>OY804589.1:70551235-71106235 GCA_963680875.1 Bathymodiolus brooksi
AAAGTTTGTTGTTGAAATTTTGATTGAAAATACTTGTTCTTTTTTCCACTTGTTAATAAAATAAAGGCCCAACATTTAGATAGTTTACAAATTTCAAGTTTCCAAAATGTAAAGTCCCATACTACTTTAAAGCTGACGTGTACTCATTTATATAGTAGTATGTTAGCAAGTAGAGATTCCCTTCCCGTAAGTTCCGTAAGTTACTCCCCCAGTGGCACACGCTCTAGGCTGGGTGTAATGAGGTGACGTCATCAGTCTTTACCTGGACACCGAACAGGACGGACGACTCGGCACTCGGGCACTCTATATAAATGAGTACACGTCAGCTTTAACATATAAATTAAAATAACTTGTAAAGTAAGGATAAAGGACCAAAAAAGAACAAAGTCTAAAATATCAGTGACAATTTTTATTATATACAATCTCTGATTCTGTGATTTTTTTTCGGATTTTTTCTGGAACTGTCTCTGATTATTTTTCTGGAACTCTCTGAATTTCTGGTTACTGGCGTTAGTTATTATTGTCGTCATGTCTCCGATCAGTAACTGAATTTCCCACGGCCGAAAGTTTTATTCCATCGGGAGGTCACGTGACGCCTTCGTGCTCTAGTTCGAACGCATCGTACTCTCAATACGACGTCCTGTAGCCACCGTGTGGCCTTCGTGTGTCCTGCGGGTATAGACAACTATAAAAATTCACATCTTCGTGTTGCCTTCGTGTGTGGTTCGGGTGCCATCGTGTGACCTTCTGTTGGCATCGTACTTGCTTCCGCTGTTCATTGGCTGTTGACCAAGTTCGGGGCCATCTTCGCGCGAAATTCAAAATTCCATATTCGTATGGCCATCTGGTGTCAATTTCGGGACAGTGTGACGCCAGCATAAAGATTGAGTATCACGAACCCCACTAAAAACCGGGGATGAACCAGGGGCTCCGGAAGGGTAAGCAGTTCCTGCTCCACTAGTTGCACCCGTGGTGTTAATCTAGTTACAAACTCGGTGAAAAGTTATGAATGAGGAAAGAACCGGGAAGTGTTTACGACAAGTAGAACATATCCGTGGTCATTTGTGACACAGATATTCCATAACGGTCAACCAAGTCATGGTGGCGACCGTAAAACTTTCGAAGTGATGACTTCAACTTAACCAAGAGGAACCATTGGTTCAATAGCCTCCTTGTTTGACTTTGGTCGTACATTATGAAGGTTATTTCAGAAAGGCGTCGTGCGCATTTATTTAGATATCTACATTTTAATTACTATCACTGAATAAATTTCTCTGCTGATGGATTATTACTCCCCGAGTATAACAACCACCCAGTAGTCAATGCTTCGACACTGTCATGGCTTACTTGATATATTTAAGTTTGAAAAAGACAGTTCCTGAATAATGTAATTCATTAAAACTAAGCTCTATCTCCATCAAACACAAGTAGACTTAATCGAGAAGGTCACCTATGGCTGACGGAGGAGAACCTTAGTCATGTTCATTATTGAAGACCTTACTGTCACTGAAACGCAGAACAACAATAAAAGTCATGATCATTTAATTTGTGTCTATGTGTAGCACGTCCATATTCATTCCTGTTAATTGAAGAAAAGTGTGATGACGTAATTTACCTTTAGTTGTTATTTATGCTGTTTATTCTTTAAATAATTCACATTTAAGTAGATTTTGACATTATAGATACATCAAACAAGACATGATATACGATATTTCATATAATATTACATATTTCGACAATATTTACGGCTATGTGTTGTTTGTCTGTGAGATTATAATTTTGTTGACAACAAGGTAAGAAATGTTTTTTTCATGATATCGCAGCAGGAGAGTGTTTCTCTTTCTTATCTTACTATTGAAACTGGTGAAAAACACACGTACAACAAAATAATGCTATTAATAGTTGCCAATAAAATTCATGGATTGATATTGTTAATCTCCTTATTTGAGGTGAAAAAGCTATGAGACAAAATAGCAGTTCCCACACATTTAAAATGATCACATGACTACGAGACTGTCCCTGTCAGATGATCATCAGGTGATCAGTAGAGAGTAATCAGAGCGTAATCAGCTGTAAGTTACCGACGATGTGGTCTTTAGAGGCCAATCTGTCCATGGTCGTCGAGAATATTTTCACAGTAATTCAAGGGAAAGAATTTAAACTATTTTTCCACATAGGGATGGTGTGCTCCTCAAACACTCTCTCTAAATCGATTCATGATATTACATGTTTGATATCAACACGTGCCTAATATATTTACAACGACCTAATGAGTAAGAATTAAAATGGTTATTGTTATGATGACTTAAAGACACTTTCAACGAAATTCAAGCTATCTGACTATCAGTTTTAATGGTGGAAGAACCCGAGGTTTGTGATTAATCCATTGATCTCCTTCATGAAGTAATACCGGGTTTGTAACAAGAGTAGCACGGCGGGTGTGACATGTGGAGCAAGAACTGCCTACCCATCCATCCATGAGTTCACTCCGGTTTTTAGTGGGGTTCGTGTTGCTCGATCTTTAGTTTTCTATGCAGTGTTTTGTATATCGTTTTTTTTTCTCCCTTTGTTCTTATTCTTTTTTAATACCATTGTATTGTCTCTCCTTCAATTTACGGCTTCTAATTACACCTTTGGTATCTTCAAATTTTTCTAACAGACGTCACTGACAAAATTTATCAGATAGTGTTGTGTCAAATACATCTCGCCATGAGTCGTAATCGAACAAAAAACATGGGATATGATGGTTACTTAATGTAAATCCAATTACATGTACCATACGATCGCGGACACGACGTTCCCAACTATCTGTTATGTAACGACATAACTTACAAACGTAAATCAATAGTCGTTACACCAAAATAATTTGTTAGCCATAGATTTCAGTTACAACAATATGTTAATAATTATAGAATTTCTAAATATTCCTAAATATGGAACTTTTAACAAAACTAAGGTTCACCTTCATCAGGCATAGGTCACCGTAGCCTATTTTGGCTATCCTGTTTAGGCCCTTTGATTTTATTGCTCCCAAACACTTTTAAATTATTTGGCTTTCCAATCTTTCGGTTTTGAGCGTACCTGATGAAGGTTATTCCAGAAATGCGTCGTGTGTACTAAATTGGATATCTACGTTTTCATTTTTACATATGTCACTTAAACTACAAACTGTATGTGTTTCAGATGACTACGGTAATGATACGTGGAACTACTACAACGCCCTCTGTGAACATGTCAGCTGAACTAATTAATGGTTCTAATTGTGCCAATCGAGGTGTATTCATCAACTTCCCAGTAAGTATTAATCTCTTTAACGTTGAGGGTTATGTTTATGGTATTTAACGCCACTTTCATCAATATTTCAGTTATATCCCGGTGGTCAGTTTTATTGGTTGAGGAAACCGGAGTACCCGGACAAAATCACCGACATGCCGCAAATCACTGACAAACTTTATCACATAATGTTGTATCGAGCACACCTCGCCTGAGCTGTGTTCGGACTCACTACGTTAGTGGTGATAAGCACTGATTGTACAGGTACAGGTAGTTGTACACACAACTATCATACGATCACGACCAAGAAATAAGAGATATTAAGGCAACCTTAATCAGTTGCGTCAGGGATATACTTTGGCTTAATCTGTTAGAACGCTGACTTCATGCCGGTATTGCAGGTTCGAGTTTAGTTGGAACATGATACCGTCAGGTATTTTTCACAGTATTACTACCTTAAAGATGTATTTGCTTCAAATTCATAATGTGAAGGAATTTGGTTATTTTCGAGTTTCTATAAAGAAAAAAAACCAAATATCATTTAGCTGGTGCATCATTCGGAACAAATTTAAAAATCAGTATGAGTGTATTGTTACTGTTGGTATGTTTCCAAGCGTCAGAGAAAACCGAAGAGCAGCCAACTGTTCTGGATTTATGGAACAAACTAGATAATGATACTAGGAACATTCAGTCATTGTCTTCATTCAAGATTAAACTCAATGAAGATGTTGATAAATCTCCTAGCTTCTACTCTATTGGTTCTCGCAGCTTAAATATTTGGCATTGCCAACTTCGAAATGAAGCAAGCAGCTTAAGTCACCACTTATTTCAGTCTCATCTGTCCGACAGCTCCCAGTGTGCCTGTGGGGATGCAATTGAAAATAATTTCCATTATTTTTATGTTTGTCCATTGTTCATAAGACACAGAATACAACTTTTTAATTATCTAAGAAAGTTTCAAGATGTTTTAAATTTGGATATATTATTGAAAGGCTCACCAATCCTTACTGTAGAGGAGAATACTGAGATATTCGATGCTGTTCACCATTTCATTACTGGTAGTAGAAGATTCACATGATTCAATAGATTTTCCTTTTCTTTGTATTTGGTCATATAACATTGAAAAGTCTTCCTATATATACATGTAGCTCCAAATCTTTAAATTTTTCAGCTTAATTAATAGCTGTAAATCTTTAAATTATTCAGGTCTCCCTTCCCCCTCCCCCCTTTTACCCAATTTGTACTTGCTTATCTCAATCACAATCACTATTTTGTTTAGATATTTTCCCCCTTATTTACTTATTTGTCTCTTCTTCCTCCATCTCTCCCAAATTCCCTTTATTCAATTATAAATATATATACTGAAAAAGAGTTAATTCATATTGATATGGTGGACCTCACTTAATTAATGATTTTGATTTCATAATTTCAGTTTACATGTTGTATATATTGTGTGATTAAATGTAAATTCAGTCTATCCATCATGCTATGCCAATTCATCATCATTAATTTTATAAATAATAATAGCTTAAATATAAGCCATAATTTGGCTATTCCAAATTATATCATACCTATTAAAAAGGGGAAAAAAAAGGAAAAACAAACTTTGTTTGTATGATCCTGCTATTAATATACATATTATATCATACCTATTAACAACAAAAAAAGAAAAGAAAGGGAAAAATCTTTTTTGTTTTGTTTGTATGATTCTGCTATTAATATACATGTGTTTATGCTTGGTAATTAAGATGAATTGCATGTATACATGATGGGTAGATTGCTCTATGTCTTATGTAAATTGTGTTCAAATTGTTCCATCTTGTTGTTGGAGAGGATTTGTATAGGCATAGCCTGTTATCCAATCCTATTGATTTATCAATAAAATATTTGAAATGAAAAAAAAGAGCAGTCACGAATGGACAATCGAGAAACGCAGGCAACATTAGGTACAATGTACAGAACAAAAGAGAAGCATAGAAAAACATACACACACGCACACATCACAGAAAAGAAACAAAAAGATGTGCAACACGGATGTGCAACACGGACCTCACCAATAAATCATGATGAATCCAGTTGCTCATGGAGGGTATGCAGTTAATATTTAGTATAATACACCTTTCGTGTTATTCCTTAAAATTTTGTCGATGAGAGAAGAAAGAAAAGAAAATTTACGTAAAAGGGAAAAGATTCATTGTTATTTGAGTAATGTATATTTTGAAACGGTCAACCAGTTCCTGATAACTACCGTAGAAATTCTGTGTGACTTTGGTGCATTATTATACCAAACTTTAAGAAGTTTTAAATTGCTATTTCAGATTGAATGGGAAATAGCTAAATGGATTCGATGTACAGAATTTGTTGTTACTGTGGTATTAAATATTACTTTATGTATTCTACTGCGACGAAAAGGAAAGAAATCTAATTTGGTGCTGTTTGTTTTCCACCTCGTTTTATCTGGTAAGAGTTAACAACATATTTCAAGTCAAATTAATTAAAGTAAATTGTATTTTTCATCTAGCAGTTATGTAGTATCCCCCCATTTTTTTATGATAAACGTTAGAGAATACTGAAGAGGCGTTCAAAAATGGAAAATTCAGATAAACTGGCAACACAGGGTACACAAGACGAAGAAACACAAAGCAAAAACACAACGCAATATGTGTTTGACACCACCACACGCAAACAAACACAAATAACGTATATATGACATGAACCCTCCTAAAAAAACCAACTGGAGGTAAAGATGAACCGAACATCGTTTTTATGCGGAAATCGTAACGGACATCATAACACGAAACTCAGAACGTTAAGACACATAATAAAACAACACAAAAACTAAAAAGACTTCCAACAAAGACCACCCATCATATCACACCAGATGTACGCTTATATTGTAAGAAGAGTTTGAAGAATCCAAAGGGGCAATCAGAGTCCGTATATCGAAGAAGAACATACAACACAATGGCCAAAAGAAAAAGTACAAAAGGACAAACAACGATCAACAAAACATACATATAAAACTAAAGATCGAGTAACACGAACCTCACTAAAAATCGGGAGTGAACACAGGTACTCCAGAAGGGTAAGCAGTTCCTGCTCCACTAGTGACACCCGTCGTGTTAATCTAGTTACAAACCCGGTGATAAGTCATGAACGAGGAAAGTACCGGGAAGTGTTTACGACAAGTGGAACATATCCGTGGTCATTTGTGACACAGATATTCCCTAGCGGTCAACCATGTCGTGGTGGTGACCGTAAAACTTTCGAAGTGGTGACTTCAACTAATAAATTGTGCTCCTTAAGAGGGACCACCTCTTTATAAGGTCATTAATTCATCACATAATGGATTGTTTTATAATTGGGAGGCTATTGTAAATAGTTCAGAGAGCTATAGGAGTCATTGGTGTGTTTATTTATCATCTATCTTCTCATTATGGTTACATTTTCTCTTGAAGAATAAGGACATTTGAAGAAGTTGCAATTTATTTAAGCTAAATGATGGATAATTATACAGATGATACCACACAGCTACAAACCGGATATGATGCAATTTAGAAATGACACAACTACGAAACAATGAAACGCAATCTATATGGACACGGTCTGGTGAAAAACTTAATGAACCAGATCGGGTTCTCAAAAAGTGCAAGCATCAACGACTGTGAATGGATGATGATAATGTCCACTCTGTACTAGAGCTATTCTCTTAGTTGAACATTGTATAGAGCTATCTTACCGAAACAACAGCTTGCTGGTAAACGTGTCACTCGGACACAGTTTCTTGATTCCGAACCAAACAGTATTTGATCTTACTCCATTAAGCTGCGTGGTTATCGGAGAATTAGCATATACCAATTTTATATAGTCTTTAGCTTGACCCGACCGGGGTGCGTTCCCACGATCTACCACACGAGCACGCTAACCATTACACCACTGATGTGGTATTTATCAATTTGCATTCCTACCAAATTGAATTTATTATTAGAACCAAATGTTCATTCAACTAGCTTAGTCACGCGGCCACCCTAGGCCCTTGAATCTAATGAGATGTGACTCCATATATTTATGTTGATGATGAGTTCTTCTCAGCATTCGTAAGTACATGACAATATTATCGCAGTGATAGTTTAAGCATAATAATTATCTGCAATTGAAGGCGACATGGATAATAAAAACCATTAGCATGTGCAGAGTATTCACATCTGAAGAAATGTTCCAATAAATGAACTATGCTGGTAGAACAATAATACAAACAGAAAATTTAATGAAATTTTTAATAGAATATGAATTCGACCAAAGCAAATTATATGATGTATGAGGCATCCTGTCGATTACCCAGCATCTGGGAAATAAGAAAATACACTAAATAGTATCAAAACGACAAAGATGTCCCGATGTAGCGTTTGTCGTATAAAGAGTAACGTTCACCTAAAGGTCAGAGGAAATTTCACACTCATTTTGATAAATGTTTGAGAAAACCGAAGGGGCTATCAAGAATGGACAATCATATTGGGTACACAAGACACAGGACGGGGGGGAGACATAGGTGCTCTCGAAGGGTAAGTAGTTCCTGTCTCTTTTAAGACACTCGCCATGTTACCCATATGCTCAAGGTATGAATTCATTGTTGAAGATACTCCTGTGAATGTGAAATGTAAAGCGTTGTGCCCCTATTTTAACTTGTTTCTACGTGTAATATTAGATATTCTGCCATGTTTGTTTTCGTCGTATCCTTTCTTACAAATATGCATAAGCTATACAAATCCTTTGGTATTAATATAGACCTTTGTTTTCGTTTCAGATCTTGTGGTAGCTGTATGTCACAAAATGCTCCGGTATTAAGATAAATTTTTGTTTTCGTTTCAGATCTTGCGGTAGCTGTATTTCACATACTTCCACTCATTATCAACCATTTTGTAACAAACTGGTATCTTGGACTTACTCTGTGTAAGCTGAAATTTTATGCAAGCAATGTGTCTCTATATGCTTCAACATATCTCATCGTAAGCATAGCGATCGATAGGTTATTATGTGTTCTAAAACCCATAGGAGTTATCCGTAAAAGGAGGCGATATAAAATGTGTATGATAGCAGTTCCATGGATCCTTTCGTTTTCGATAAATATTCCAATATTATACTGGACTACGATATTTTCTGAATGTGGTTGTCATATATGCACTCCAGATCTCAGAGGAATTAGAGAAGTAAGTTTATACATAAATATTCATGAGATAGAAAGATTCAATTTAATGGAGATGACCTGACAATTCTACCGTAATGAATTAGACCATTTGCACATTCTCGACTTAATTTGAAAATTATACATTTTTCCCCGTTTTTGTAGTTCATTAGCACATTCCTGATCTAAAATAGAAAATTAGTCCTTTTCCCCCGTTATTGTAGTAATTACTCACCTTTCGGCTGACCAAAGTGTCGTAAAGTACAACGAAAATAACATATATTCTGACATGACGTTCTTCTTTCGCTTTGTAGACAAACGAGCGATTTATCGATTGGGTATAATCTCATTAGCACATGCGCCGGTGCATGTGACTGAATTTTTCGTCGTAAATGTACATGTTGATGAATTATCGTCTGCTCGAATTTGGCAGCATCAATTGTGTGCGATATTTTCCGCAAGCGTAAATATGAATTACCGTCTTCCAATCAAAGTATACTACCGTATGTGTACACTTAGACATATCAGAATCGAAATAAATCATGGAAGCCAGAATGTGCTTTGAGTTTTAACATGGGTTGGCGGATATTAGTCAATTTTATCCCTCGCCTCTGTCTCGGGATAAAATACTAATATTCGCCAATCCATGTTAAAACTCAAAACACATTCTGGATTCCTTGATTTATTTCTTAATTTTTCTCATATTTCTTGGGAATTTTTTGTTTGTTTTATAATTTTCCTCTGATTTTTTACAAGGTTCACATATCTACAGATAATGAGAATATTACACTCAGATTCCTTTTCCTTTCAGATGTTCTTGTATTGAACAGAAACCATTTTGTCCTTCGTAAGGGAAATAACTCTGAAAATAATATGTCAAAAATCGTATACTTTTAGAATGAAATCGGAAAGAGTTATTAAAATATAACTAAATGCATCATATTTGGGCTCAAAATAATCCTTATATATTTAACTTCAATTATCAATTTTAATTATTCCATTCCAATCAGTATGTGTCACAATACAACAAAGCGAAAGGAACTATTTTCTTTAAAAGGGACTACTTTTGAATTATAGGTTTGACACCATATGGTTAATTGTACCTCGTAGTATGCTCTATGCCATATATTTATTTAATTTGTACGACTTTGTTGTGTTTAATTGCTACATTTAATGCTTATTATCCTTTTGACACAATGCATATAGCTACGTATCTAATTTACTCAATGTGATATTATTTTTTACTCAATACCTCTTCTTTAATGATTTGTTTATTAGATTCTGGAACTGTTCTGGTGGTGGGTTATATTATTATGTATTAATAGGTAAAATAAGAATCCGAAAACACAAATCTCGCATTTTGAAGATTTTTTGTATTAATTTGAGATAAAAAAAAAGATAAGTAAAAAAACAATTAAGATACCGGTTACAACGGACTTAACAAGAGCGCGATACGGATCTGTTAAACGACACAAACGTATCTAAATTATAGATGATTAAACTCCAACAAAACACACGGTGCTACGAAAATAGGATTCCATGGAGTAGCATTTTTCTATGGTTGGTAAATAAAATGTTGAAGAAACCACAGTTGTAATCAGAAGCCGTAAATCGAAGAAAGGACAATACAACAATACAATTGTCAGATGGAAAAGGACAAGCTATGATCTACAAAGCACAACACTGAAAACTACAGAATGAGCAATGCAAAACAACGGGGGTGAACTCAGGTGCTCCGGAAAGGTGTATAATTCCTGATTCACTAGTAGCACCCGTCGTTTTACTCTTGTTACAAACCGGTGATAAGTCAATGCATAATGGAAACAATGAAATCCAACAGTGATGGACTTATTTGGGATGAAGTCCATAACATTGCATTCAATTAATCACGTGACACTACAATGAGTGTTAGAGTATGATGAGAAATATTTGTCAAGCAATTTACAAGTTAATGAGTTTCATAGCAGTTGGAACATATATAAATACATAATAAAAATGAACGTAGATATCTAATTTAGTGCACAGCAGGGGTGGATCCTAAAATTGGAAAAAATATGATTTTTTGGCGTAAAATCGTGATTTTTCACACGAAATACCCCAACAATTTTCGCGCCTCCCTCCGCAATTGGAAAAAATAACATTTGTTGGCGTAAAATCGTGATTTTTCACACGAAATACCCCAACAATTTTCGCGCCTCCCTCCGCAATTAGAAAAAATATAATTTTTTGGCGTAAAATCGTGATTTTTCACACGAAATACCCCAAAATTTTCGCGCCTCCCTCCGCTCGGCGCGATTTTTTTAAGTGCGCCCCCTAGCTTGAAATCCGGGATCCGCCCCTGCACAGGACATGTTTCTGGAATAACTTTCTTCGGTCGAAACATTGGAAATCCAAATAATCTAAAATTCTTTGAGAGCAAGATAACCAAAATCTGCTAAGATCACCTATGTCTGAGGAAGGAGAATCTTCATTATTATTCGTGATTTCGTGGATTTCGTGCAACTACGAATTTATTGATTTAATTAAACGAAAGTTTGCTACCATAAATATATGTACTTGTCTAGATCAGAAGATCCACGAATTTACAAATCCCTAAAATATACTGTTCCTTAATAATGTAATCATTATTAAAACAAAAGGACATGTTCATCAGACATATGTGACCTTAAACGTTCCTTAATAATGTAATCATTATTAAAACAAAAGGACTTGTTCATCAGACATATGTGACCTTAAACGTTCCTTAATAATGTAATCATTATTAAAACAAAAGGACATGTTCATCTGACATATGTGACCTTAAACGTTCCTTAATGAAGTAATCATTATTAAAACAAAAGGACATGTTCATCAGACATATGTGACCTTAAACGTTCTTTAATGAAGTAATCATTATTAAAACAAAAGGACATGTTCATCAGACATATGTGACCTTAAACGTTCTTTAATGATGTAATCATTATTAAAACAAAAGGACATGTTCATCAGACATATGTGACCTTAAACGTTCTTTAATGATGTAATCATTATTAAAACAAAAGGACATGTTCATCTGACATATGTGACCTTAAACGTTCCTTAATAATGTAATCATTATTAAAACAAAAGGACATGTTCATCTGACATATGTGACCTTAAACGTTCCTTAATGAAGTAATCATTATTAAAACAAAAGGACATGTTCATCAGACATATGTGACCTTAAACGTTCCTTAATAATGTAATCATTATTAAAACAAAAGGACATGTTCATCTGACATATGTGACCTTAAACGTTCCTTAATGAAGTAATCATTATTAAAACAAAAGGACATGTTCATCAGACATATGTGACCTTAAACGTTCCTTAATGATGTAATCATTATTAAAACAAAAGGACATGTTCATCAGACATATGTGACCTTAAACGTTCCTTAATGATGTAATCATTATTAAAACAAAAGGACATGTTCATCAGACATATGTGACCTTAAACGTTCTTTAATGATGTAATCATTATTAAAACAAAAGGACATGTTCATCAGACATATGTGACCTTAAACGTTCCTTAATGATGTAATCATTATTAAAACAAAAGGACATGTTCATCTGACATATGTGACCTTAAACGTTCCTTAATGAAGTAATCATTATTAAAACAAAAGAACATGTTCATCAGACATATGTGACTTTAAACGTTCCTTGATGATGTAATCATTATTAAAACAAAAGGACATGTTCATTTGACATATGTGACCTTAAACGTTCCTTAATGATGTAATCATTATTAAAACAAAAGGACATGTTTATCAGACATATGTGACCTTAAACGTTCCTTAATGATGTAATCATTATTAAAACAAAAGGACATGTTCATCAGACATATGTGACCTTAAACGTTCCTTAATGATGTAATCATTATTAAAACAAAAGGACATGTTCATCTGACATATGTGACCTTAAACGTTCCTTAATGATGTAATCATTATTAAAACAAAAGGACTTGTTCATCAGACATATGTGACCTTAAACGTTCCTTAATGATGTAATCATTATTAAAACAAAAGGACATGTTCATCAGACATATGTGACCTTAAACATTCCTTAATGATGTAATCATTATTAAAACAAAAGGACATGTTCATCAGACATATGTGACCTTAAACGTTCTTTAATGATGTAATCATTATTAAAACAAAAGGACTTGTTCATCAGACATATGTGACCTTAAACGTTCCTTAATGATGTAATCATTATTAAAACAAAAGGACATGTTCATCTGACATATGTGACCTTAAACGTTCCTTAATGAAGTAATCATTATTAAAACAAAAGGACATGTTCATCAGACATATGTGACCTTAAACGTTCCTTAATGATGTAATCATTATTAAAACAAAAGGACATGTTCATCTGACATATGTGACCTTAAACGTTCTTTAATGATGTAATCATTATTAAAACAAAAGGACTTGTTCATCAGACATATGTGACCTTAAACGTTCCTTAATGATGTAATCATTATTAAAACAAAAGGACATGTTCATCTGACATATGTGACCTTAAACGTTCCTTAATGATGTAATCATTATTAAAACAAAAGGACATGTTCATCAGACATATGTGACCTTAAACGTTCCTTAATGATGTAATCATTATTAAAACAAAAGGACATGTTCATCAGACATATGTGACCTTAAACGTTCCTTAATGATGTAATCATTATTAAAACAAAAGGACATGTTCATCTGACATATGTGACCTTAAACGTTCCTTAATGATGTAATCATTATTAAAACAAAAGGACTTGTTCATCAGACATATGTGACCTTAAACGTTCCTTAATGATGTAATCATTATTAAAACAAAAGGACATGTTCATCTGACATATGTGACCTTAAACGTTCTTTAATGATGTAATCATTATTAAAACAAAAGGACTTGTTCATCAGACATATGTGACCTTAAACGTTCCTTAATGATGTAATCATTATTAAAACAAAAGGACATGTTCATCAGACATATGTGACCTTAAACGTTCTTTAATGATGTAATCATTATTAAAACAAAAGGACTTGTTCATCAGACATATGTGACCTTAAACGTTCCTTAATGATGTAATCATTATTAAAACAAAAGGACATGTTCATCAGACATATGTGACCTTAAACGTTCTTTAATGATGTAATCATTATTAAAACAAAAGGACTTGTTCATCAGACATATGTGACCTTAAACGTTCCTTAATGATGTAATCATTATTAAAACAAAAGGACTTGTTCATCAGACATATGTGACCTTAAACGTTCTTTAATGATGTAATCATTATTAAAACAAAAGGACTTGTTCATCAGACATATGTGACCTTAAACGTTCCTTAATGATGTAATCATTATTAAAACAAAAGGACTTGTTTATCAGACATATGTGACCTTAAACGTTCCTTAATGAAGTAATCATTATTAAAACAAAAGGACATGTTCATCTGACATATGTGACCTTAAACGTTCCTTAATGAAGTAATCATTATTAAAACAAAAGGACTTGTTCATCTGACATATGTGACCTTAAACGTTCCTTAATGATGTAATCATTATTAAAACAAAAGGACATGTTCATCTGACATATGTGACCTTAAACGTTCTTTAATGATGTAATCATTATTAAAACAAAAGGACATGTTCATCAGACATATGTGACCTTAAACGTTCCTTAATGATGTAATCATTATTAAAACAAAAGGACATGTTCATCTGACATATGTGACCTTAAACGTTCCTTAATGATGTAATCATTATTAAAACAAAAGGACATGTTCATCTGACATATGTGACCTTAAACGTTCCTTAATGATGTAATCATTATTAAAACAAAAGGACTTGTTCATCAGACATATGTGACCTTAAACGTTCTTTAATGATGTAATCATTATTAAAACAAAAGGACATGTTCATCAGACATATGTGACCTTAAACGTTCCTTAATGAAGTAATCATTATTAAAACAAAAGGACATGTTCATCTGACATATGTGACCTTAAACGTTCCTTAATGAAGTAATCATTATTAAAACAAAAGGACTTGTTCATCAGACATATGTGACCTTAAACGTTCTTTAATGATGTAATCATTATTAACACAAAAGGACATGTTCATCAGACATATGTGACCTTAAACGTTCTTTAATGATGTAATCATTATTAAAACAAAAGGACATGTTCATCAGACATATGTGACCTTAAACGTTCCTTAATGATGTAATCATTATTAAAACAAAAGGACATGTTCATCAGACATATGTGACCTTAAACGTTCCTTAATGATGTAATCATTATTAAAACAAAAGGACTTGTTCATCTGACATATGTAACCATAAACGTTCCTTAATGAAGTAATCATTATTAAAACAAAAGGACATGTTTATCAGACATATGTGACCTTAAACGCTCCTTAATGATGTAATCATTATTAAAACAAAAGGACATGTTTATCAGACATATGTAACCTTAAACGCTCCTTAATGATGTAATCATTATTAAAACAAAAGGACATGTTCATCTGACATATGTGACCTTAAACGTTCCTTAATGAAGTAATCATTATTAAAACAAAAGGACATGTTTATCAGACATATGTAACCTTAAACGCTCCTTAATGATGTAATCATTATTAAAACAAAAGGACATGTTCATCTGACATATGTGACCTTAAACGTTCCTTAATGAAGTAATCATTATTAAAACAAAAGGACATGTTTATCAGACATATGTAACCTTAAACGCTCCTTAATGATGTAATCATTATTAAAACAAAAGGACATATTCATCTGACATATGTAACCTTAAACGCTCCTTAATGATGTAATCATTATTAAAACAAAAGGACATGTTCATCAGACATATGTGACCTTAAACGTTCCTTAATGAAGTAATCATTATTAAAACAAAAGGACATGTTCATCAGACATATGTGACCTTAAACGTTCTTTAATGATGTAATCATTATTAAAACAAAAGGACATGTTCATCAGACATATGTAACCTTAGACGATTTTGGCTATCCTATTTAGGTCTTCTTGTGTTTCGTTCTCCCCATAAAGTTTTAGATTATTTGGCTCTCGGTTAACTGATGATGGTTATTTCAGAAACGTACCATGCGCACTAAACTAGATAGTTACGGTATTTACTAACAAATCATGACGTCACAACAGATCATGACATCACAACAAATCATGACGTCACAACAAATCATGACGTCACAACAGAGTCTTACGCTAAATTCAAACCTTTTTTGTTTTATGTTAACGTTACAAATATGTCACTCGATGTCAAAATCATGTTATTACGAAAGATTGAGGTGTTTAAATTAAGACACACATTACTGTCTTAGTATATATATATATGTATATAGACTGCATGGTCAACAATCTTAATGTACAATAAATAAACTTTAATCAGATAACATAATATCAGTGGTATTCGGGGAATACGAATATGTCTGGTCAAAATAGCATTTGTCTTCTTAAAGTATATACCATCCATTAGTAAATTTCGATTAGAAATTAGAAATCAACAAGGGAATTTCGAGGTCGGTCTTCTGGCACCGGAAAAAAAGTGTAATGTCATTTACGTCTGATTTCCCCTTTGGTATCTTCAAACTCTTCTTAAAATAATTTGATTGACCATCCACGCGAAATGCCACGAACCTAATGTAATCTGTGTTTGTCAATAGACAATTAATTTAGCGCATAACTGATTACAGAGTAATTTGTCCTTGCAATGTAAATGTTAAAACAGTACAATAAGGGTAATAACAAGATTACCAAACTCCGAACAATGCAATTTCTGCGACATACGAAATATTTGTTTTCATCGAGAGATTTTGTTCGGAATGTATGACTCTGGTTTGATGCTATGAAGAATTGAAAGATGCCAAAGGGGTAATCAGAATCCGTAAATCGAAGGAAAGACAACACAATGGCCAAAAGAAAAAGGCCAAAAGGATCTACAGTGATCTACAAAACATTACACATAGAACTTAAGATCGAGTCACACGAACCCCACAGAAAAGGGGTGAACTCAGATGCTCCGGGAGGGTGAGCAGGTTCCTGCTCCAGTAGTGCATATTTTGATAGTATAATTGGAAATATTGTTACATATATGTAATAAAAACGTATATATATTTGCTCAGATACGCTCCTAGTCAAGAGATTGGAGAGCTTTAAAAGTATTTGGGAGGAGTAAACCAAAGGCCATTAACATGTTTGTACAATCCACTAAAGTTACCTATGTAAACAAAGTTATGAAGAAACATTTAGTGCAAACGTATAAAATTCATGACTCAGTTCACTTTGATTTACTTCCTGTTATAACGATGCTATATAAAGATACAAATATTTATTTTTTTTATTTTTTCAGGTCGCTTTGCTATTTAATGCTACGTTCCTGGTATTCGTTCCTACCGTCGTGTTAATTTTCAGCTACAGGATCATAGTATTTTGCTCTGTAAACGACTGCATGTCTAATAATTCAGTTCACATTAATTTACTTCCTGCTATGTTTTTTTTCAGGTTGCTTTGTTACTTAACGCTACTTTCCTGTTATTCGGGCCTTCCGTTGTGCTAATTTTCTGCTACAGCACTATAGTATTTTTCCTATGTAAACGACTACAGATAAAGGAACACATGGCACTCTCAAATATAGGTTTGTCTCTTTAACAGAATTGATATTATACATATGACAATGGTGGTTCCTTCTGTGTCGCATAATGTTCAATATAATAGCGATTAATAACGTTGTTCATTCAGTTATATGTGAAGGTTGGCACTTTACGCACATGTGGAAATCACTTATACAATCGTATGATTTCACTAGTAGGGTAGGTTTGAGTTCATAACACTTTTTATTTAGGTGTCGGTCCAGGAAGGTCAGAGGTCATGTATTTTTGTGTTGTGGTGTCGATTTTGCCCCTTTCTACGATTTTTGAACTGTTCCGGTAGTTTGTTTTTTTCTTCATATTATTTATATAGCGTTTTTCCATAGATACCAGACTTGACAAATTGACTATCAAGATGTCACTATAAACGTTGGAGAAAACCGGAGGAAGAATCAAAAATGGACAAACAAGTGACACATGCGCAATTTGGGGAAAAAACACAGAATGAAGACACACAGTGAAAAAGCATATTAAATTAAAAGCATGAGCACCAAAGACTAACAAAAAACCAGGGGTGAGCCCATGTGCTCTCGAAGGGTAAGCAGTTCCTGTTTCTAATAAGACAACGGAAGTGTAACTCATAGCTCGGAGTCCAGGATACGACAGCCAAATAATCTAAAACACTTTGATTAAATGAATAAAATTATCAAACCAGGACAGCCAAGGTAACCTATGCCCGAGAACTATTGACCTTGGTTTCAATAAATTACATTATTTGGAACTGTACATTACAATGATAGATATATCTAATAAACCATGTCAGTTCAGAAACACTGACTACTGGGTGGATGATACTCTCAGAAACTAATAGTCCACCAGCAGAGGCATAGACCCAGTGATAGAAACACTGACTACTGGGTGGATGATACTCTCAGGAACTAATAGTCCACCAGAAGAGGTATCGACCCAGTGATAGAAACACTGACCACTGGGTGGATGATACTCCCAGGAACTAATAGTCCACCAGCAGAGGTATCGACCCAGTGATAGAAACACTGACCACTGGGTGGATCATTCACTCAGGAACTAATAGTCCACCAGAAGAGGTATCGACCCAGTGATAGAAACACTGACCACTGGGTGGATGATACTCTCAGGAACTAATAGTCCACCAGCAGAGGTATCGACCCAGTGATAGAAACACTGACTACTGGGTGGATGATACTCTCAGGAACTAATAGTCCACCAGAAGAGGTATCGACCCAGTCTTAGAAACACTGACTACTGGGTAGATGATACTCTCAGGAACTAATAGTCCACCAGCAGCGATATCGACCCAGTGATAGAAACACTGACCACTGAGTAGATGATACTCTCAGGAACTAATAATCCACCAGCAGAGGTATCGACCCAGTGATAGAAACACTGACTACTGGGTGGATGATACTCTCAGGAACTAATAGTCGACCAACAGAGGTATCGACCCAGTGATAGTAACACTGACCACTGGGTGGATGATATTCTCAGGAACTAATAGTCCACCAGCAGAGGTATCGACCCAGTGATAGAAACACTGACCATTGGGTGGATGATACTCTCAGGAACTAATAGTCCACCAGCAGAGGTATCGACCCAGTGATAGAAACACTGACTACTGGGTGGATGATACTCTTAGGAACTAATAGTCCACCAGCAGAGGTATCGACCCAGTGATAGAAACACTGACCACTGGGTGGATGATACTCTCAGGAACTAATAGTCCACCAGCAGAGGTATCGACCCAGTGATAGAAACACTGACCACTGGGTGGATGATACTCTCAGGAACTAATAGTCCACCAGCAGAGGTATCGACCCAGTGATAGTAATAGAACGTTGATATATAATTTAGTGCGCAGTGTGTGTTTCTGAAGTAACCTTCATCAGGTACGGTGAGAATCAAAAGATTTAAAATCCAAATAATTTAAGTCTTTGGCCAAAGGTCCTAAACAGGATGACCAAAATCATATAAGGTTACCTATGTCTGAAAGATATTGACATTGGTCTTAATCAATTGCATTACTTATGAACAGTAAATTGCAAACATAAATATATCAAAGAAACCATTTCAGTGAAGCGGAACTGACTAAAGTGCCGATGATACACTAGAGGACTAATAATCCACCTGCAGAAATGTCGCCCTAATAATAATAATAATACACACGTAGATATCTAATTGAATACTGTTATAGTGACAGCCGGAGACTTTGAACCGTAATGAAAGCAGGAGGTTTGGCGCTTTAAATTCTGATTCAACCCACCATTTCTTTAGAAATGCCTGTACCAAGTCAGGGTCATTACGGTTTTCATAGTTTTCCGGTTGTTGACTGATTTTGTCTGTTTATATAATTATGAGTTTTGAATTTCCCTTTGTAAGATTGTTCGGAGTTCGGTAATTTTGTTATTACCCTTATTTAGTGTGCACGACGCGGTTCAATAATAACCTTTATCTGGTATGCTCAAAGGATTTGAAAATCAAAAAAGCTTTGTGGAGCAAGTAAACCAAATGATCAAAGCAGGTTAGTCAAAATCGGTTCAGGTTGTCTTAGCCTAAGCGATATTGACGTTATGTTTGATAAAGTACATCACAAATCTTAGCCTGAGCGATATTGACGTTATGTTTGATAAATTACACCACAATTCGGCTAAGGATGACAGTAGTAATAAAGGAAGATCTATTCCCGTGGTTTATCCTTTGTGATCAGCATTGTGTTGAGGATTTTGCTTTTGACACATAATATATGTCAAGAACTGAAGGAAATTAAAAAAATATCAATGCATATTAATGCTCTGACAGCTATATATAGTAAATAAGCAACAGATGGTGTGACATCATGGAACCAACATTTTCAATTGTTTTCCCACTACTTATTGACCTTGATTTGAAGATCAATTTGATTACTGTGGTGTTGTTAATACATTCTTTGCATGTGGTGTGTTTCTAAAACGATTGACACTGCAGATGACATAGACAGCCGCTGGGCTTGTTGCTTACTATTAGATAAGTAGAATATACGATTAATTTCATGTTGGCAAAACATATGATCAAAATAACATAGCTGTGAAAACTAGTTACAAATGTGATGATAATTCAAGAATGAGAAATGGGCCGGGTAAGTGCTTACGACGGTTCATTCAACCTATGCCAACATTTTAAAAAATATATATAAAAAGGTAAGAAAGATTGTTGGCATAGGTTGAATAGGTTAATTGTTATATAAACATGACTAGTCATGTTTAATTAGTGTAAAATCGGGGGAGATGTCAATTAATTTTTAATGAATAGTAAGTAGAAAGTAAGTATTTAAAATCATATTTTATGGAAATAACAAACAAAAAATCAGTATATCAGCATATATATTTAATATCAAACTTTATAAAAAAAATAATTAGGATATTATTATAAGCACATATATTTTAACATCAATCATTATGAAAATAAAATAGAATATTATAAACTTATATATTTTTATATCATACATCATGAAAATAAATTAGGATATTACAAGCACAGATATTTTTTTTATCATACTTCATGAATATAAATTAAAGATATTATAGGCACAGATATTTTTTTTTATCATACTTTATCAAAATAACCAAAAACAATCAGTATACACAATCACATTACAAACTGCTAAAAATACAATTGTCTTAGATTTTGGATAACAATGTTTGATTTCGAAATCATAGAAATTATGATAATTCTAAATTTATAAATAAATATTATTAAAAACTTTTGAATTTAGATTTTAAGAAAATTGCTTAACATGAGTATCATATAATATTTTAAATTCATACGTTTTAGAAAGATTGTTTATTTAAATTATTCTAAAATTTTATATTTTCATCTTTTTTATTTACAGATTTATTGTGTAATTTTACCAGATTTTTATTTTATATATAATTTTTTACAAAAGTTAATTTTTTTTTTCAAGTTATTAAATTTCAACAGACTTATTCTTATATCTTTAGACAAGTGAAACATATCCGTTCTTAAGGATGGTCGTTGGTAGCACGCTACAAGCAAAATTTTCCTCTCAATACAATTATCAATTAACCAAATATATTTGGCATGTTAACAATTGAATTCACATTGTAGGGTTGATAAGAAAATCAGCAGCCGAGCACCAATGGACAGTTTTTACTAAAGCCAATAGACGCAGTACAACTATGACATTTGTGGTTAGTTTAAGTGAGTATATGTTATAAAGTCAGAATTCATGTGTTTACAAGCCAGGGATAAATTGCCTATGCAAAAGTAATATTTGTTATCCTAATGCAAAGCTTTATCCTGCAATGGTGTGATTTTTAGTACTAATAATTGGGGTCAAATAAACTGAACAGTGTTATTCAGTCAGCGACCTAATAAAGCTTTTCTGATACCTGATTCACGTAGAGACAACGATGAAAGACGGTAAGCGCGAACGTGATAGAGGACATCATTGAAAACGATAACACATACACTTATTTTGTCCTTTGATGTAACAGTTGGCAGTTGTTCTACTCTTTTTAGCATTGCAGAATAAAGACAATATACACACATTGTCGGTACAAATAAAATTTACTTGTAGTCGCCGCGAAAGAGGTCAGGAAAGCTCTTCATGTGCACTCTTCAAAAGCACCAAGATGATAAAAACATAAATCATCAGAAATCTAGGTTCTTGCTTCGAACAGACAAACATTTGAGAGTGGTAGAGATAAACCAATTATTGTTTATTGGATATCAACCATCAGTTATTGATAAATAAATTGATCAAGTGATTCAAAGTTTTCTCCTTGTTTCTGAAATGACCAGTGATATATAAACAATAATAAAAATATAAAAAAAACACTTTATGAGCCATGTGTACGATGAATAGATATGGTGTTTAACGCCACTTTCAATAATATTTCAGCTATATCGTGGCGGTCAGTTTTATTGGTGGAGGAAACCGGAATACCCGGAGAAAACCAACAAAAGCTGCCGCAACTATATAATATAAGTGAATCGTCGGAAAATATATTTTTTGTACGAGCTTTAGAAATAAGTAGAAAAGCAAACTGTTGCCGAGCTTGTCTGGCCTTTTACGGAGCGAGGGAAATTAATTCAATATTTACTGGCAACGTATGTATATTGTGTATATCTTGCAAAAAAAAAGTCCAAAACAAATACAGGAGGTCAAATTTTCTCAAAAGAACAGAAAAGATATTGTTCTACTCATTTTGAAGAGTACTATGTCCCAGAAAAAAAACTATATTTTGGTCAGTGACCGTATATAAAATATTATCTAGTCAATGCTCAAATATAACTAATGCAGGATAAATACTGTTATTCTGCTTGAATTATGTAATACCATGCTTACCCTGTCTTTATAGCAAATGCAAGTGCTATCAATTCCCTTCTTTAAATCAGACAAACAATGACAACTTTGACAGTTACATAATTTTGATAGGATCATAGGATGTCAATTTATTGCTCAATACCACATTGAATTAATTGCAAAAAGGACATAAAACAATTTATCCTGATGTTTGAGTATAAATTAATCCTCTACATATTGTTTGATGCAAATATATAATCCGTTGGTTCAATACGACATTCATTTTGTGTTGCATATATTAATTATAATTGCATTTTTACAAACGTTTTTCCAGAGATAATCTAATTTAGTGTGCAAACTGCGTATCTGGAATAAACTTCATCATGTACTCTCGTCGTCGAAAGATTGGATAGTCTAAGCAGACTAGCAAAAGTCAGGCTAAGATCAGGCCTGTTTAAAATGATGCTAATTTGAAATTAATTGATACAATTGCAGACATTTGTAGACATGAAATTTGATATATTGTTACATGCTACTTCTGGCATAAAGTCGAACACCTTTGAATAAGTTACATGCTACTTCTGGCAAAATGTCGAACACCACTCAATAAGCTACATGATACTTCTGGCGTAATGTCGAACACCACTGAATAAGTTACATGCTACTTCTAACATAATGTCGAACAAGGACTAAGTTACATGCTACTTCTGGCATAACATTGAACACCCCCGAATAAATTACATGCTACTTCTGGCATAACATTGAACACCCCCAATAAGCTACATGCTGCGTCTGGCATAAAGTCGACCACCACTGAATAAGTTACATACTTCTTCTAGCATAAAGTCGAACACCACTGAATAAGTTGCATGCTACTTCTGGCATAATGTCGACCACCACTGAATAAGTTACATACTTCTTCTAGCATAAAGTCGAACACCACTGAATAAGTTGCATGCTACTTCTGGCATAATGTCGACCACCACTGAATAAGTTACATGCTACTTCTGGCATAATGTCGACCACCACTGAATAAGTTGCATACTTCTTCTAGCATAAAGTCGAACACCACTGAATAAGTTACATGCTACTTCTAGCATAAAGTTGAACACCACTGAATAAGTTACATACTTCTTCTGGCATAAAGTCGACAACCACTGAATAAGTTACATACTTCTTCTGGCATAAAGTCGACCACCACTGAATAAGTTACATACTTCCTCTAGCATAAAGTCGAACACCACTGAATAAGTTGCATGCTACTTCCGGCATAATGTCGAACACCACTGAATAAGTTACATACTTCTTCTAGCATAACGTCGAACACCACTGAATAAGTTGCATGCTACTTCTGGCATAATGTCGAACACCACTGAATAAGTTGCATGCTACTTCTGGCATAATGTCGAACACCACTGAATAAGTTACATACTTCTTCTAGCATAAAGTTGAACACCACCGAATAAGTTGCATACTTCATCTAGCATAAAGTCGAACACCACTGAATAAGTTGCATGCTACTTCTAGCATAAAGTCGAACACCACTGAATAAGTTACATACTTCTTCTAGCATAAAGTCTAACACCACTGAATAAGTTGCATGCTACTTCTAGCATAAAGTCGAACACCACTGAATAAGTTATATACTACTTCTGGCATAAAGTCGAACACCACTGAATAAGTTACATACTTCTTCTAGCATAACGTCGAACACCACTGAATAAGTTGCATGCTACTTCTGGCATAATGTCGAACACCACTGAATAAGTTACATACTTCTTCTAGCATAACGTCGAACACCACTGAATAAGTTGCATGCTACTTCTAGCATAAAGTCGAACACCACTGAATAAGTTGCATGCTACTTCTAGCATAAAGTCGAACACCACTGAATAAGTTGCATGCTACTTCTGGCATAATGTCGAACACCACTGAATAAGTTACATACTTCTTCTAGCATAAAGTTGAACACCACCGAATAAGCTACATGCTACTTCTAGCATAAAGTCGAACACCACTGAATAAGTTGCATACTTCATCTAGCATTAAGTCGAACACCACTGAATAAGTTGCATTCTACTTCTGGCATAATGTCGAACAAAAAAAAGTTACATGCTACTTCTGGCATAACGTTGACCACACCCGAATAAGTTACATGCTACTTCTGGCATAATGTCGAACAGCAAGGAATAAGATACATGCTATCTCTGTCATAAAGTCGAACTATACTGAATAAGTTACGCCATACTTCTAGCATAATGTCGAACAACAAGGAATAAGCTACATGTTACTTCTGGCATAATGTCGAACATCAAGGAATAGGTTACATGCTATCTCTGTCATAAAGTCGAACACTACTGAATAGGTTACGTCCTACTTCTAGCATAATGTCGAAAAACAAGGAATAAGGTACATGCTACTTCTCGCATATTGTCAGATCCCACTGAATATGTTACATGCTACTTCTGGCATTATGTCGAACACCACTGAATAAATTACATGCTACTTCTGGCATAATGTCGAACACCACTGAATAAGTTACATGCTGCTTCTTGCATAATATCGAACACTAAGAAATAAGTTATATGCTACGTCTGGCATAAAGTCGAACGCCACTGAATACGTTAAACATTGGAGTGTGTTTATATTTGTATTTGCAATGG
Organism: Bathymodiolus brooksi; assembly: GCA_963680875.1. Classification (NCBI taxonomy): domain Eukaryota; kingdom Metazoa; phylum Mollusca; class Bivalvia; order Mytilida; family Modiolidae; genus Bathymodiolus; species Bathymodiolus brooksi. Next base: position 70,576,328 of record OY804589.1, read on the forward strand.
ACCAACATTTAACAACATCCGGTATGATGTCATGTCCGGTAACTTTTCTCTTATTATAGACTACAGCTATATAGAAGATAGGACAACAACTCGCAAAATGTATTCGGTATATCACGATGATTTAAGGATTTTGAATTCTAACGACAAGCATAACATTGCAGACGCGCCCCGATACCCACCCCAGGTGTAAACGTTTTCAAACTCGCCCCGATACACACCCCCAGACAGACACGGATGGCCTAAGCGCCGCGATAAAACATCCCAAGTATAAAGGTTTCCAGAAAGGTGCCGGTGGCCGACCCGGCCTCCCCTCTCCTCCATTAAGTCTGATAGTCACAATATAGCAAACAATTGTTGAAATAACATGAAAAACCAAAATACCACACTGCCGGAACAATGTCAAGGTCAAATATCAAAATCGTTGAAAGAGACATACTTCTTCTGGCATAAAGTCGACCACCACTGAATAAGTTACATACTTCTTCTAGCATAAAGTCGAACACCACTGAATAAGTTACATGCTACTTCCGGCATAATGTCGAACACCACTGAATAAGTTACATACTTCTTCTAGCATAAAGTCGAACACCACTGAATAAGTTGCATGCTACTTCTGGCATAATGTCGAACACCACTGAATAAGTTGCATGCTACTTCTGGCATAATGTCGAACACCACTGAATAAGTTACATACTTCTTCTAGCATAAAGTTGAACACCACCGAATAAGTTGCATACTTCATCTAGCATAAAGTCGAACACCACTGAATAAGTTGCATGCTACTTCTAGCATAAAGTCGAACACCACTGAATAAGTTACATACTTCTTCTAGCATAAAGTCGAACACCACTGAATAAGTTGCATGCTACTTCTAGCATAAAGTCGAACACCACTGAATAAGTTACATACTACTTCTGGCATAACGTCGAACACCACTGAATAAGTTGCATGCTACTTCTGGCATAATGTCGAACACCACTGAATAAGTTACATACTTCTTCTAGCATAACGTCGAACACCACTGAATAAGTTGCATGCTACTTCTAGCATAAAGTCGAACACCACTGAATAAGTTGCATGCCACTTCTAGCATAAAGTCGAACACCACTGAATAAGTTGCATGCTACTTCTGGCATAATGTCGAACACCACTGAATAAGTTACATACTTCTTCTAGCATAAAGTTGAACACCACCGAATAAGCTACATGCTACTTCTAGCATAAAGTCGAACACCACTGAATAAGTTGCATACTTCATCTAGCATTAAGTCGAACACCACTGAATAAGTTGCATTCTACTTCTGGCATAATGTCGAACAAAAAAAAGTTACATGCTACTTCTGGCATAACGTTGACCACACCCGAATAAGTTACATGCTACTTCTGGCATAATGTCGAACAGCAAGGAATAAGATACATGCTATCTCTGTCATAAAGTCGAACTATACTGAATAAGTTACGCCATACTTCTAGCATAATGTCGAACAACAAGGAATAAGCTACATGTTACTTCTGGCATAATGTCGAACAGCAAGGAATAGGTTACATGCTATCTCTGTCATAAAGTCGAACACTACTGAATAGGTTACGTCCTACTTCTAGCATAATATCGAAAAACAAGGAATAAGGTACATGCTACTTCTCGCATATTGTCAGATCCCACTGAATATGTTACATGCTACTTCTGGCATTATGTCGAACACCACTGAATAAATTACATGCTACTTCTGGCATAATGTCGAACACCACTGAATAAGTTACATGCTGCTTCTTGCATAATATCGAACACTAAGAAATAAGTTATATGCTACGTCTGGCATAAAGTCGAACGCCACTGAATACGTTAAACATTGGAGTGTGTTTATATTTGTATTTGCAATGGACCAACATTTAACAACATCCGGTATGATGTCATGTCCGGTAACTTTTCTCTTATTATAGACTACAGCTATATAGAAGATAGGACAACAACTCGCAAAATGTATTCGGTATATCACGATGATTTAAGGATTTTGAATTCTAACGACAAGCATAACATTGCAGACGCACCCCGATACCCACCCCAGGTGTAAACGTTTTCAAACTCGCCCCGATACACACCCCCAGACAGACACGGATGGCCTAAGCGCCGCGATAAAACATCCCAAGTATAAAGGTTTCCAGAAAGGTGCCGGTGGCCGACCCGGCCTCCCCTCTCCTCCATTAAGTCTGATAGTCACAATATAGCAAACAATTGTTGAAATAACATGAAAAACCAAAATACCACACTGCCGGAACAATGTCAAGGTCAAATATCAAAATCGTTGAAAGAGACAAGATGGATACTCCAAACACAAAATACATGACCGCTCACTTTCCTGTCTTGATACAGACACCTCAATAAAACGTGGCGGGGAGAAATTAGAAATATGGACTTAAATCTTCCTTCTCAGTTAGATGATACTATCGAAAGTGAAGATAAATATCAATAACCAAGGACTCTCCTTGTTTACATTTCATTATTATCATGTGTTGTGCTCCCCTTGTTGTGTTGAATGAGTTAAGGTGAGAGCTAATTGTTCGTTTTGTTGACATTGAATATCACTGTTTAAACTTTCATTCATAATTAATGTGGAGAAAGGGCCGGAGAGTATAATGAATGTTTGAAAGCTTTAGCATAGGTGGTGAGTATTGGGCTCTAAGAAGAGTTTGAAGATACCAAAGGGGTAATCAGAATCTGTAATTCGAAGAAGGATAGCCAACACAATGGCCAAATGAAAAAGGACAAAAGCAACGAAATTTAGTGCACAATGAAAGTAGTCATTATCACGAATATCAAATCAACGAATTCTCATATCAGTTTCTGCCAATCCACGAATATTGCCACCGACGGAATTCAATGAAGTGACATTACAACATGAAACAAATGTCACCATTAGTCATTTATGAAGTATTTTTATACTAGTAGCTTGATACATTATTATTTCAGCGTTCATAGTTTGCTGGATGCCTTTCATCATGGCTGGGTTACTAAACTTGTATGGAGACCTGGGTTACGGTGGATGGTTTGATATACTGATAGCTCTAGCCCCTCTCAATAGTATGCTGAATCCTATTGTTTTCCTGACCCTTAACAACGGAACGATCATATCAAATAGAAACAGTAAAGCAAGACGAGCGGACAAACTAGAGCTCATGAATATATCTTAATATCAACTCCGAACAGTTTTCTCATCCGCACCTAATAGGACTCTGTTGAATACAGTAGTAGTATGCGGATCGGAGCTTGAACGACAACGGAGTTTGATCGCAATGGACCAGCTAGGGCCTGGATGCCTTAGTGAATAACGTCGTTCACATCAGATTTCAGGCCTTAAACCACCGACGATGAGTTCGAGGCCAAAATACTAACTGCAAGTGCTCACGTTTTAGAGACGCTCACCCAAAGCAAAGGTTTTCATTAATAATTTCGCTATAAACGTCAAGACATTCCTTTCACAAAAGTATGGTAGTCATTGTGACAATAAACATTAATAACACATACCTAAGGATACATTTCTGTTGTAGGAAAAATATCCGCACAAACAAACAAAAAAGTATGTACCATCTTTGTCAATAAACTCCTAATGAACAAAATCAAAGCACAAATGAGTGAGTGAGTGTCCAACGCCAAATATTTTTCAGCTATGTCAGACATGGCAAGAAAACGTTTTGTTGGATGAGATGAGATGAGATGAGATGATGATGATGATGTCCACTTTGAACTAGACCAACACCCTTAGTTCGATCTTTTTAGTGCTAGCTCAATAAAACAACAGTCCGCTGACCATGTTGTTCCGCTCGGACAACCATTATTTTGCTGTTACTCCTTAATACTGCTTCTTTAGCGGAGAAGCAGCAAATACCAATTGTATAGTCTTTGGTTGGACACGACGGGGGTCGAACACACTATCTACCACACTGACGACAAGCACGCTAACCATTACACCACCGGTATGGCTCCGGGATGATACCACGGATACAGATAGGTATGCTTCATATCTTGACCTACACCTCGAAATTGAGAACTAGGTGCGATTAAGAACGAAACTTTACGACAAGAGAGATGATTTCAATTTTCCCATTGTTAACTTTCCATTCATATGTAGCAACATTCCAGTAGCACCTGCATATGGAGTATATATCTCTCAGTTGATACGATATTCCAGAGTTTGTGGTTCCTATTAGGATTTCCTTGATAGAGGGTTGCTGCTAACAAGGAAGCTACTGAACCAAGGGTTCCTCTTAGTTAAGTTGAAGTCATCACTTTGAAAGTTTTACGGTCGCCACCATGACTTGGTTGACCGTTATGGAATATCTGTGTCATATATGATCATGGATGTGGTCCACTTGTCGTAAACCCTTCCCGGTCCTGTCCTCATTCATGACGCATCACCGGGTTTGTAACTAAATTAACACGACGGGTGTCACTAGTAGAGCAGGAACTACACACCCTTCTGGAGTACCTGAGTTTACCCCCGGTTTTTAGTGGGGTTCGTGTTACTCGATCTTTAGTTTTCTATTTATGTTTTGTAGATCGTTGTTTTTCCTTTTGTACTTTCTTGTGGCAATGTTTTTGTCACTTCTTCTTCGAAATACGGATTCTGATTACTTCCCTTTGATATCATCAAACTCTTCTTGTGTGTATATTTGATTAGATCAAATTTGGTTCAGTCTTCATGACCACTGTTCCGGTTTAGTCACATTTTTCTGTTTGTCTCAATCCATGATCTAAATTTCCAACGTAATATGTCTTTTTCGTGATCCCTTTTTGTGTTCAGTGAGAGGTGATTGTTCGTTTTGTTGATATTTTTGGAGTTGTTGACCATCACTGTCTAAGCATATTTTCTCAATTACGAAAATTAAAGGCACTTACAATTGTCGTAATTATTAGTTCCACATTACAGTATATAAACAGGTTAGCCAATGTCGGCAAATATTACCTACGCCTGAGGGAAAAGAACACTAGTTTTAATTTTGATTACATTATTTAGAAATGGAGAATATCAAATAATAAATATACAGTCAAACCTGTATATAAAGGCCACGCAAGGGAACCTGAAAATGTGGCCTTTATGAGCAGTTGCCCTTCATATACATGTTAAAATTATATGCACTATTCATTAATGGGAAAATGAGACTGTCCTTTATAGACAGTGATTTGCTATATAGAGGTGCCACTTAAGGCAGGTTTGGCTGTATTATGTAAATTATGTCAGTGTCGTACCACTGATTACTGAACACTATTGGGTGGATGATGTCATCGGGGACTAATAGTCCAATGGCAGAGATATCAACGACCATGGGTAGTGCTAGAAATCACGACCGTTGTAGAGGGCAATGACATTAGAGAATACCGTTAGAGAATACCGAATGGGCAATCAAACATGAACAATCCAGAGAAACTAGAAACATAGACGAAGACTGTGTTGGACACCACTATACGCAAACAAACAGAAATAACGTAAACAAGAAATGAACCCTCTTACAAACAATCGGTGGAATAGACGAACGGAACATCGCTTTTATGATACGATTCAAGTGGCGACTGTGCTTGAACAACTTTAGCATAATATTCCAGATCATGAGCACGATCTGCCTTAACGTTTTCCTCCATAATACCATCCTCATGGAACAGAGACGATATGACATCATCTTTTTCTGTCGCGATATCATTACAAGCATTTGCTAAGACTGATGCCTTCAGAAACATAACTGGATTTATAGGGTCACCAGAACTGCATTTCAGCTTTCTTGTTTTTGTTTTGCTCTCAAATGTATTTGTCGGACTAAATATTATTTTACCTATAGAAAAGTTTTGATGATACTAGAGGGGTAACTAGAAACCTTCAATCGAAGAAGGAAAGACAATACAATTACAAAAGAAAAATGACAAAAGCAGAATGATAAAAAAAAAACACCACACAGAGAACTAAAGACTGAGCAACACGAACCACTCTAAAAGCCAGGAGTAGCCTCAGGTGCTCCGGAAAGGTAGGCAGTTACTGCACCACTAGTGACACTCGTCGTATTACTCTTGTCACAATCCCGATGTTAAAACATGAATGAGGCAAGAACCGGATTGTGATTACGACAAATGGTCATTTGTGATACAGATATCCCGTAACGGTTGACCAAGTCGTGCTTGCTTATGTTATTTTAAATGGTGTAGGAATATATATAGTCATTTATGTGACAAGCAAAATTAATGTCATACAGAAATTAGATAAACCCAATTCAGAAATAAGATCTTCCTGGGTTCCTGGTCGAATATGGTTTAAATTTCTGTCATATCGAGATGCTCGGAAATACGATTCTCCTATCGCGTGTCAAGTAGAATGATCAAACGTGTTATTATTTGACAAACAATGCACAGTTTGCCCCTAATCATTACAGAGATCATATATTTTTACAGAAGGTGTCTGGAAATGCAAAATACTAATTTTCTTGATTGTAGCAATGATGGTTTTTGTTCGTTTAAGAAGTCATTTCAGCATACCACTGATTCATTTGCCTCTAGGGGATTTTATTTGATTTGCATATCATTACCTTTCTTGTCAAAAATATTTTTCTATCTAAGATTAGACGATGGTTATTTGTCTCAAGACGTTGGTTTCTGAGAATACATATCACATCATCGCACGGTAACGCGTTTGCACGTTAAATACCCCTTAATTTCCAAAAATAAAATGCAGACGCATTGTACCCAACTCTCCATTCTTGCTCAATGACAGTCGTTGTCCCGTTTCATCCTCCTTTTCGTCTAGTTCTTAGATATCGTTGAACTTGTTTTCGTGCTGAATATGCATTAATTATTTGCCACTGGATATTCAGTAACAATATACCAATCCCCAGGGGCGGATCCAGCCCCCCCCCCCCCTAAAATTGTAAAAATATGATTTTTTGGCGTAAAATCGTGATTTTTTACACGAAATACCCCAAAAATTCTCGCGCCCCCCCTCCGCTTGGCGCAATTTTTTTAAGTGCGCCCTCCTAACTTGAAATCCTGGATCCGCCCCTGAATCCCTATATACAAATGTATATCGTCTTTATAACTTCGTGGTGCTTCTAGATTCTTTACAATGTTATCATGTTTAACGGTATTTGTACAGACCATAGTAGATGATGTGTCCAGTTTTATGTTAAAACAAAGAGTTCTACAGATAAAGATTTGCTTTGTTTGTTTGTTTGTTTGTTTTGTTTTGGTTGTGATTGTATTTGTTTTCGCACAGGTGGAAATAACATTGTCGAACTGTTTGAGAGTTTGGCAACACGTTTCTGAACGATGGACACACGTTGCTTGGCGGACATTTAAGGACATTTGACGCACTTAATGTTATCCTTACAATACCTAATGCTATAAGTAAAAGCTTACCTTCAAGCGGCACACAATGGCTTCCAATTATGATGTACATTCACCCCCTGATTTTGGTCTACGTGGTAAAAAATGGGACTTCTTTCAGAAGGTCTGGTGTTTTCCGTTCGGACGAGTAGTTCCAGTTAAGTGTTTAATTTGAAAGCTCTTATACCTATCTAGCATATGATATCATGTCATGGGTGGATAATTTCCTCGTGTGTTCGTAGCACATGTATGTGGTTCAAGTTCAACTATAGGAAAAAAGGGCGTTTCTTTCGGATGTTCTGGAGTTTTCGTATGGACGAGAAGTTCCGGCTAAGTCTTTAATTTGAAAACTCACATACGTAGCTAGCATATGACATTGAGCTCTGGATGGGTAATGTCCTTGTTAGTCCGTAACAGATATAAATTTGGTCTACGCGGTTTAACTGTAGGAAAAAGGGGGTCTTCTTTCGGAAGATCTGGTGTTTTCTGTACGGACGAGAAGTGCCAGCTCAGTGTTTAACTTAAAGCTCTTATACCAAGCTAACATACGACATTGAGTCCTGGATGAATAATTTTCACATTTGTCCGTTACAGATCTGCAGCCGTTATAATTGCAGACTGGTGATTTGTGGGCTTGCAGTTTCGGCGGGCTAGATGGGATTGTTTCAAACTGGTACACTATTATTGTTGGAATAATTTGGCTTGAAACAAAGGATACCATAGATACAGCTAAGTCTGCTTCATATCTTGGCATACACCTCAAAATTGTCAGTTAGTGTCTGCTAAGAACGAACTTTTACCACAAAAGAAAAGATTTCAATTTTCCCATTGTGAATTTTCATATGTATCAATATTAAAACATTTATTCCAATCTTTAAGAAAGGGGGAAAATACTTAGCTAGCAATTACAGGCCAGTATCATTAACATGTATATGTTGTAAACTTCTTGAACATATTGTTGTCAGTAAGATGTTAAAACACCTTGATCAATATAACATCTTGGTTGATTGTCAACATGGCTTCCGATCAAAGCGCAGTTGTGAAACACAGTTACTCACACTCAGTCATGAACTGCTAAACAACTTACATACTGGTCAACAAACTGATCTAATTATTCTGGATTTTTCTAAGGCATTTGACAAGGTCCCCCACAAGAAACATCTGGAATTGGATCTCTGCTTTCCTTAACAATAGGCAACAACGAGTAGTTCTTGATGGTGAGGTTTCTAGTCAAATGCCTGTTGTCAGTGGTGTTCCGCGGAGGTCACTGCTCTTCCTTGTGTGCATTAATGACTTACCAGCATCAGTCTCATCTAAAACACGCTTATTTGCAGATGATTGTATCTTATATCGAACAATAGAAAACCACCAAGACTGTGTCACTCTGCAAATGGACTTAAATAAACTAGCACTCCGGGGACCAACATGGGGTATGCAGTATCATCCGCAAAAATGTAATTCTTTAAGCATAACAAGATCACACCAACTTCATGCATTCAATTATACACTCAAAGGTCACGTACTCGAGTCAGTAAATACTGCAAAATATTTAGGTATCACTTTGTCAAGCAATATGTCATGGGACACACACATCAATACCATTACCGCAAAAGCTAATAAGATCTTAAGTTTTTGTGTAGAAACTTGCAGATCAAACAGGAAGAAACCAAAAGTATAGCATACAAATCCATGGTAAAATCAAACCTGGAGTACTGTTCTTCAATTCGGGCACCTCATACTAAACAACACATTGACAAAATAGAAAGCGTACAAAGAAGAGCAGCCCGATATGTAACAAAAAGGTATCACAACACAAGCAGTGTTACATCTAAGCTTAACCACCTAAATTGGAACACACTTGAAAATAGAAGAAACATCAATAGAGTGACTATGTTGTATAAGATCACACACAACTTAGTAGCAATATATCCTAACCTCTACCTTATCAAACAACCCATCATGCACACCAGGAATTCTAACATTTTACAGTACCAACTTTTCAACACTAGAACAAATTATTTCAAGAACAGTTATGTCCCACACACAGTTGTCTTATGGAATTCTTTGTCACATGCAACACTCATGGCATCCACTTTGGACCAATTTAAATCATTGGCCCAAGGCCATTACTACTAAACAACAAACTTCAGTCTGTAAATAAATTGTGTATATAATTTTATCTTGTCACTGTTTATATGATCTGCAATCTTTTTAGAATTGTTTTGCCTGTTCGCGCTGCGTTGCGCCCGACAAGCAATCATCACCATTGATGGATTGTCGTAAAATGTAGATGTAGATGTAGATGTAAAGATATATCTCTTAGTTTATCCGATATTCCAGAGCTTGTGGTTCCTATCATGATTTCCGTAATAGAGTGTTGCTGCTAACAAGGAACCTACTGAACCAATACCGGTAGTTCCTAGTGTTCAAGTTGAAGTCATCTCTTAGAAAGTTTTACTGTTGCTACCATGCCTTGGATAACGGTTGCAGAGTATCTGTGTAACGAATGACCACGAATATGTTCCGTTTGTCGTAATCACAATCCGGTCCTTTAATTTAAGAAATAATTCATGGAAGCCATATGTATACATGTATATTGTATTTACCACGGGTAGGCCGTTTTGCGAGGGGTAAAAAGCTAACATAAAGGCCTACCCGTGGTAAAAACAATATATACATATGGCTTCCATGAATTATTTCGATTCTAATATGTAAAAATTGGTAAAATATCGTTATAAATTGTCGATGACGTCATAAATTACAATGGGTGTAGATATATATTATTTTTAAGACGGGTTTGGACTCAAAACGTTTGAAGGACGTCATATTAGAATTCCTATTTAGGACTTATCACCGGGTTTGTAACAAGTGTAACACGTATGGAGGAGGAGCTGCCTAATCTTCCGGAATACCCGAGTTCATCCCGGGTTTTTAGTGGAGTTCGTGTTGCTTGTTCTATAGTTTTGTAGATCGGCATTAGGCCTTTTTCATTATCTGTCCTTCTTCGATTTACGGCTTCTGATTGCCCCTTTTGGTATCTTCAAACTTTTCGAGATAATTACAAGATGGAGACTGGTACCCTACTATTATTGCCATTCTTGGCAACTGCAAGACGGAGAACTCCCAATTTTAAATTCGTTTGATAACTGTTGTCCATAGCAACATCAACATGATGTTACAACACTCTAACTCATGTTCTAATTAGAGACTCATATGAGCCTGTATCGCTCGTCTGATTTTTCATTGACAATTTGTGTTCAATTGAGACTAGATTTCGAAAAAAAATAATGAGCCAATGTACATTGATCGGTCGATGGTTATTTAAAAAATGCCTTACCTGGTCATTTTTTCTCTTTCAAGTTCACTCCAAACTTTAATTCGATAGTTTAAAACACATTGGATGGGTCTATCAAATATTGGAAGAGAGTTTGATAGGTGTTTAAATGTTCAAAGACTGGTAAAGTTTTAAACAATTTTGATTGTTTGGTTTATGGTGTTTAACGCCACTTTTATTTAACAATATTTCAGTTATATCGTGGCGGTGAGTTTTATTGGTGGAGGTAATCAGAGTACCCAAAGAAATTACCGACCTGCTGTAAGTCATTGACAAACTTTATCACATAAATGATAATGTTGTATCGAGTACACCTCACGATTAACGGGATTCGAACTCAAAACTTTAGTGGTGATAGGCACTGATTTTGAAACAATTTTGAAGGAAACAAATAGAAAGTGTAAATTCACATTAACGTTGGGCAATATGTCAACCATATCAAAGACTAGAAAATATGCATCCTGCCATGTTGTAGACCAATAAGCTATAAGATTGATTTTTACAGGGCTATAAACAATATGTTTGTAGTTTGCTTTCACAATAGGTATAAATGAGGAGTGGTTGACAATTTTTTTTTTTTTTTTTTTTTTTTTATTAAAACGCAATTCAATGAAAACAAATCTATTTAAATTAAATAATAAAACACATATACATTTAATAACAACTAAAAAGTATACATTCAAATACATTTACATACACATATGGAAAGAAGATCCAACATAATAATAATAAAATTAATGTAGTGACGGCAGCGAGTCGGAATGTTAGATCTGTCTAGCTTCCTTATGATCTATAATGGAAGACCGTGTGTTCCCATATCGAGGGGAACATTTATGACGGTAGCGAGTCGGAATATTAGATCTGTCTAGCCTCAATAGGATCTATAATGGAAGACCGTGTGTTCCCATATCGAGGGGAACATTTATGACGGTAGCGAGTCGGAATATATTAGATCTGTCTAGCCTCCTTTTGATCTATAATGGAACACCGTGTGTTCCCATATCGAGGGGAACATTTATGACGGTAGCGAGTCGGAATATTCGATCTGTCTAGCCTTAATAGGATCTATGGTACACCGTGTATTCCCATTCCCAGGGGAACATTTATGGAGTATTTACATCATAAACGATACAAATTACATTTTTGTATTAATATTACTACTACAAATAGTCTTTGACAACATGTACACTCAGGACCGTCTTAACAACATAATAGGCCCCCGGGAAAATCAGTGCACTGGGGTCCTACCCAGGGGGGCACACCCGGCGCGCGCCCCCCCTAAAATTGAAAAAAAAAATGCGTAAAATCGTGATTTTTCACACGAAATACCCCAAACATTTTCGCGCCTCCCTCCGTTCGGCGCAATTTTTTTAAGTGCGTCCCCCCTAACTTGAAATCCTGGATCCGCCCCTGCTACCTACACAATCTCTCACAGGAATAAAACTGTAAATGTCGATAATATTTAATATATATTTATTGTATTGGTACTTCCCACAAAATCAGTTTTTACACATTAAAAAAACATGCTATGCACGTCATATATATATCAGCATAGACCTCTATGCTCGTGGAGCCTCTGGGCAATTGCCTTGCGTGCCCATTATAACGTAGTTCACAATGAAGTAATGGACACTTTACAAGACATAACAAATTCTTGACATAACAAAGATAGATACCTTTCTTTTTTAGAAGAAAAAAGTCTTGAAACAGGAAGAAAAAAATACTCCAAAAATAACCGTTTTCATGCATCTTCATGCAAAAAACATCCAATATCATGGAAAAATGTGCAAAATGACACTGTAGTTTTACTGTATCTTTGGTACTTAAAATTTTATAAAGATTATATTTTCCCGGTGAATCGCACCAAATTTGGCATTTTAATTGTATACATACGGCTACTTCAATTATCAAAATTATCGCCAGATTCTCAACTAAAAATTATATGTTTCGAGTGTGAAAACACATTGGGTTTGTATTGTTCAATTGGTTTCATTTACTAGTAACCGATTTTGGCTGTGTTTGTCCTTTTGTCCTTTTTCTTTTGGCCATTGTGTTGTCTGTCCTTCGGATTTGGATTATCCCTTTGGTATCTTCAAACTCTTCCTAAAAGAATTTTATAGACATAGAGCCAGTTATTGATGCTCTTTAGTTTTAATTTCTGATTATTGATTGATTGATTGATTTGTTTATTGTGTTTAACGCCACTTTCAACAGCAATATCATGGCGACCAGTTTTAGTGGTGGAAGCAGCCGGAGAGAACCACCGACCATGGACAAGCAACTGGTAAACTTATCACTTGCGGCTGCGAGTCGAGTGCACTCTTTTTGTAATTTACAAAGTCGAGCGCGAACCCACGCCGTATTGGTGATATGTTTGTATGAGTTGTTAGGTAATCCAACTACCTAACTCATTGAGCCACACGGGCCCTCCATAACGATGATGTCAACAATGTAACACAAATGTCCACTACATAACACAATAAACCTTCTTAGGTTTTTTTCCTTTAAACGTTAGTTAATCTCGATCTTTAAATGGTAAGTCTTTAAAGCATTCTGAAATAATGTATGGTATGCAATCAAGATCATAGAAACTGAACTGTGAAAAAAAGTACTGCTATTTGCAGGTTGTAATTTTTGAACTTTTAATTTAATTTAATTTAATTTAATTTAAAAAAATGAAAAAAATCTACCATGGACATGAAATATATGCTTGATAACTCTATAAGTCATAGTATTTAGAAATTTATGCTTGATAACTCTATAAGTCATAGTAGTTAGAAATGTATGCTTAATAACTCTATAAGTCATAGTAGTTAGAAATTTATGCTTGATAACTCTATAAGTCATAGTAGTTAACGTACAAGTTTATCACCAATACGGCGTGGGTTCGCGCCCAGCTTTGTAAATTACAAAAAAGAATGCACCCGACTCGCTGCCGCAAGTGATAAAGTTTACCAGTTGCTTGCCCAGGATCGGTGGTTTTCTTCAGGAACTCCGGCTTCCTCCACCACTAAAACTGGTCGCCATGATATAGTTGAAAGTGACGTTAAAACACCAAAAATAAAAAAATAAATTAAATCATAGTACATGTAGTTAGAAATTTATGCTTGATAACTCTATAAGTCATAGTAGTTAGAAATTTATGTTTGATAACTCTATAAGTCATAGTAAAGGACGAAGTCCTTTTAACGGTAGGCTGTCCCATTTTTCCTCCTTTCTAATATTGATAGCCAAATATCTGTTCACCGGAAGTTTAGAAAAATAGATCAATTGATATTTAGAAACGCAAAAGAAATATATTTCAATGAAAAATTTCCAATTCTTTAATTATTTACTCTATGCAAAATCGAAATAAACTTGAAATAAAATTATAATAAAAAAAATCTCTTTCTACGAAACTCTTGACGGAAGAGCGGCGTAGGTCAAATGAACGGAACAGCCATAACAAATCGGCTACAAAATTCATTCAAAATAAAAGATAATAACGTGTACGGATCATCGTATTATTGAAATTTTAGGACTTCGTCCTTCAAACAGGTTGCCTGTCTCATATTAGTTAGAAATTTATGATTGATAACTATATTAGTCATAGTAGTTAGAAATAATAAATTGGTCGTTGATTTTTTAGCCAAAAGGTTCAAACTATTACTAGTATTAGTATCTGGCATAAAATTATTAGCAGAATCCCTATCGTTACATAGTTGACATTTCTTTGTTAATGGTTATAATTTTGCATTAAAATGATATTTTGAAGCTTAGTTAAGATTGTATATTTTAGAACTTATAATTGTTCATGTTAATGTTGAAGAGTTCATTTGTATTATTAAAATTGGATATTCAGTTGATGCTGATTTTATTTCATATAACTATCTGGAATATTGGCATTTTAAAAATGATTTATGCTCTAAATAAAAAAATTCTCGATAAGTTTTCCTTTGTGTCTATTGTTTAGTTTTCTCCGTTTTATACTAACTCGAAAATGTTTATATTATATCTCAGAGAGACCAATTATTAAATCTCACTGTTTGTCGCGAGATAGCTTTTCGCGCTCTGACTGGTTTCTAATCAAGTATGAATTAAATAGAGAAAGCAAAAAAAGTAGAACCAGTTCATATTGTCGTGTCGTCTGCTCAAGATTGAAACTTGGCAGACATCACTTCAGCGACTACTCACAGAAAAAAAATCCTGTATCAAAAGGTGAAAATTTACCACACATTTTCAAACAGCTTGTAAAACTTGTATACCCGTGTGACAATTATTCGGCCAGTCATTGGATAATGTTTGATTATTTTTTTCATGTTTGAAAAGTGAAATTGTTTTCTTTTTATAATTATTTTTCCTCATCTATTCTTGCTCACGTGTGTAAAGTTCCATAGAAAAAAGATCGACAACAAGGAAAGACTGACCCATATTTGTTTACTACAGTACCCTTTTTGTAAATTGCGTCGTATAACGTGACACAAGGCCGGTCAGTACAGCACTACAAGCCCCTGTGGTCAGTGGTAAATAAATCACATGATTTTGTCATAGGCCAACCAAACTTAAAAAGTAAACCAGATTAAGAAAGTACAGTATTTTAGCTTTTTCTGTGTAATTGTTTTGTCTGAAGAATTTCAAAAGATATTTTATTTAAATAGTTTGAAATTGAAGTATTAAAAATTTATTATTTGATGCAAACATTGGACTTGCTTACCCATATAATAAGATATTTAATCCAGTGAATTTGGTGTTTTTGTTTTTGTCAATGCAATATATTAGACTGACTACTTACTACCATATTTTTGTAAAACAATTAATGACTGATTTCTGTTTATTTCAATCACATTTATTATCACAGAATGGTAACAATAGTCAAGGACGTATATAAGATATATATATATTCTTGCAATAGTCAATAGTTTTGTTGATGCTATTTGTAATGACAGGTCCCCAGATAATCTCATTTATCTGTCTGGTTTAATTTAATTCTCTGTTCATATTTATGCTATAAATTTTGATACCGGTATGCCCCGCACTTGATAATTATGAACAAAGTTGTTTTGTTAGGAGTGATTTTTTAAAAATGAAGTGTGTCTGCAAGACACAAATGATGCCCCCGCCTGACCATCAAAATTCTGTTGACATGCACACCTCCATTATGTGTATAAACATCTTAAAAAATATTAAAGCTGTAGCTCCAAAACTGTAGGAGGAGATAGCCGGAAAAATCATGTATCTATTTCCGGACGGACGAACAAAATGACTAAGTCCAACTACCTGTCATTTTGAGAATATTTGATAAAAATCAAAATCCTGTGGACATGCACGCCTCCATTTATGTATATAAACATCCTGCAAAATATTAAAGCTGTAATTCTAAAACTGTAGGAGGAGATAGCCGGACAAACCATGAATCTATATCCGGACGGACGGACAGGGGTAAATTAATATCCCCCCCCCCCCCGACTCTTCGTCGCGGGGGCATAAAAAGTCTACATCCTTTGGTTTTACCTGATTGAGTGACAGAACTCAACATCTACATGTACTTCCACTTGAAGTGAGCATGCTAGCCATGACATCACTGACATGATCGAAGGTAACAGTAGAGTGAGTGATTGTTGTTTAACGCCAACTCAGCAATTTCTCTGCTACATCATGGCGAGAACAAGTTAATTTTCAATGAGATGATGATGAGGTCCGCTCTGTTCTAGACCAACACATTTAGTTGGATTTTTATAGTCCTAGCCCACTGAAGCAACAATCTGCAGATAGACATGTCGCCCCACTCGGCCACATTATCCTAATTCCGAGAAGCAACAAATACCAATTTAATAGTCTTTGGTTTGACCCGACCGGTGCTCGAATCCACGATCTACCACACTTGAAGGAGTGTGCTCGAACCCACGATCTACCGTACTTGAAGGGGCGTGCTCGAACCACGATCTACCGTACTTGAAGGAGTGTGCTCGAACCCACGATCTACCGTACTTGAAGGAGCATGCTCGAACCACGATCTACCGTACTTGAAGGAGCGTGCTCGAACCACGATCTACCGTACTTGAAGGAGCGTGCTCGAACCACGATCTACCGTACTTGAAGGAGCGTGCTCGAACCACGATCTACCGTACTTGAAGGAGCGTGCTCGAACCACGATCTACCGTACTTGAAGGAACCCTCTCACCATTACACCACCGATGCAGTTAGGTGACAGTACAGAAAACAACTCAGTATAGCTATAAATTGACAATTTGTATTTTATTTTAAGGTCAGTTACAACAGACAATAAATACCGTCTGCTAATGATATGTACAAGTGCCTGTTTCCCTGGTAACAAAAATAGATGATAATAAATGTGCATGTGACTTAACAAATGAAATGAACTGTATAAAAAAATATCTACAATGATAATGAAAATATGGACGATATGTAAAAATTTCAGCTACAAACATAAAAATGTATAAATGCTCTCTAGTACTATATAAAACACCCACCTTATCAGAAATGCACTAACAAGAGTATAAAAGGAACAAATCATCTGATACTTTTACTTTTTTTTTTTTTTTTTATATATAAAGGGAGTTAATTCATATTTTACTTTTCCTTTTTCTTATAAAGGGAGATAATCTATGTTTTCTTTTTTAAGTAGATGTTTTTAACTGAATCTCTTGCTTTTTGTTACTAACTTTCAAAATGAATCAAGACTGCTATATAAATGTGTTAATATTCATTATTAATTCATATACATAAGAGCACCACTAATTAAAATAGATGAAGGATATATATATATCAAAAATTGATTCCAATATCCATATAAGTAAAATCTGTTCAAAAACACGATTATTTCACATAAAAATTTAATTTTTCTAATCCAGCTTCTAAAAGACAGGTTAAAACTGATATGCATCTTTCTATTGTATCGTATCTTATCCATAGCACTAAAAAAGGAAAATAAGCACAATCAAATTTTTTCATAACTAAAAATAAAAATAAAAGAGGTATGTTGCCATTGTCCCATTGTTGCTTATAACGATGTATGTGAAAAGTTTCCAAAACTGCCAAGTTGAAACCCCAAAAAACAAATTTTGACAAAAATAAAATTTGAGATGGCAATCCAGTCATGGGGTTAAAGTTCAGATACATTACATCTAGTAGTGATGAGGAGTTATTATGATGGCTTAGTTTGGTTTGGTTTATAGTGTTTAACACCACTTTCAACAATATTTCAGTTATAACGTGGCGGTCAGTTTTATTGATGGAAGAAACTAAACTACCCTAAGAAAACCACCGACCTGCCGTATGTCACTAACAAACTTTATCACTTAATGTTGTATCGAGTACACCTCACCTGAGCGGGGTTGTAACTCACAACATTAGTGGTGATAGGCAATGACAGAGAGTGATTCTTATATGTCAATACTGCTAACAGATGACACACACACACACAAAAAAACTGAATTCAGGACTTTAATATCAATGGTCTTATTTTGATTTGTTTTCTTGGAATGTTGTAATAAATAATGACACTAAAAATTGAGCATTTTACATAAAATTACTTACTTGTATAATGACAATTTCTATGATTATGAAAGACATGTATATTTGATATGTTATATATGTAGTTTTTGATATGTATTATAATAATATCTATAATTTCTCAAACTGAATATACTTGTAATAATATCCGCTGACTCAGCAAGAAAAAAAATGTCTTCATTTACCCAGGTTTTTTTTCACAAACACATTCTACAAACATTCCATACTAAAACATGCAAAAAACATTCCTTTCATATGTGAAAAAAAACCATTCTTTTCATATGTGAAAAACATTCTTACATACATATATATATACCGGTATATATTTATAAAACATTCTTTTCCACATTCAATAGTATAAATTAAACATTAAAATTTCTTTTGTTTCTATTTCTCCCCAAATGGAAAATAATGTTTAAGAAAGTTGTAAAAAATATTTGCTTAAAGTTTTCAACAACAAAAAATCTATTTATTTTTACATAATCTGATTAATCTGATTGGTCAAATAGATGAATATTTTTAATCTAAATATAATGAGCTACATAACAACAAAATTATGCAGCCAGATAACATTATTATAATTTTTTTAAATACCCTTTAACAATGTATTTTTAGATGTTTCTGCTTTTGACTACAAATAAGGGAGATAACTACGGTACACTGGTTATTTCCCTTGCTTCTTAAGGAGACATTTTGTAGAGCTGAAGACAAGAATCCCAATAAATTAAGGAATATACTTATATTAATTTACACAGCTGATATATCTTAATTTACACAAAATCAGAGAGAAACAATGGACTAAAATGTGTTCCAACAATTTTAACTTTTCCAAGTTTTCGAAAAAAATCAGCAGTTTTAGTCAACATATGATTGAACTTAACTTTCAAACAATTTCTTTTTATCAATTTGCAGTTTATTCAGCTACACCATTGGTAGTCAGATGTATTTTTGGAGGTAAGATGGGTGCCTGTATAAAACCGTTGATTTGAGGCAAATCACTGACAAACTTTAAATCACCTAATATTGAGTAAATGGCCTCAGCATACGGGAGTATCAAAACCCACTACTTTAAGATGTGATGGGCACTAATTGCATAGACAGATATGAATACAACTACAATTGAAAAGATACCCCTTTTAAAATTTAACTTAAACCCAGATATTTTAATTAAACTTTTTTTTTGTTTACAAATTGTTGTATTTATCGAATGTATATAGTACAGGCTATCTAAAGGAAAACTTTTAAAATACGAAATTCATTCTTTTTATTTATGATCGAAAAATCTAAAAGTTTAAAGACAGGTGGACATTAAAATCACTCTAAAGTTTGGTTTATCAAAACTGAACAAATTTTTTATATATAACTAATGTCAATCATACAATTATTAAAATTTTAAATTTTAGTATTTTAAAAAAAAAAAACTTTAACATTCGTCTAATTAAATATCTGAATTCACACTGGCACATAAGAACAATTTCTCCCTCTCAATCTTCGCACATTGTATTACAAATGATACATCATCACCGTTGAGTCTTGGGAGTGGTCGGTAATTTACGTATTGTACCACTCATTCCGTTAGTCATGGCTGTTGGTGTAGTTCTTCCAGATGGCGTCGTTCTTCCTCCTGAGAATGTGGGTGTGCTCCGCCCCGATCGTGTTGGAGCTGATGTTTTAGGGGGTGGGGGAGGAGGGCATCGGGAAGTTCTAGGGGTAGGAGTCCTTGCTCTTGCTGTATACGTTGGTATCGGTTGAGGCGTCGTCGATCGTTGAATATTTGGCGTGCGTGAATTATATGAATTGTTTAAGTTTGTCCTCGGAGTACGAGGTGGCGTGGAATGAATGTTTGTTGATGAATTGCTTAGCCTTTTTGTTCGTTGTAAACTGCCTGTAGAACCTAGGGGGAAAAAAAGCAACAATTAATTCTTTGTTAAGTGTATGCTTATTAGCAGATTTGTTGTTGTTCTGGAAGAAATGCACATAAACAGATTTGTCAGAGAATACACATCATTAAAAAAAATCTTTGGTCAAATGAGCACATAAGCATGTGAATTTCTGAAAAATATTTGAGATTCAGTCAAATAATTTACACAAAAAGATCTGATAAAAATCAGTTGGCGAGATATGGTCGGACACCAGTAGACATATTAAGCTAAAACACATCATGACGTCCTCCTTATCACACTTGTGAAAAGGTTTAGATTAAGACCAAATTACTTATTCCCAGGAAAGACAAAATAATTTGTCCCCACAGTGTTACAAAGCTTCATTTAATGATATCTTTAGCAAATAAATATATTCATATAAACGAATACTACTAAATTTCCGTGATTAGCCATAATTGTGTAATAGTCACTTTTTCGCAGAGTAAAATACATTTACCCGGCCTTGTACTCATAAAACTTTACAGTAGGAGTTTTGTACTCATACCCAAAAAAAACATCCAATCAGATCGTCATATCCAATAAATACAAGCATTCTGATTTGACGAATTTGGAGTATGAATACGAAAATTGTACTAGAAAGTTTTGTGACTCGTGACGTCAAGTTGGGAGTGTATAATACATGAAAAATACTTCAGCCATTGACAAAAAAAACCAAACATATTGGTATGTTATATCAAAAGCAATATGATTTTCTTGTAAATGGGTTTATATAATGGATATAAAATCAACAACAAAGTTAGTCTGTGTGCCAAAAAAAAAAATTGTGCAAATATTGTTTTTTATTATTTCATTATCAATTCTAAAAACTTGCTATTGAATCTAAAAATAGTTTGCTCAAGTAAAATATTACAATGTTAAATCAGAAGCTATGTATGAAATTCTAAATATTAAATTCTAAATGAAGCCTGAAGCTGTTTATTTGATATGTGTACGACTCTTAATTCCTGTTCCGATGCTAATCGTGTCAGTCTGCTATTCCATGTCCATTAATGCCACTTGCGTTTGTCTGTGTCTAAATTTATGCTGATTTGCATCATTTCAAAATGTTGACACTTTTAGTTGATGTCGATGACATTTTAGAATTTTTAAATAAGTAAGCATCAGATTCATGCAAGAAATTTTGATAATATTTTTATTATTACAGAACAGATACATAGTGATGATTTATTTTTAAT
Source organism: Bathymodiolus brooksi (assembly GCA_963680875.1). Classification (NCBI taxonomy): domain Eukaryota; kingdom Metazoa; phylum Mollusca; class Bivalvia; order Mytilida; family Modiolidae; genus Bathymodiolus; species Bathymodiolus brooksi. Next base: position 70,597,652 of record OY804589.1, read on the forward strand.
TGTGATTAGGGTTATGGTGTTTAATGCCACTGTATTTCAAGTATATGGTGGTGGTCAGTTTTATTGATGGATGAAACGGGAGTACCCAGACAAAACCATCAACCTGCAAGTCACTGATAAACTTCATCATATAAAGTTGTATCGAGTACACCTTGCCATGAGTGGGATTTGAACTCACAACATTAGTGATGATAGGCACCGATTGCACAGGTATTTGTAAATCCAACTACCATACGATCACAACCACGATGGCCTCTATTTTTAATTCGAGTATGTTGGTAATCATGCGTTGATCTTCTTCAATTTAAAAATGTTGGTAGGTGTATAAATGCTGTTGTTTTCGAAATACCAGAGAATTAGACAGAAGTTTTATAGTAGTAAAGAGTAGGTGTTTGTCACGATAAAGATTTATCAAATCACAGCTTTCCTTGTTAAGTTTTAAGTTGCATCATATAATAATGATTATGGAAACCGAACAAAAACTAGGATTTAAAATTAAGTGTGTCATGGAAATAAAACTTCCTAAGATAGCAAAATTTCAATATTTTTCAGGTTTTCTACAAGTAAACAAAGATTTAACAGAATTTAACTCATCAAGATATTAAAAAAAACAAAATGGTGGACTTAAGTCAGGTTTTTTTTGTATTCATTTGTGTTATTATTGCTTGGCAGTGAATTGGTTTAGAATTTTTTTTTCGTAGATATCAAATTTAATGCGGACAACACATTTCTGGAATAACCTTCATCAGGTACGCTCAAAATTGAAAGATTGGAAAGCCAAATGATATAAAAGTTTTTGAAAGCAAGTGTGTGAGTGATTGTTGTTTAATACCAAATAAGCTATTTTCCAGTTATATCATGGCGAGAATAAGTTACATTTGATGAGATGATAATGATGTCCACTTTGTACTAGATCAACACGCTTAGTTAGATTTTTATAGCGCTAGCTCACTGAAACAACAGCCTGTTGCTCCACTTGGATACATTATTCTGATTCCGAGCCACCCAGTCTTTGCTTTTTCTCCTTAATACTGTGTGCTTAGAGGAGAAACAACAAATACCGATTTTATAGTCTTTGGTTCCATCTGACTTGAGTTTGAACCTGCCATCTACTGCACACAAGGGGTGCATGCTAACTGATGCACTTTTGATTTAGCTAAATGATTATTTAATGAGGTTAACGTGACAAACAAATACATTGCATCAAATTTATTAAAATGCTGTATTTTATAAGATTAAAGGACAAAAAATGATTTTATTACACAAGGGATACATTTCAGGGTAAAGGAATAAGAAAAAACAGGTTTCGGTGCACTCCAGGTCAAAATGGTATTTTCTAGACCCCAGACCCCAAGTCAATGAGCATTATTGGTCAACATGGTATTTTCTAGACTACAAGTCGATATGGATTATGGGACTTGAAGGTAATTTCTGGACTACAAGTTGATGTGGACCTTTGGTTTAAATCAAAATTCTGTAACAAGTTTTCAAACTGAAAATGACAATACCTTCCAGCCTTGAACAGGTGCATGATCTCAACTAAGGGTTAATTGCATACTAAATAATATTTCTTAGCAATATGCAACACATGTCTAGATATTAAAAAAATATACTGTCAAACCTGTCCAAGTGGTCACCTGTATTAAGAGGTCACCGTTTTCTTGTCCCGTCATAAAAAATTTCATATGAACTGAACCTCTTTTAAGAGGTCATCAGTCTTAAAAGATGACATTTTCCTTGTTTCAAAGGTGTCCTCTTAATACAGGTTTGACTGTATATCTACTTAAGCACATCTTAAATTAGGATTTTATCTATATATAAACACATCTTATCATAAATAATGATTCCATAAAAAAAAACTGAATACACAATAAAATCACAGCAAAATATGATCTACATGAACTAACTGATCATGACACTAATGTACATATGACCATGAAAATTAAATCAGTCATTAAAACGTTTTGATACATTTTTTTAATATAATTTTATTGAATTCCAATACCACCAAACCAAATGCATATCAAACATATAAATGAAATTGATGACATACCATGCTTTAAGATTATTCAATTCCCATAATAATGTTAGTTTAATAATAAAAAAAAAAAAAAAATTTTTTTTACTTTAATTTATATTCAAAAGGAATTCTTAAAAAAAAGTAATTTCCAAGCTGCAAAACTCCTCCTTGTTTCTACTGTGTCAGTAGTAATTTAATTATCACTAAGCAATTTTTTACATTAAAATTAAGACCTACCAAAGTCTGTATTTTTTCTAAGCGTAGTTCTCACCGACGGAGAACCAACACCAGATAAGTTAACCATCGACGATGCTACCCTACTTCTCCGTAACGACTGATCTCCGGAACTTCCAGCTAAAATGGACCAAATTACAAAAAACATACATAAATTGTGCAACATCTATCTTGAGCACACTATGTTAAAGCTGCGTTATTTTTGCACAGATGATGAATGTTTTCTCTGCCAAAGCCTTTTTTTTTTTTTTTTTTTTTTTTTATCTGACGAAATATTTATTGTACATAATTTGTATAAAAGTCCGTCTTTTTTGCACAGAAATTGAATATTCTTTTTTTAAGTTTGTTCATGATTCTCGAGTAATTTTTTTGGTGAAAACTATGAAAAATAATCAATGCCATTTATGTCAAAATTGATAATTTAATAGAACATTTTCCCATGTAGGACACAGATTTCTTTTCTATTCATTGGACAGACTCACTTTCTAAACATTTTCATCAAACTGTTTTTCATTTTTTAAATTATTTTTTCTCTCTCTTCATTTTTAGCCAAATTATAAGAATTCATAGAAACAAGTAATCTCTTACTTAATGACAAGGCTTAAAATTACATGACCAATCAAAAAACTGTTTACCCACAATGCAATTAAATTTCTTAATTTGTCCGCTATATCTAAATACAGGGAAACAAAACTGAATTTTTCATTCCAAAACATTTCGGCAAAAATCCGAATATCAAGTAATAAAATGGAGTAGCTTGACCTACATATATGTTATTCTGTGATTATCAATGACTGTTGTTTGTAAATTCCATAAAATTATCAATTAAAATAAATGGCTGTGCGGTAGGATTTGGCAGTGTGGGTTGATTCTGTTTTGTTATTTTATTAGAAAACATGTTAGTTATATAATATATATATGTATATATAAATTCACTACAAGACATTTTCTTCACTACCTTTCATTTTGTAGATTTACAGGTTTAATTGCAATTCATGTATGCAAATTAACGGTAACTATAATTCTTGAATTTTGTTAAAAAAAAAAAAAAAAAAATTATGTGGCGTTTTTATACTGAAATGTAGCCATGCACAATTTACTCAACAACAAACAAAAATCAACACAAATTTTACTGAGAAATTTTTTTACTCAAAAGGCAAAGTGAAAATGTCTTGTGTGATGAAAACGGCTGATTGTTAGCTACATGCTATAATGCAGGTCACATTCTTAACCATATATAACATGGTTACCAAGGGTTATACAATGAGGGTACTGTTCTGCTGCTTACAGTAAATACCCAGATTTCTTCCCCATTATTTTGGTATCCCCTAAAATAAATCTTGATGTGGAAACATTTTTATTCTACTTACAAAAGTTATATCTAACTGAGTGTCCCATTGTTTGATTACCTCCCCTTTACACAATATCAAGAGTTTAATTTCAGGCTAAAGGGAGATAAATGTCATTTCTACATGAACCTAACTGTTCAATTGCTTGATTATCTCCCCTTTTTATTATATCAAGATTTAAAAAATTTCAGGCTAAAGGGAGATAAATGTCATTTCTACAAGAACCTAACTATCCCATTGTTTGACTACCCCCCCCCCCCCCCCCTTTACATCATATCAAAATTTTAATTTCAGGCTCAAGGGAGATAAATGTCATTTCTACATGAACAATTTTCAAAGCTTTTATCATATGTTAACTAATATAAATGAAATTGTATTTACTTAAATTATCTGAATTCAATAGTATATTCTGGACATTAAAAACTTGCTTAAATTTCACCAAAAATTTTTTGAATGCAACTATTGGTATTTATTCTTCAGCATCAAATTAAAAAATAAAAGCTAAATTCTGACATTTACATCCCTCGTTATGGTTTTTGCTCACCCGAAAATACCCATAAACATAATAGCTAGCAATACATTCAACCATATAATTGTCACTCGTCAAATAATATATAAACCCTCTGTACCTAGCCACGCATAAATTTCTCAACAAATTAACAAATGCTAAAACAGCAAAAAAAAGGGTGGTGAAATCTTTTTATACCTGATGAAACTGATGATGCATATCCTGTATCGTTAAGTTTCGACTTATAACCAAATGTTCCGCTACCCCTGCGCGAGCGGAACCCTTCAGTTTGTCCGTTAGCTTGTAGAGTATCTCGTAGTTCTATGTTAGTTCTTCCCTTTGCTGAAGAGAAAATGAATCAAGGTTCCAAAACATCATGCTATTAGCTAAATAAACCCAATCAATTAAAATGTTGCCATGATATCAATTAATAACTTTATTATTTCAATGTGATGACAATGTACATTTATTTTATTCATATTTGTGATAGAATTTGTGAAATTTAATGAATTAATTCCTTTTTTTTTCTCATTAAACATGAAATTTCTACAATTATTTCTTTATGATTTAATTTTTTTTTCGTAACCTTTACATTGTTTTGAAAAAATATAGAAAACAAATTACATCCAATTTTCTTTTTTATTAACATAGTACTGATACAGGGGACAATTTCTGGTAATACCAAACATTGCAAATTTTCTAGTATCAGTTTGCAGTGAAGATCAAAAATAATTTAAATCCGTCAAATGAAAATAAGTTGAAAATTTCCTCAACAAATTTCACAAATCAAGTATCACAATATGACATAATCATAAAATTGATCCAACACCTATTCATATCCATTCCTGATTTCATTCAGGTACTTACAATTTGCAGAATATATATACGTAACTTGACCTGTTAACAGAACTTCCTGTTTAAAATCTTGTGTTATGAAAGCAGTTAAATAACATATAAAACAGATTTTTATTCTGATTTCTCATACTGGTGCTTGAAGTAATAGTAATGTACAGGTACCAGTATTCTGATTTCTCATACTGGTACTGGAAGTAATACTAACTTACTGGAACCAGTCTAAGTAGAATAAATGATCATGTGACCTTTGAAGCTGTATAATAAAAGCAATTTCTTGAATATTTTGACCAACACCAATATATATGGTTATAAGCTGTTAAGGACACCCAATTCGTCCACAAAAGCAGAAGAGAGTTTGCTTTTTTATTTGTGTCGCACCATTTTATAAATATTAACAAATATTTGCTTTGGAAGAGAATAAACCATTTTTAATTTTGAAAGTTCTAAATATTTTTCTCGAATTTCTAGAAATTTTAATAATTTCGTTTTAAACTCTTCCAAAAAATCATTTATAAAGAAGACATAGCATTCTGAAAATAAATTCAAATGCATAATGTGCATTTCATCGGTGTGTAGTAAATATTGTTATAAAGAAGTGTGCATCTATAATGTAGTTTCAAAAAAATATATATACACTCAAAAGAAAAAGTTACTGATGGCAATTGTATGTTAAGATCAAATCAATAGTAAATGAATGCTATATTTTTATATACAAAATAATTAGCAAAACTGAAGCCTCCTAAATTATAATGAAAAATAATATTAAGATTATACTATAAAACTATATCTTTTTTTTTATATCGTAACAAAGAACAATTTAACATAACATGTAAATTGAAGGTAGTCATACATATTTATGAAAATCAAAGGGATTATTTCTTACAGTAAACTGGAAATCAGAGGAGGGATCAGTAAGTTTACTTCATGAAAATCAGAGGTATCTAATCATTTTACTTCTAGAATTCAGAGAGAACAATTATTTTACTTCTAGAATTCAGAGAGCAATTATTGTATTTCTAGAGATCAGAGAGGCTCATCATTTACTCTTTGAAATCAGACGGATTAATCATTACTTCTGAAAATCACAGGGATCAGTCATTTTTCATCTAAAAATCAGAAAGACCCATCATATTACTTTTTGAAAACATAGGGATCCATCATTTTACTACTAGAAATCAAAGGAACCAATCAGCTTCCTTTTATTTCTAGACATCAGGTTTGACATTGAATTAATAAAGTATTTGGGTTTTTAAAGTAAATAAATTATTTGTACAAAAGTATCATAATTTTATTTTGAGTTATCAAGATTGGAGATAAAGTGGTGAGGATATAATGTCGTCATGGTTTTTTTTCCGTGAACCAATTGTATGTTCATTTACCTATGTAATTTTCAAATAAACAAAATCTGGCCTTCTATTTTGTTGTATACTTATTTTTTAATCTCCTATTTACCGGTATTACGAAACATGTTGACAAATTTGATATTGTTTATTACTTACATCGACAAGGGTCGTTTGTTTCTAAGAACTCGTCAAGCGTGACCCAACCGCCACCAACTCGCACCATAACTGTACTGTTCAGGAATCTAACCAGACGAATATTCTGTTTCTCTCCAAACTAAAAAGATAGAATACTTCATAACAAAAATATTCAATTTCACGGAGATGATAGATAATTTTCTCTGATCTGTAAGACAAGGCAAGATAAAACATTTTAATATTAAATAGCAGGAGAAAAACAAGTCAGCACAAAAAAAACAACATAGGTATCTTTTATAGTATGCATGACATGTTTCTGAAATAAACTTCATCAGGTGTGCTCAAAGTCGAAACATTTTGATCTGCACAGATCAAAACTGGTTCCTGGTTGGTGATTTAGAAACCATGAGGAGTTATAACCTTTGAATGAAAAAGCTTGAAGATACCAAAGGAGTAGTCAAAAAAGCTGTAAATCGAAGGACAGATAATACAATGTTAAAAAGAAAAAGGATAAAAGGACAAACAACGATCTACAAAACACAAGACAGATCATTAAAGATTGAGCAACATTACCCAACAAAAAAGACCAGGGATGAATTCAGGTGTTCTACGAGCTCCAGAAAGAATTCAGGTGTTCTACAAGCTCCAGAAAGAATTCAGGTGTTCTACGAGCTCCAGAAAGTATTCAGGTGTTCTACGAGCTCCAGAAAGAATTCTGGTGTTCTACGAGTTCCAGAAAGAATTCAGGTGTTCTACGAGCTCCAGAAAGAATGCAGGTGTTCTACGAGCTCCAGAAAGAATTCATGTGTTCTACGAGCTCCAGAAAGAATTCAGGTGTTCTACGAGCTCCAGAAAGAATTCAGATGTTCTATGAGCTCCAGAAAGAATTCAGGTGTTCTACGAGCTCCAGAAAGAATTCAGGTGTTCTACGAGCTCCAGAAAGAATTCAGGTGTTCTAAGAGCTCCAGAAAGAATTCAGGTGTTCTACGAGCTCCAGAAAGAATTCAGGTGTTCTACGAGCTCCAGAAAGTATTCAGGTGTTCTACGAGCTCCAGAAAGAATTCAGGTGTTCTACGAGCTCCAGAAAGAATTCAGGTGTTCTACGAGCTCCAGAAAGAATTCAGTTGTTCTACAAGCTCCAGAAAGAATTCAGGTGTTCTACGAGCTCCAGAAAGAATTCAGGTGTTCTACAAGCTCCAGAAAGAAATCAGATGTTCTATGAGCTCCAGAAAGAATTCAGGTGTTCTACGAGCTCCAGAAAGAATTCAGGTGTTCTATGAGCTCCAGAAAGAATTCAGGTGTTCTACGAGCTCCAGAAAGAATTCAGGTGTTCTACGAGCTCCAGAAAGAATTCAGTTGTTCTACAAGCTCCAGAAAGAATTCAGGTGTTCTACGAGCTCCAGAAAGAATTCAGGTGTTCTACGAGCTCCAGAAAGAATTCAGTTGTTCTACAAGCTCCAGAAAGAATTTAGGTGTTCTACAAGCTCCAGAAAGAATTCAGGTGTTCTACGAGCTCCAGAAAGAATTCAGGTGTTCTACGAGCTCCAGAAAGAATTCAGGTGTTCTACGAGCTCCAGAAAGGTAAAGAGTTGTTGCCCCTGTCCTGTTACTGTTAAACGACACTAATATAGGAATCGTGTTGAACAGCAATGAACATAAATAAATATAAGGATACAAATGTGTCGACAAAAAAAAAAGTGCCAGTTTTTGTAAAATCTTACCCTATATTTTCCTTCACTCATCCTTTGAGCATTAAAAGGATTTCTACATTGACATTGAGAAACATCTTTTTCTATTTGTTCTTGTATCAGTTCACTGTCAGTCATCTGTTTCTTCCCACTTTTTAATCTCGTCTTTTGCTGCAAAATTTATAGACATTATGTAAATTTTGACGTTGGTCAAATTATCTCCCTTACTTCATGAACTTCAGTCGAATCTTGTTGTGTCGAGATCATAAGGGACCTACTATTTAAGTTAGTGAGTTAATGGAGTATTCGACTGATCAGGTAAAATTTAGGTAACAAAGGTTATTTTTGACAAAAAACAAACGACTACCACTTCTCATTCTTTTTGCTGAAGTCGAAAAGGGCAATAACTCCTTCAAACATTGTCCGCTCAAACTGCCGTAAACATATACAAATCTTCTTATGGTGATAAGCAAGCATGCCAAGTTTTGAGGAATTTCCTAAAAGATTGTAGGCGGAACTGTGCATACACTCTAATATGATGGACAGGGACACAGAACGAAAACAATATGTCTCTCAGAAGGGAGTGGACATTAATATTATGAACAGGCCATATTATTTAAAGACTTTAAGGTATCATTTTTTTCTCATAATTAAAGACTTCACACAGTTACTGTGAGATAAAGAACAGCATTAAAAGCACAAAAGGCACTCGCTGTTCCGTTGATTCCGATTTTACGCGCATTTCAGGAGATCACTTACATGTAAATTCTTTTGCATTAAATTTATCGCTAATAACAAAAAAAATTCAATGTAAAAATTGATGATAAATAAATGACAATGTACTTAATTCCAAATATTAGTGACCTAGTACGAGTGAAAGTTAAAGACTTGGAACAGCATTTAATGCAAAAATTAAGATTTTTGTTGTTACCGATTCTGTCAAAACTCATAGTTTTTTGTACTTACATGTCTATCAGGTTTTAGAGCTTCTATAAATTCACTATATTGCATATAATACTTATTATCCTTGTCAAAAATGTCAAATACAGCATTTAATTCTGTCTTGTTTGTCGCAAAACCTGAAAACAAACAATGAAAGTAACTTTCCGAGGATATCATAACAAGAAGTTAGTATAAAAGACTGAATTGTTCAAAGGCTGCTGCTTGTTCTCTTTTTTATTGGTGGCGAGTGAATGATTGAGTGATTGCTGTTTAACGCCGACTCAGCAATTTTTCAGCTATATAATGGAAAGAACAAGTTATTTTTCAATGAGATGATCATAAGGTCCGTTTTGGACTAGACCAACACACTTAGTTTGTGACCGGCCTCAAACCCAGGCCCCCCCTAAAATTGGAAAAAATATGATTTTTTTGGCGCGAAATACCCCAAAAATATTCGCGCCTCCCTCCGCTTGGCGCAAATTTTTAATATGTGGCCTCCCTAACTTGTAATCCTGGATCCGCCCCTGAAACCCACAATCTTTTTTCAGGCGACCATTACATCACCAATGTGGTTACTAATGTGGTTATCAGTTATCCACAAAAACTCCATAAGTATGAATTGTCTATAACTATAAATGAAAAAAAAATTGCTGTTCATGGAGTAATGAGACAAATAATCCTAAACTCCACAAATTACAAAAAAATACAAACGAACGGAATATGGCAGGTAAAGATTTTACACATTTCTATGTGGACAAGATACAATCATGACATCAACTATTCTTTTAAAGCTACAATGCATAAAGAGACGTAATTACCTGAATGCATCATTCCGTTAACAAACTCGTCCCGAGACAGATATCCATCCCCGTCCTTATCTTGCCGACGGAAAAAATCTGTGGTTCTCATCTTTTTAACTTTAATCCAATTCAAATATCTTTGTTTCCACATTTTAAAATCAAAGTTTTTAAAACTTTCCAACTGAAAAAAAAAGACATACCAACATTTTATACAGAACTTTATACTTTATACAGAACTTTGGTGGCCATAAAAATAGTTTGACTGTTCGAGAAATTGATGTTCGAGCAAACAGGGTTTATTTGACAAGGAATTAACGACAAAATTGATGTGACTAAAAAAACCAGTATAAGCGATCCATGGTATACGAGCCATACGAGTTCGAGCTAGCAAAGTTCGACTGTATACCGTGGACATTTCAAGGGAGATAAACACATTTTTCTTTATTAAATTATAGTCTATTTCATATAACTATGTGAAAACCTAATAATGATATCGTTTTATCAAATAGAAATAAATTAATCAATTTCAAAGTCCTCTTTCTATGGACAAAAGGAGATAACAAAAAATAAGTGGTCAAAAAGGGAGACAACTGAGATGACATAATCAAAATTAAAGTGAAGCTTTTTTCTTTCCTGTTCAAATTAAGAGAAAAACTTCATTTCATTTCAAGTAGTCAACTAGGAATCAAACTATGGTGCAGGAGTGAGTGATTGTTGTTTAACACCAACTCTCAATTGTTTAGCTATATTATGGCGAGAACAAGTTAATTTTCAATGAGACGATGATGAGGTCCACTTTGTACTAGACCAACATGCTTAGTTGGATTTTTATAGTCCTAGCTCACCGAAACAACAGTCCGCGGTAGACACACGTGTAGGCTCCACTCGGACACATTATCCTGATTCCGAGCCAACCAGTCTTTGTTCTTTCTCCTTAATGCTACGTACTTAGCTGAGAAACAACAAATACCAATTTTATAGTCGTTAGTTTGAACCCGATCAGGGCTTGAACCCACAATCTCCCGTACTCGAGACGAGCACATTAACCAGTGCACCACAAATGTGTTTTGAGCTATAGTGCAGAAATAATTCCACAATCCATATTACAGCATTGTAAACATAAATACAATATTGTTTTCAGAGCAAATAAAAATGGCCCTGTGTTTTTATACATACCTCTAATAAATTATCTAAAGCATCTTGTAGATTTTTCTTTCTATCTAAGGACATCCTCCATACCACCCTCCATTTATTTTGTAATGTTAATACTCTAGGGTTATAACCAGGGTCATATTCATTTAGTTTCATATTACTGAAAATACAAGTCACAATTTATAAATATATTTATGTTTGAAATTTACATTCCTAAGGGTAAGGGTTATGGGCTTTAACACCACTTTCAACAATATTTCAGTTATATCATAGAGATCAGTTTAATAGGTGGAGGAAACCGGAGTACTCAGAGAAAACCACCAACCTGTCACAAGTCATTGAGAAACTTTATTACATAATGTTGTATCGAGTACACCTCCCCACCTCCCAATCAGTGGGATTTGAACTCACGTTAGTGGTGATAGGTACTGATTGCATAGGTAGTTGACGGCCCTTTAATAAAGTATATCATTAAAACTAAAGTCAATATACCTCAGGCATCAGGTAACCTTAGTCGATCTTGTCTCTCCTGTTTAAACCCTTTGGATAACTTGATCTCAAAGACTGAAATTATTATCTATGTACTATGAGCATACCTGATTAAAGGCTATACCCTCTTAGGGACGGACCATTTAACTTAAGGCTATGGTATTTTTCTAAAAAAATATTCTGATTCCCAATGTTGCTGAAAAAAATATTCTGATTTTGGTGGAGGAAAAAAAATATATCATGGCGAGAACAAGTTATATTTAATGAGATGATGATGATGTCTGCTTTGTACTAGACCAACACACTTAGTTGGATCTTAATATTGTTAGCTCACTGAAATGAGTCTTGCGTTTTACCCAACCAAGTCTCAAATCCACTGCACTCGAGAGGAGCACGCTAACCATTACTCCATCGCCGCACTTGAGGAGAGCATGCTAACCATTACACCATCGCCACACTTGAGGAGAGCATGCTAGCCATTACACCATCGCCACACTTGAGGCAAGCATGCTAACCATTACATCATCACCACACTTGAGGCAAGCATGCTAACCATTACACCATCGCCACACTTGAGGCGAGCACACTAACCATTACACCATCACCACACTCGAGGAGAGCACGCTAACCATTACACCATCACCACACTTGAGGTGAGCATGCTAACCATTACACCATCACCACACCTGAGGCGAGCACGCTAACCATTACACCATCGCCACACTCGAGGCAAGCACGCTAACCATTACACCATCTCCACACTCGAGGCGAGCATGCTAACCATTACATCATCGATGTGATCCCAAAAATATGAGCAAATACTTATATAAAAATAGACATCATCTAAGAATTTGTTTTTAACCTCATAATTATATAGAAAACTATATTTAAAATTGTTTTCCTCATAAATTTTGTTGTGTGCTATCTTTATTCCTACCTTCCGTAGTGTCTGCCAGGTGACTTTGGTTCAACCGCCACTATTTTAGTTAATCTTTCTACGTCACCATTTTTACTGCCAATGTCATCATGGAATTCCTTAAAAAAAAATTAAATAACATTTGTTTTAATTGAATAAAACTGAGGTGTAGAAAGTTTAGTTTATTTTCTCTTGAAAGTGTTATAGATATCGAATTCAAACAATGGTTATCTCCCTTGCCAAAATTTCCAATTCAACCGAATGTATTTTTTTAAATAACTTTTGCAAGTCAATTTAATGAGCAAAATTTACCGCTTCCAATTATTTCACTTTAACAGCATTCAACATGTCAAATATTAATAAAATAAGAATACTGGAAAGCCAAGATTTAGATTTCCAATTCCACATGTCGTGGTCTTTTTTTTGTTGTTTAATTGTTTGAAGAGAGAGGTGGTTGTTTGTTTTGTTGATATTGGTGGAATTGTTGACCATCACAGTTTTAAAAAAAAATCTTATTTTTCATCACAATGGTGAAAAAAACTTACTGTTCATCACAATGGTGTTCAGTCTTGAACACTGATTGATTAATTAAGAAACAAATCATAGAAGCCAGAATGTGTTTTGAGTTTTAACATGGATTGGCGGATATATTTACTAATATCCACCAACCCATGTTAAAACTCAAAACACATTTTGGCTTCCATGATTTATTTCGATTCTGATATGTCTAAGAGTACAAATACAGTAGTATACTTTGATTGGAAGACGGTAATTTATATTTACGTTTGTGGAAAATGTCGCACACAATTTATGCTGCCATTGGAAAAGTCAGTCACATTCACCGGCGCATGTGCGGATGAGATTATAGTAACCATCGATAAATCGCTCGTTTGTCTACAAAGCGAAAGAAGGTCATGTTAGAATTGGTGTTTAATTCCAACTTAAGCAATATTTCAGTTATATCCTCGAGTAACAATCGGAACATGATGCTTGACATAAAACTTAAAAATGAAAACTTACCACATGCTCTTTATATAAAGTTTCCACGGTATTTAAGTCATCAGGAATGGGATCTTTTTCTTTCGTAGACAATAAAACGTAGGCTTCCGTTAACCAAGCCAGTAACTCCTCTACCAACGCTGCGTTCCCCTGGATGTTACGTAATGCATCTTGTAATCTCTCTTCTTTTGTCTTAGCTCTTTGTAATAACTGTGAACAGAGTTTTAATACATAAATTTTTTGAGAAGCCATACAAAGAGTAACTGGTACAGTAATTCTTTTACAGTAAGGGGAATGTTGAACATCACATTAAACATCTTCATTTTAATGGAAAATATATACAAAATGAAACGCTAAACAATCTGAATTTGGAGATATGAAAGGAAGGTGGGAGGGAATCGTTCACAATCACTTTTAACATCATCCTTTTAATGATAAATATATACAAAATGGAAGGAAAAAATGTTTCAATCTGAATTTGGAGATATTGAAAGGAGGATGGGGGAATCATTGATCATCACTTTTAAAACATCATCATTTTAATGGCATTTACCGTAAATTGGGAAATTTAGGCCGTAGTTTTATTTTGGTTTATTTAGTGCCTCTCTTGAAAGTCCCAAAATTAAACACTCCAAAAAATAACGTCCGCTAAAATAAAAACTACCAATATTTTATAAAAGTTCTAGTACGATATTGATCTTACTCAAACTAATCAATCCCAAAATTTTCAATAGTATTCACAACTCATAAAGTTTCCTCCGAAAGTTGTGAGTAGACATCACAATTTTCACAAGAAACTAAATGTTAATTGTCAATTTAGCTCTAGGGTCTTAATCATTGACATTTTTATTGTATGATTAGTATACCGGCAGTCGTCAGTCAAATAAAATGCTACGGATTTCACACCTGTTGTAAAAACACCTATTGACAAACGTTAATTAAGGTAGTAGCCTATGCAGGTAGACCATTACGGATCATTGGTTTGATAACGGTATCATCCAAAGATAATGCCATCCGGAAAAAGTATTCGTATTTTGCCGTATCCAATTTCTTAGTTACTTTTTTAAACAAACTTCCGGTGAGATACCGGTGGTATTTGACGTTTTGATCAACGATAAAAAAAAAAACATTGCTCACGAGCATTTATATTTTTCTAACCATTTGAAAAGCACCAAAATAAAACAATCATCTTTTGGAAAGCACCAAAAATTTAACACCAAAATTAAACATCCACATTTTGACAGAAAACCGCCAAATATCACAATTTATGGTACATACAAAATCTAAGGAAAAATGCTTCACTCCAAATAAAGAAACATAAAAGGAGATGGGTTTTTTTTGGGGGGGGGGGGGGGATGTAACTGTAGGGTTGTTGGTGAAGAACAAATTTTATTTACCTGGTCCCATCTTGTCTGGGTTATGGTGAGGTAATATTTAACAAAACGGATGGCATTTGGGTGACAGTTCAATAAAATGTCTTCTGCTAGATTTCTGATTTTATCTACACATTCCTGATGACTCCGTAACTCTTCTTGAAATTTCTGAAAAAGAATACAACACATGTAAATACAGTCAAACCTGCTTTAGTGACCACCTCTATTAAGCTACAGTCAAACCTGCTTTAGTGACAACCTCTATTAAGTTACAGTCAAACCTGCATTAGTGACAACCTCTATTAAGTTACAGTCAAACCTGCATTAGTGACAACCTCTATTAAGTTACAGTCAAACCTGCTTTAGTGACAACCTCTATTAAGTTACAGTCAAACCTGCATTAGTGACAACCTCTATTAAGTTACAGTCAAACCTGCTTTAGTGACAACCTCTATTAAGTTACAGTCAAACCTGCTTTAGTGACAACCTCTATTAAGTTACAGTCAAACCTGCTTTAGTGACCAACTCTATTAAGTTACCGTCAAACCTGCTTTAGTGACCACCTCTATTAAGTTACAGTCAAACCTGCTTTAGTGACCACCTCTATTAAGTTACAGTCAAACCTGCTTTAGTGACCACCTCTATTAAGTTACAGTCAAACCTGCTTTAGTGACCACCTCTATTAAGTTACAGTCAAACCTGCTTTAGTGACCACCTCTATTAAGTTAGTAAAACCTGCTTTAGTGACCACCTCTGTTAAGCAATAACTTGTATTACATGACTTTAATTTTAATTTCCTATCACAGTGCATTTTATATAAATTAAAGTTGTATTAAGCGACAACCTGTCTTATGTGACCTTATCTCAAAGTTCCCTTGGAAGGTCACATAAGGTAGGTTTGACTGTATGATATATTCTGGTCATGGGTGGGCAGGTGATTAAGGTCATGAACCTCTGACCTTCAAACTTAACACTGACGTGGGTTCATGCCCCTGATATCCACCTCTAATGTCATGGTATCAAGACACATTACCAATGACATGAGATTTAACTGATCAGTTTCAAAGTCTGGTAGTCAAGATTGCTGAATGTGACAATAAACAGATTGACATCAATAGCCCAACCCGACCCAGGGATATATTTTCTGTCTTCTCATAAAACGTTTTCAGAAGATTTTGAGATTAGATTTGATTTTATTTTATTTTTGGTGTTTAACGCCACTTTTAGCAATATTTCACCTATATCATAGCGATCAGTTTTAGTGGTGGAAGAAGCCGGAGTACACGGAGAGAACCACCAACCATGGGCAAGCAACTGGTAAACTTTATCACTTGCGGTTGTGAGTCGAGTGCACCCTTTTTTGTAATTTACAAAGCCGGGCATGAACTCATGCCGTATTGGTGATAGGCTTGTATGAGTTGTTAGGTAATCCAACTACCTAACTCATTGAGCCACCCAGGCCCTCTTTTGGGTTTAGAATATTTCAATTTAGTATTCTAAAATATATTGCACCATAATCTAAAACTTTCATGCTGATTTTTCGGAATCAAAAGTGCATGTAAGATAAATTCAAATCTTTTGTGAGCTAACAAATTTTATGTTGATTTTCCAACAGCTTCTAAAAGAAAGTTTTGGCATATTATATAGAATTGAGTTTTTCATCAATGCCAGAAATTCTAAAAAATATTGCTGATGATAGTTTTGAATCAAAGTCTCATTAAAACTAGATTTAAGCTTTTGCAACATTTTAGTTTAGAAATATTGCCAGATATTCGATAAATATTGGTGCCATTTGTTCTAGTTTAGTTTAGTTTTAGCTTTATGGTGTTTAACGCCACATTCAACAATATTTCAGTTATAATCGTGGCTGTCAGTTTTATTGGTGGAGGAAACCGGCGGAACCGGAGAAAACCACTGACAAACTTTATCACATAATGTTGTAGACCTCGCCCTGATGGAGATTCGAACTCACATCAGTGGTGATAGGCAGTGATTGCATAGGTAGTTGTAAATCTAACTACCATACGATCACAGCCTCTCCATTTGCTTTACGAGTTTCTCAAATTTCTATTTACTTCATGCTTCTCTATTAATTGTATAATGGCCATTTCATCCTCAGGCAAAGCTTTGTATTTCAATTCTGACTCTGCTTGAGGTAAAAACTCTCTCATGACCTGGACTACTTCCTGGAACTCTTCAGCCTAAGGAGATAAAAAAAAGTATTCAACTGATGATAATAGATAATGAAACTCTATTTTTTTATTGTGCAATGAATAATAAAAATAAGCCAGAAAAGCCTGTTGTATGTGGTCATGCTTAGTCATAAAATTTTATGAGTACGATATTTGTACTAAAACTCAATAAACAGCCATTCAGAACACTGTATCCACTGTTTAAAATGTTCATACTGGACAAATTTGGTCTGAATGGTATATTCCTCATTGCATTATAATAATAGTAAAACAAATGTCTTGATTTGGTAGTTGTATCAAGTTTGGTTCACTTGTATACAAGATTCCGTTTTATTTAGGGTTCGGTTTAGACATGTTTCAATAGTATCAAGTTACCATTTTAAGAGAATCCCTGAGTTTAGCCTCTCTTGTATCACTGAGGTTATTGACTCTGTCCCAAGTGTTTTCTAACTCGTCCAGGGAAGCAGTTGAGACATTCCCAGCTGCTTTCATGGCAGCCACAGTCTGTTCTCTAGCACCAAGTTCTTGCTGCATGGCCTGTAATTAAAAAAAAAAACTTTGATAATTTCCCCTGTTGAATTCTGGGAAAAAACCCTGCAGAATTCTGGGATACAAACTGGTAAATTCTGCGACAAACAAATGGAGAATTCTGAGACAAAAGAACAGAATAAACATCTGAATTAGGTTTGACTTTAGGAATGGTCTGTCGATTAATGGTCAATAAAGTCCTGGTCTTATGGTCATAAAACTTATGGGTACGATTTTGGTGCTCATACTTTAAAATTGTCCAATCAGAACACTATATATATTGAATACAGTGTTCTGATTGGTCGGTTGTTGAGTTTGAGTATGAGTATAAAATTTGTACCCAAAAGTTTTGAGAATGTAAGGCCAGGTTGAGACATATAGTCACCCATTGCCAAGATTATGCATAAATTATTCAAAAATAGTAACACTAATTATCCAATCAAAATAAAGGATTTTCATATGTTATGTATTAAATATAATTGTAATAAAAAAATTATGGCGACAAATGTTCACCGAGTTCTTAATTTCGTGGTTAAATACTATCCTCGAAATACACGAAAATTGGTATCCCACGAATAATAATGAATTCACAATATCTGAAACTTTTTTTTATTAAAAATAAATAAATACCAGTAACAAGTTAAAATATGTGAACAAGTTTTTTGTATTAGAGAACAATACTTGTCTATGTGTCTGTAGGCATTTGAAAATGTTGTTGTGTTTATATGTTATAAGATAGTTTGCCAAAGGCTACGACTTCAACATACCACTTATATGACCATCAAACGACAACAATTTACTTGAATTATAAATTACGTAAAGATTTGTTTCTCAAGTAACATAAATATAAGACATTTTTCTTGGGTGTATAGAAGTGAATGAAATTAAGTCCATGCAGTCCTCGAAATAAAAATTTGAATTTACTGGTCCAAATCAAATTCTTGAATTTATTATAAAAATATATTTTTGTATATCTAAATTAAAAATTGAAAAATTTACTGGTCCCAACAAAGTTTTACTGGTCTTAGGCCCAGATGACCGGTGCTCATCGTGAGGAATGTTTTGTATGAAAATTTGTATTAAAATATAACACATGTTAGCAAGGAATTATGGGTAAAATTTATAAGAAAATCTTGCATGGTCTTCATTCAAATGTTTCGACCACAATTATAGGCCTTCATCAGTGTTATATTTTATCCAACCTGTTATATGATGCTACATTTGAATGTTTGATAGAGTAAAAAAAAACATTGATGTAGACCTTGTGGCCAGCACGTTTGAATGAAGCCAAGTCTTATAATTTTGTTCAGCAAATACTCACCCTAAGGAGAGTACAATTTAGTTAGGGTTAGCGTTATGGTGTTTAACAATATTTCATCTATATCGTTGCAGTCAGTTTTATTTGTGGAGGAAACCGCAGGACCCGGAGAAAACCACCGACCGGTTGCAAGTTACTGACAAACTTTTATCACATAATGTTGTATCGAGTACACCTCGCCATGAACGGGATTCGAACTCACAACTTTAGCGGTGATAGGCACTGATTGCACAGGTAGATGTAAATCCAACTACCATACGATCACGACCATTACGGCCCCTACAATTTAATTAGGAATTATGGGTTCATTAAATCATTATTTATGTCAATCTTATTAAAATTAGATGTTTGTTGTATCTTTTTTTCTTTTGCAATACACTAACACACTAACACCTAATGACATCTCGTATGGGGGTCATGTCAAGGTTCAAATTTTCAACCAATAAATCAGTTTTGGACCTACTAAATCATAAGATATCAAAACTGTGTAGACACCAAAACCTGCTGTCAGGATGGTAAATATATTCAACCGTCTGGCATATACATGTATACATGATATGATTGGATATTCAAATGAATAAAAGGTTACGTGTTAATCGTTAATCTACCCTCAAAGAAAATAAAATTAAAAATAGATACCGGCACAACAAACATCTAAGTTTAACTATTGTAGATTGTATTTATGCAAAACAATAATAATAAAAAAAAAAAAAAAAAAAAAGTTAAAAATTAATATTAGGCAGAGATTTATTTTGGGTCATTTTCTAGGACATTGGCCTAAAGATTTTTAAAATTACCTAAACTTTGAAGACCTTTAGTACAAATATTTAGCTAAATATAAATAGGGAATGACAGATAAGAAATACTGTGCTAAGGACAATTGTCCTTAAACATTTTTAGGTCTAACAAAAACCCTGTTAGGATAAATAATATTAGAAACAATGTTTAAATTTCAAATTTATGACCTCATTGTTTTTTAACAGAAAAGTTTATTCATATTAAAAAATGATATTCTTGTACATGGTTTTGCTAATCAAAGGTCTATTATCTTTGACAGTTATGACTGTACGTCTGCTAATAGACTTCTTGTCAATCTATTTATAGCATCATATTCTGACTGTATAACCTCATGAATATGTATACCACAGAAATTATGTGGTATACATGCATATTCATGAGGTTGTACAAGTACATTGTACTAAACTGTCCTGTATCCAATGAGAAACGGCTATTAGAAAAGTGAGAGATGATGCTGTAAATTCCTTTAAAAAAAAAGAATGTTTGTCCAATTTTCATCTTTTATCCCATTTTGTAATAAATTTCAGATAATAAAGAAAGTCAGACCACACTTGTAGTTATAGTTTATAGTATAAGATCGCAGACCTCGACCACTGACAATACACACCCTCATCATAATAACTCCTGACAATCAATCAGGTGATTAGGTTTAGGGTTGTGGTATATAATGCCACTTTTAACAATATTTCAAATATATCATGGGGTACCCGGAGAAAATCACTGACCTGCCGCAAGTTACTGACAAACTTTTCAGTGTTGTGTCGAGTACACCTTACCATGAGCGGGATTCAAATTCACGACTTTAGTGGTGATGGGCAGTGTCAAAATTCATATAAACATGAGGTAGGATCCCAATACTTACTTTATGCTGCTCTACGAGCATGTTGATCGTGTCAAGGTCACCCAATACCGGTTGATCTTCTGCTAGTGTAGCCTCTGCCTTGTTCAGCCATTCTAGTAATGATGTGAGGGCATCAGCCACTCGCCCCGATGTTAGCAGTGCCTCGTCCAGCTTATTTTGACTGAAAAATAACAAACAACACTGGTTGATCAGTACTGTAAGGTGAAACCAATTACTGAAAACTGTATGAACTACGGTAAGTCAATTTAAGTTTCAAAAGTTGTGAAACTTAAAAAAAGCTCTTTTTTTCTCACAATTAAAATTATGAAAAAAGCTTATTTATGCAACAGAAGGGTTAGGGTTGTGGTGTTTAATGCCACTTTCAACAAAATTTCAGATAGATAGTGGCAGTCAGTTTTATTAACAGAGGAAACCGGAGTATCCGGAGAAAACCATCGACCTGCCGTAAGTCACCGACAAACTTATTACATATTGTTGTATCGAGTACACCTTGCCCAAGCAGGATTTGAACTCATAACGTTACTGGTAATAGGCACTGATTGCATAGATAGTTATAAATCCAACTACCATATATGATAACAACCATGACGGCCCCCTGTGGTTGGTATATAATTGTAGATCATCATTTTATTTTTTCAATTAACATACTGGCTTAAGTTCCATTCCACTTTCAATCAACCAATCAAATTTCTCAATAAAATTTTAAAAAATTACAAGAAGCCACCTCCCATTAAATAAAGTTAAAAGCTTTACTATGAATCATCTATCTCCTCGTCAAAATCCTCCTTTATTCTCATCTTCAAGTCAGTGTACATGTCTTTGAGAACTCTCATTGTTACTTTCAATCTCCTCCTATTAATCTATAGCTATCAAACACTTATCTCTTCCAGATAAAAACTTTGTTTTATTAAACTATTATTTTATCTCTTGTATATATCTCCGTTAATAATATTATCCTTCCAATATTTTCAATATTTCAATTTCAATAAATCCTCAATTCTTAAATCACTCAAACTGAATTTTTCTTATTTTCCAAAAATTTCAATAAATTCTTGATTCTTATGTCATTCAAACTGAATTTTTCTTCTTTTCCCTGTCGTTATATCGTTTTATTATTATTTTTTTCAAAATAATTCACTTTATACCATCTAAGAAGCCAGCTCTTTGTAATTCAAAGGGTTGTCCTACTCCAAATAATTTTTTCATAAATCTGAACTCTCTAATAAAAACAATATATTTCCCTAATATTAATATCTTTGTCATTCAAAGTATTGTCAATTACTAAGTATTTCAAATCATTTTTCATATATCTGAACTCTCCAGTAAAAACACTAATAATATCAATATATGTTCTTAATTCCAAAGTCTTCGAAACGATTGCATTCTAGTCCAGTCAGTACATGTACAGGTATATAGAAACTGAAATAGGAAACTTTGTCATCGTAAACACCAACATATGTTTTTAGTCATCAATCAATTTCCATAACAAGCCATGCCCACAATTTAAATAATCTTCACATATATATAATTAGGTACAATTGAGCCTCGCCTCGTCATTTTCAATGTGATGTCTCACCAAAATCAATGACTATATTTGTAAATTTACAACATATGGCTACATATTGATCCTAATAAATATTTCAAAACGTTATGTTTTTATCATACAGATAGGTATAGGTTACCTGACCTAATCATAAAAAAACCCCTGTTGTATTAATTGGGTTTAGGGTTTTAGGTTTATGGTGTTTAATGCCACTTTCAACAATATTTATGTTATATCGTGGCGGTCAGTTTTATTACTGGAGGAAACCAGAGTACCCAGAGAAAAACCATTACCTGTCGCAAGTCACAGACAAACTTTATCACATAATGTTGTAACCAATACACCTCACCAAGAGTGGGATTCGAACTCACAACGTTAGTGGTGATCGGCACCTATTGCACAGGTAGTTGTAAAACCAACTACGATACGATCATGACCACAGCAGCCCCCTTGTATTAATTGGGGATACTCTCTTAGAAATGAGGACCATTCATTGTCACATGTTTGTAGGTTTAGATTTGCATTTGCTTACATTGTATATATGCAATTTTGAAAAGAAAGGTAAAACTGTAATTTGGTCAACACTTCCACCAATATTAACAAAATGAACAAATTTCACCTCTAATCTCAAATCATTGAACATAAAAAAGACCATTACATATGACATTGGAAATCCAACTCCTGGTTGGAGACAGACACAAAAATGTGGCAGGGATAAACAGGTTAATGAGATCCCAACCCTCCTCCCATCTTGACAATTGGATCTCCAAGGGCAATATACATGTACCTATAGATACATATATAAACAATTAAGGATTGATTGCAATTTTTGTTCGGTTCATGAAGAAATAACCTCAATCAGGTTGTACACACCATGTAACCCGCGTATTACATATGAATTAAAACTATTTTCAGGAGCCATGTCACCTGTCTTAAAAGACCACTTTTTCTTTGTCACAAAGGTGACCTCTTAATACAGGTTTGACTTTAGATTGTCATTTTTTTAATAGACATGTGTGTTTGTAATACATTTGTACAATGATGTATCTAGATCTGTGTATTTCATCAAAACCATTCAACCATGAATCATGTGTATTTCAAGTTGAACAAATAATCATTCAACCGTGAATCATGTATTCATTCAACCATGACACATATCTGAGAAGAATCATTGCAGTTATTGTGTACACAACGACTACACAATTATCAAGTACATAAATCAGCAGTGTACAGGGTGTGTGTACACAATAAATGTAAGGGACCGACCATTTAACTTGAAGGGGAGAGGGGGTTCTGGTTTTTTGTTTCGTTCAGAATTTTTTTTTCGGACAACACAAGAGTTCGAATTTTTTTTTGGTCGCGCAAAGGGCAAACTTTTTTTCCAGAATTTAACATTAGGTTATATGACAAAAACTCTGAATCAGATTTTTTTTTTTTCCTCCACCAAAATCAGAATATTTTTTTCAGCAACATTGGGAATCAGAATATTTTTTTAGAAAAAAACCAAACCCCACCCCTTCAAGTTAAATGGCCGTTCCCTAATAGTGTATTGATAAAAAAAACAACGTGCTTCAGAAAATAAAATATTGCTATGGTAATGTTCAATACGGTTAAGTCTTCTTACATGTAGATGTGAAAATCAACATAATGTCCACTGGTTCATCATAGCACATGCACACACCTATTCATTTCGAGCTTGTAAAAGCACGGTACAAATGAAGAAAGAGCTAGTGCATATTTGAAACATTTTACATTTCTTGGTCAAGTGCCCATGGTGTATTTATGTCTTAAACACGTGTGCATCATACTAACACCACAGTCACTTGAAGTTTCAAAAATAAAAAAAAAATAAGAAAACTTCGAAAAATTTTGACCAAAATTTTTCGAAGTTTTCTTATTTTTTTTTTATTTTTGAAACTTCAAGTGACTGTGCTAACACACGAGTGATAACCGCATTGGTAGTGTAATGGTTAGCGTGCTAGCCTCGAGTCCTGATCAGGTCAAACCTAAGACTATAGAATTGGTATGTGTTGCTTCTCCGCTAAGCACACAGCACTTCCGAAAAAGTTAAGGTGGCAGAACAAGAATAAAGAAGAGCGTCGGTCAATTTTGCCTTGCAACGGGCCACCAACAACTATACTCCTAACAAACCGTTGCTCATTAAGAGCTGTATGGTCCGCAAATATCAGAAAATTGGCCAAGGACCATAAGGGCTACGGTTCCGCAGCTATAATTTACATTGCAAGAACGTACCATTTTCTAAACAGAAGGTATTCATTTACGTTCCGTTCAAATGGAGAGTTTGAGAATTTGATTCTTCCCAGGAAACAATCGAACAGCCCTTTCGAAAGAGTGTGAACCACTAAATTGGAGAACTAGGTCCTACCTCTGATACCACAGGGTTCTCTTGATATTTTAAAATGTTGGCATACGTTGAAGACACCGTTCTCTTGTAGGTATTAACAAATCTGGCTGGACCCCATATCATGATCTATCATAGATAAGCCAGTTATGTCAACTCACTATCATGTTAAACATGATTTTACTTAAATGTGTGTGGGTTCATCCATACATTCCATGTCCTTTCTTACTAAATTTTCTTGGTGAAATAATTAAATCTACCTCAATGCCAAAAAAAAAAGGGGGGGGGACAAAATTGGATTACTGAAAATTTCTGAAACACGCGTTCGTCTTTACCTCCAGTTGTTTGTGGGAAGACTTGTGTTTTTCTTTACCTTGTGTACCCTATGTTGACGGTTTCTCAGGAAAGTTCATTTTTGATTGCCCCTAAGTTCGGTATTCTCTAACGTTCATTTATTAGACAAACAAAAAGGATGTGCACCGTCCACTGCACTTTATAGTCAATTTTTTAAGTCAGTGTGGTTGAAATAAATAATTCATTACCAGACGGTTTGATTAATCGTACAACCTTGTCATAGTTTACATGCATCGTGTAAAACAAGCTTCCACATTTTTATATTGTCATGTTAAAAAACCGATTTATTTCTCAAGTATAAAAAACAAATATCTGCAGGTCAGAGATTAAAATTGATATGTACATGTACAAAAATGTAAACATGTATACATATCCACGGGTTAAAAATGTACCTTTGAAAAATAGCTAATTTATATTTCTGGTTATATTTCAAACCTCAAAATGAAGAAATGAATCAGAATTCTTGGTTTAAAACACGCCTCAGCTTAAAGACATAATTCTGACGAGAGGCGTAGGAGTAGACCAGAAAGTCGGGGGAGGGGGGGTAGGGGCTTCAAAAATGTAAGCGTAAGCTTTCAAATTTGTCAAGGGAAATAAGGTAATTTGGTTTCAAAGAATACCATTGCTCTAGCTAAACATTTGCCGCCATGGTAAATATTCAGCTTTTAAATTTTACCCAAATATGGAGGAAGGTGCAAAAACAAAGCAAACACCCTGCTTGACCCCCTCTCATGGGTCAAACACCTAGTTCTGACAAACCACTGGACAAATATATATTTGGTTCTATATACATGTGTTGGTATATTGGTCCCGCTACAATCCTATAGACCTCGAAAATACACATGGTAATTATATCATTCTAGATTATACCCCAACCTCATTAAAAAAGACCTTTATTTAATATCACAATCAATTTATTTAATAGATATACAATTCCTTTTTCCAGCTTGAAAATAGGTCATATGCAGATAGGAATATGTGTTTGAAATTAATTTAATCGAAAACAACAACACAGATCAAACGGAAGATGACGAAAAAATCAAAAAATAAGATCACATAAGATATAATATCGGCATATTGTCAAAACAACAGGTTTATACAACACAAATTCTAGTGAGATTTTGACTGAAGTAGTAAACAAAGACATCATGATGGCAACGCAATGTTGGAAAGAACTCCATTTAAAACAATAAAATTTATGCAAATCTGTCCGTGCTTTGTATGACGGTGCCATGGCCACACAAGAAGAGGTTGCTAAATTTTATAGTCCAGACATAAAATATAAATGCTAGTTCGTCTAGTACAAAAACTGACATTCAAACTGCCATTTATTTTTTCTTAATCTTTAAATACCGGAATTACCAGTACTCTATAATTATTTAGATCAGACCAGTCAATTAAGAAGCTTACCTGGGCGACAGCATATTGAACCGTGGAATGAACGTTTGATCCCACGTAGGGTCGTTTTCTCCCCACGGGTCATCATCCCGGCTGTTATTTGTCGCCCCACAGTTTTCGTTATTATAATCCATTTGAATTTTGTATATTGATGGTATATTAAAATCTCTCACTGTGATGTTTCATATTTCAATAACAAAAATTGTTTTGACATACTTTTTTTTAACAAATTTATTCACAACAAACATGAATTGTATAGTACATCTCCATTGGACCATACACATTGATAATCCGTCTTGTAATACAAAAACTGACTGTCGCATTGAGCGGCATGTTGATAATAAATATCTGTTGAATTTGATTCTAATTCGAAGCTAAAACTTAAAACTCCACTTTTGTCAGGAAGCTCTGTTAGCATTTTGCTTATTTTATTTTTCCTTCAATCAGCTCAGGTAAAATCCTTTAGAAATCACAGGTGAATGCATTATTAAATAACCCCACTTTCGTTTTTTCTTTCACACAGGAGACACGCTTGGAATCCAAAAAGTCGATACGTTTTGTTAATAAAGGGAAGATAAAAAGAAATCTCCAAGTAAGAAAATAACGTCCCGGCGGAAAAAATTTAACACGTACTTCAACGATTATTCCATTTTTTACCTGTACACACCTGACACTGTGTAACAGTTTTAATCAAAGCTGGTAATATGTACATGTATAATACACGTTTATTTCCTTATTTAGAATATTGATAAAGTTTACAAAATGACTGACGTTTGCCGCGTCAGTTTGAATACATGAATCTTCTTCTTCTTCCAAATACAGGACTAGACTCAAAGGTTTGAGTGTGTAACGTCCCGGAACTGTGTGCGTTATGTACATGGACAATTTAAAAGTATAATTAACAAAAAATAACCAAACAAAAATAACTAAATATATATATATGTATATGAATTTATCCTTTACCAAACTCTTTTAAATAGATGTACATGACTATTTTTACAAAATAAAAAGATTTTTTCGCTTGTCTTCAGGCAATTCCTTGTTTTATTGAAACAAGACCATTTTGGGGGTCAAACTTTAACAATAGGTAATATACAGCAATAAATAAGAAATTAATTTTACACCTGACGGGTGAATCGTTTTCCTTGTACATATAAGCTTGGCACTCTATCATGCCAGTAACTCTGATTGTACGTGCTATTAAATATTTATTAATTCCATACCATTGCCTATACAAAGTTCTCCATAACAAGGAGATCATTCGATTTAAGATAGCACTTGTTTGATTATATTGTAGATAAAAACCCCACAACTTGAGCTAAGAGATAAGTGACGGTGTTCCACGGTCTTAATACCGGCATTATGCTATGTTTAAAAGTAAATTTGCATACTATTTGAGATATTTATTTCATTCACTCTTTCCCTAAATAAATACCGAATGATAACAACGCTTTTCGGCTAGCGTGTCAATGTTTGAATAGTCGATTAAACCAAATATTGGGCGATACGATAAAGTTCAAGCAGGGTCGACAAGAGAAACGCCTTTACATTATACCTTTTAATAAACCCATTAGGACAAATTAACAAGGCAATTAACACTTATCTAACGACAGGTATTGCTTATAGACTGTAAAATTTAACAATATATATATGTCATATACATATACTTAAGTTAAAGTACAGCCTCGATCGAGTAATGGTTAGTGTGACGCGGGCAGCTCCAAGTGCGATTGATTGTGGGTTCGATCTCTGGTCAGGACAAAGCGTGCTAGTCGTGAGTGTGGTTTTGTCTATGGTGTTTAACGCCACTTTCAACAATATTTCAGTTATATCGTGGCGGTTTGTGTGGTGTGTGCAAATGCCAGATGGGTTAAATATCCTGCCGGGTTAAAATAGACATTTGTTGCTCCTCGGCATTCCATTTGTATATAAGGAGTAAAGGCAAAGGCTGCAGATATATGTCTAAATGTAGACTGTAGTTTTAAGGAGCAACAACTGAGGGAGAAAATCCAACTCAGCGTTTTGGTCTAATACAAACTAACAGACATGATCATATAGATATAGAGAAATATGTGTCTCTGACATCATCTCATCAAAAAGAAACTTGGTCTCGCCATGAGATGGCCGATAAATTGCTCATTTTAGAAAAAAAAACACTGCCAGGAAGACCTGATTCAATTTGGTGATTGGAGTACCTAAGTTTAAACAGAGATTTGATGATAATGCATGTCTTTGGTTTAAACAGAGACATACAATTAGTAGTTTTATATGTCCCTGGTTTAAATTGCCATATTTAGGTAAACCCTTTCGGGAGGGGGTCAATATTTCATTTTATTTGCCATGACAGTCACACCACATATCTGATTTGGTCAGCCTGTATGATAGTCTTTAGGCCTTAAAAGGTAAATATTATGAAAAGAAAGTTTAAACAGTGATTCATTTTAGTTAAACAAGTCCACCAATATCAATAAAACAGACAATCACCTTCACCTACTGAACACAAAAACGACCACACATGATGTTGGAAATGCAGGTCCTAGCTTGGGCCAGGCACAAAACTGTGGTGGGGTTAAACTGGTTAATGGGATTCCAACCCCCCCCCTCTTGATATATATGTATCTAACCAGATAATTGTATTTTATCCTGCAATCAGTACATTTGCTGTACAAATATACTATACGAATAAATTTTTGCTTTATTCGTACTAGACGAATAAACTTTTCGTACTATACGAATAAACTTTTCCGCCTACGAATAAACTTTCCTGGTACCCTATAGCTATGTACAGCGGAGGGCGCAGACAAGTATGAAACTGGTACTAATTAACGCGGACCACGAAGAAGACACCCTTGACAACATTTATGAAAGGTGAGGAATGACGCTTGTTTCTGTCCTTTTTGTTTAAATCTGACAAGTTTTCCGACTTTTTTGACATTGCAGGATAAACACAATATACGTACATTGTCGTTAAATATAAAATTCATTTGTACTTGCTGCGAAACAGGCCTGAAAAGCTCGCCAAAGGCTCGCTATTCTGCCTGTTTCTAAAGCTCGTACAAATAAATTTTATATTTACCGACAATATACATATATTGTATATATATAGAGAGGGTTTCTCATGGGACTCTGGTTTCCTCCACCAATAAAACTGACCGCCACCATATAACTGAAATATTGTTCAAAGTGGCGTTAAACACCATAAACCTGTACTATATAGAAACATGTAACCAACTAATACCAGCTATTTTTTCTCTTTCATGTTTTGTTTATTTCTTCTCCAACAAATTTGATATATTGTTGTCCATGTTCTCCAAAACTGCAATAATCTCAGATGCATCCTGGGTATACATTCTTCACTTCTTAAGTCCTCATTTTTTTTCCTTCACATTTTGAGTGCCAGTCAAAGAGTATTTTCCCATCTTCGTCATGCCTATGGACATGAGAACAATTCTTTCCATAGAATACACAGTAGTACTCCTCTTATATAAGGCCCCTCCCACCAAAGGCCACCCTTTTTTATAAGGGACAGATTTCAGATGTACTGAGATATAAATAAAATATGATAGAAACTATTTTCTTTCTAAGTGTTAATGATGCATCTTATTTTAAGACAGACATAGGATGACGTGTCTTTATTAAGGTCACATGAGTTGTTCTGTCCATAAATTTTTGCATTATTGTTGCGAGTGTCAGTTGTGTTTCTCCTACTAGTTGTAAATCAGTAAGCAGGACATTCAATATTTTCAGATGTACCATTACTTCACTATTTACAGGTTTAAAATTTGATTTTTTTTATGAATATCTTATATAATACCCTTTAAAATCAGGAGGTAACAAATACCATTTTAAGATGGTAAAGGTACCTGGTACCACCCCTTATTGAAAGGCCTGAGTAAGCTAAGCTAACATTTCCCAAAATACAACCAACCAACTGTTGCATACAATATTTTT
The DNA here is from genome assembly GCA_963680875.1 of Bathymodiolus brooksi. NCBI lineage: Eukaryota > Metazoa > Mollusca > Bivalvia > Mytilida > Modiolidae > Bathymodiolus > Bathymodiolus brooksi. Next base: position 70,627,761 of record OY804589.1, read on the forward strand.
TGTCTGAGGTGTCTGTCTATAGGATGTGTGCTTTCTGTGAGGTGTCAGGGGCTGTCATGGTCGTATGGTAGTTGGATTTACAACTACATGTGCAATCAGTCCCTATCACCACTAAAGTTGCGAGTTCAAATCTGGCTCATGGTGAGGTGTACTCGATACAACATTATGTGTTAAGGTTTGTCAGTGACTTGCGATAGGTCTGTGGTTTTCTCCCGTTTCCTCCACCAATAAAACTGACTGCCATGATTAAACTGAAATATTGTTAAAAGTGGCATTAATCACCATAACCGTAACCTTTGTAAGGTGTCATAATTTAGAATGGTAAGCCATCCTGCTACTAGAACCTATCCTTGTTTAAAGCCTTGTTATGTCAGTGATGCATCAAAGAACATGTCAAATGAAATTTAAGTGTTTACTTCAATAAGTCCAGTCCTCATGGTGAACACCAGTCCTCTGGCCCAAGACCAGTAAAACTTTGTCCGGAACCAGTAAATTTTTCAATTTTTATTAAAAACTATGTAAAAATAAATTCAAGAATTTGATTAGGACCAGTCATTCAGTTATTTTAAATTTTCATTTTGAGGACTGTAAGTCTTTAAATTTCAAAAGAAGAGTTTGAAGATATCAAAGAGGTATAATAAATCAGAATCCGTAAATCGAAGAACAGAACACACAATGGCCAAAAGAAAAAATACAAAAGAGCAAACAAACATCTACAAAACATACACATAAAAATAAAGATCGAGTAGCACAAACCCCACTAAAACTTACCTGGCAAGAACATCCATAGAATTTCCACCGATTTTCACTTTTAAATTTCCGTCAACTTTCACTCCTATCACAGTTTTAATTCCAAACTTTTAAATTCCAGTGAAACTATTTACAGAGTAACAAATATCACTAAATTCTCATCCAAGAAATGTTATAAAGTCTCCCAGCTGTTATCAAGTTTTCTTAGACAACAATGTTATTATAAATATAACACAGTGACCAGTTTTATGACATACACCATAATAAAAGTAATATAAGCCCCAGGGATTATTTGTTTTGTCCCAAGAGGATTGTCTGATAAGTAGGTGCTATCTTGTCCTTAATCGATCAAGGGGAAGTAATCACTAATTGTATATTTAAAGGAGGTAGACAATCTTATTAGATATTATAATCAGTGATACTAAATAGTGCCTCTGATACATATTTTTTATGGGGGTGTGGGGGAGGGGTGTAGTACTTATATTGATATTATAATCGGTGGTGTAAAGACTGATACATATTTTTATTATGGGGTGGTAGACAGCCCAATAAAGTGCTCATATAGATATTATAATCAGTGGGGTTGGACAGTCCCTCTGATAAATAGGTTTGTCAGTGACTTGTGGCAGGTCGGTAGTTTTCTCAGGGTACTCTAGTTTCCTCCACCAATAAAACTGACCGCCATGATATAACTGCAATGTTGTTGAAAGTGGCATTAAATACCATGAAACCTAAAACCATACTAAACCAATAAATGATAGCAACAGAAGCATTGAACCATTCTTATTTCTTTAATGAAGATGATGATGAGTTTTTAACGTCATTGACTACCTATTGGTCTTGCATTGAGAGGCTTTATTCATTGTGTATAATATTAAAACAGGCAGTCAAAATAATTTTATGAGCAAAAATATGCACACTATACACAGCTGAAAACGGTAAAGTAAATGTAGCAATCATATACCATAAGAACCAATCAAGCGAACATATCTGATCTCTAAAACGCCAGTATAAATACTTTTAACTGTCGACTAGTACTCTAATAACAGGATTATCTTATTATACTAATCCCTACTAATCCAGTCTGAGTTGAACCAGCTGTTGATAATCTTATCTATCAGATTAACTTTGAAGTTTGAAGTCTAAAGGGCTCGAGAGACAGAATCAATATACAACAAGATGGATGTGAAAACTTAATGGGGGGGGGGGGTTAGAGTTATGGTGTTTAACGCCCATTTCAACAATATTTCTGTTATATCGTGACGGTCAGTTTTATTGGTGGAGGAAATCGTAGTACCCGGAGAAAACCACAGACCTGTTGCAAGTCACTTACAAACTTTATAACATAATGTTGTATCGAGTATGTCTCGCCATGAGCGGAGTTTAAACTCACAACGTTAGTGGTGATAGGCACTGATTGCATATTGCATAGGTAGTTGTAAATCCAACTACCATACAATCACGGCCACGACGGCCCATCCTTATCTATCAGATTTACTTTGAAGTCTAAAGGACCTAAGAGACAGAATCAATTTACAACAAGATAGATGTGAAAATTTAATGTATATCTTCCTGGTTTTTATCCCTTAAAAAAATGTATTTAATTTCTCTTCCTTCTAAGTCCAAAATTTTGTACTTTAACCGAATTATATATAGTCCTCAAAATGAAAATTTGAATTTACTGGTCCGAATTAAATTCCTGAATTAATTTTTATCTAGTTCTAAATAAAAACTGGGCCCAAGGATTGGTGCTCATCGTGAGGACTGCGAATTATATATAGATCCAGTTGTATTATATAATTAACTATCATTGATTTGTTTTGCAAAAATGGATTTCACAGAGTAATATCACATTGAAGGCGAAACCTGAGATGGCATGAGAAGCAAAACAAAGCAACAATAGTATGGTTATCAAGATTTGATTTTTGTAACGTAACGTGACGTGACGTCATATTAGAAAACTGTCTATCGTGCAATAAAAATGTAGATATCTAATTTAGTGCACACAACAGATTTCTGGAATAAACTTCATCAGGGATGTTTCCCAATGCCAGATTAGGGCCTTCACCACTATTTTGTCATTTTTTGTTTCATATTAATTAAAAATGCAAGTGCACCAGACAAAATGCATCTTTTCAGGTAATTCTTCATTTTCGTAAGTCCTAGGCACAGTGTCTAATGGATAATCCAGCACTGATGCTTGCAAGATTTAAGTAAACTTCACATAAATTTGACATTTTAGGAACAACTCTCCTAATCAACTAGTATTTAAACAGAACTGACATGTCTCTATTTCTCTTTAGCCATGCCTCAAACTAGTACTAGAACAGAACTGACCTCTATTTCTCTTTAGCCCCACCTCAAGTAATATAAGAGTGTCATTTATCATACTAAATTCTACATTACAATGTTTAACGCCCATTTCAACAATATTTCTGTTATATCGTGACGGTCAGTTTTATTGGTGGAGGAAATCGTAGTACCCGGAGAAAACCACAGACCTGTTGCAAGTCACTTACAAACTTTATAACATAATGTTGTATCGAGTATGTCTCGCCATGAGCGGAGTTTAAACTCACAACGTTAGTGGTGATAGGCACTGATTGCATATTGCATAGGTAGTTGTAAATCCAACTACCATACATTCACGGCCACGACGGCCCATCCTAATCTATCAGATTTACTTTGAAGTCTAAAGGACCTAAGAGACAGAATCAATTTACAACAAGATAGATGTGAAAATTTAATGTATATCTTCCTGGTTTTTATCCCTTAAAAAAATGTATTTAATTTCTCTTCCTTCTAAGTCCAAAATTTTGGACTTTAACCGAATTATATATAGTCCTCAAAATGAAAATTTGAATTTACTGGTCCGAATTAAATTCCTGAATTAATTTTTATCTAGTTCTAAATAAAAACTGAAAAAATTACTGGTCCGAACAAAGTTTTGCCGGTCTTGGGCCCAAGGATCGGTGCTCATCGTGAGGACTGCGAATTATATATAGATCCAGTTGTATTATATAATTAACTATCATTGATTTGTTTTGCAAAAATGGATTTCACAGAGTAATATCACATTGAAGGCGAAACCTGAGATGGCATGAGAAGCAAAACATAGCAACAATAGTATGGTTATCAAGATTTGATTTTGGTAACGTAACGTGACGTCATATTAGAAAACTGTCTATCGTGCAATAAAAATGTAGATATCTAATTTAGTGCACACAACAGATTTCTGGAATAAACTTCATCGGGGATGTTTGCCAGCGCCAGATTAGGGCCTTCACCACTATTTTGTCATTCTTTGTTTCATATTAATTAAAAATGCAAGTGCACCAGACAAAATGCATCTTTTCAGGTAAATCTTCATTTTCGTAAGTCCTAGGCACAGTGTCTAATGGATAATCCAGCACTGATGCTTGCAAGATTTAAGTAAACTTCACATAAATTTGACATTTTAAGAACAACTCTCCTAATCAACTAGTATTTGAACAGAACTGACATGTCTCTATTTCTCTTTAGCCATGCCTCAAACTAGTACTAGAACAGAACTGACCTCTATTTCTCTTTAGCCCCACCTCAAGTACCGGGTAATATAAGGGTGTCATTTATCATACTAAATTCTACATTACAATGTTTTTTTTATCTTCTCTCATAATCGTAATATTTTTTTGTCCCTATCTTTTACTACCGACTAGTAATGTTCTGGTAATTGTAACATTTTTTTTAGTCTCAATCTGTACCGACACCTGGTACATAAAATTTCCTTTATTTTACCTCGTAATAAATCGTAATATTAATTGCCTCAATTTTTACACTACCAGCTGGTTTATAATTTTTTCAAAAATTCTATCATAATCGTAATATATTATTTTTTTGACTTAATTTTTACTATCAGCTTAAACATATTTAATATTTTTTTTCCTCAAATAATCATATTTATTTTATTTTGCCTCTATTCTACTACCAGCAAAAACATAATTTTTAATAAATTTCTCTTGCCATCTTAAAATATTTTGTTTTTTGCCTCAATCTGTTCTACCAGTACATAAAAAAGTCACACATACAAGTTATTTATCAACCTTTCAATTTAACATTTTTATTACTACACTCCTCCCCCAAGGCAGATAAAATTCCCACACCAAATAATGTGCAATTTTCCATACAATATAGGGGTATAATTAACATATCTTTAAAGACACTTGTTCTATGTCTATCAATGATTAACATAACACAAAGACCGCCAAAGGGTGGGTCTACAATTAGATAAAATGACTTTCACATGTCACTGACCACAGAGACAGGTAATGTCATTCGTATAACAAGTCTTTATTCAGATCAATATCTTGCACAATATAAAGTGACTAATTATAAACAATGCAACATCTATTTTTGTTCTAGAGTTGCAATATTTCTTCATTCTTGATAGTTCAAGTTAAACCTCTGTTTTTAGAATGGGAAAGTGTATATGTGTGTTTGTTTGTTTGATCATGATGGTATTTAGCGCCACTTTCAACAATATTTCAGTTATATCATGGTGGTCAGTTTTATTGGTGGAGGAAACCGGAGGACCTGGAGAAAACCACCGACCTGTCGCAAGTCACTGACAAACTTTATCACATAATGTTGTGCACTTCGCCCTGATCAAGATTCCAACTCACAACATCAATGGTGATAGGCACTGATTGCATAGGTAGTTGTATATCCAACTACCATATGATCACGGCCACGACGGCCCCTCTTGCACAATATCATGTGACTATATAAACAATGCAACCTCTATTTTTTTGTTCTAGAGTTGCAATATTTCTTCACTCTTGATAGGTCAAGTTAAACCTTGGACTTTTAGAATGTGAAAGTGTATTAATGTATTGTACATTGTAAATATGGCTGTAAAATAGCCTGGAAATGGACCAGCTACAGTGAAACCTGTCTTAACTGTCCACATTGAATAATCCAGAATCCAGTATAGCTTAAAAAAAAGTCCCAATGGAGGAAATCTTTGTTAATTTAACCTGTATAAGCCAAACACCCATCTATTCTAAACACAAAAGTTGGTCCCAAGGAGGTTCGGTTTGGACAGATTTTACTGTATATCATATTTAATTAAATCAATGAAAATATTTTTTTTATGGTACACAAAATGTACCGATAATTAAATTTTAGAATTTTAGAATGTCAGATAAAAGTCTAAAGATTAAAAATAAATATTTTCTTAGAATAAAATAATATTCATATTGCAGCACAGAGACCATGACATCCCTATCCCCCTGCCCCCACTCCACCCCCTGTTTCCTTTATCCCAAGTCCTACCTTTTAGATATCACAGAACGAACTGAATTCCATTTAAGTTTTAAATCATCAAGCATCTGCTGTAGAACCTCTCTTTCTGGGTCAGTTTTCGTGCACCGGTCTTTCAAATTACGTCCGAGACGAGTCGCAGAATAAAACGAAGGATGTTTCCCTGCCAACTGATGTTGAAATTTCTGAGAAAAAAGAGAAGAAATTTGATTACCATAAATACTTCACTAAAATTAATGACAAGCTAATCAATATATTGCAGATATAGAATTACTGAAATGAAAATATATTACTTGTAAATACAAGTTATTACCGTATTAATCCATGTATACTACTCATTATATCTGATCAGATTATTTAATACCGTATTGATCCATGTATACTACACATTATATCTGATCAGGAAAAGAACATTTATGCTGCAACCTGGGTATATACACACAGAAAGCAGAAAGACCGGTTTCTAAGCATAGTACAATAGTAATAATTGATAGGGAACCAATAGCTCTTATAATTTAGAATGGTGCAAAAAAATAATAAAATAAAATAAAATAATATATATATATATATATATAATGAGCTACGGTTCTAATACAGTAGATATTTAATATTATCACATAAACTTGAACGAGCACACTATGCCACATCTGGGAATCAACCTTAACAACATCATAATGATTAAACACAGACTGCACAGACAAACTACAGTCAAACCTGCCTGTGCGGTCACCTCTATTAAGCAGTCACCTGTATTAAAAGGACACCTTTTTCTTGTACTATCATAGAAAATTTCACATGAATTGAACCTCCTATGAACCTGTCTTACAAGGCCACTTTTTCTTTGTCCCAAAGGTGGCCTCTAAATACAGGTTTGACACTAACTAGCCACAGCCGCCAACATTTTTCAGGTTTAAATACTAGAAGTGGCAACAGTAGTTTAATAATATTGGTATGGGTATTTGTCTATCAACATAAATCATTGACGAGGGGAACAAAATTCTACTAGTACTTCAAATTAAAAATTAACAATGTACCAATTCTTCTTTGTCAATTACATGTTCACTGAAATATTCAGTTTGGCACGCAGGTTACAGAACTAAGTCGTCGTTTTCTTATTTGAAGTTAAGATCAAGTTTTTTATTTAAACCTTAACCCTGCCACAAAATTAAAGTTAAGACGGGAACAATTTTTTTTACTGCGGTCAGTGAATTTGAATAGTACATTTTCCTGTAATTATCAATAATTATTTTCTTGTTTAACAAATATTTTAAATAACCATAAAATTTTGACAAAAAAAAATAAAAGGATGTGTTCATAGGACATTTATGACCCTGCTTTCAGCTAAAGTTAACAGGAGCATAACTACAGAACAGAAAAAAGTGGTAAATTTCCAAAATCGAACCTGCCCTTTTTTTTATTATGGTCCCTGACCTTGTGTATAAATTTCAAATGATTTCCTTAAGAAATGGGAACTTAAGTTATTGAACGGAAACCAAATGAGGGAAGGATGGATGGACATGAGCAGGGGGTGACTGGCATAAAAAAGGACTAAAGGCTTGATCTTATAAAGGGGGACTACTGTTTTTAAATATTGATTAATGAAAGGTTTAACCTTATAAGGAGAAATATTGTAATTATATATTAAAGGATTATTGCACGAATATTGTCCCAATTTGTTCCAATTTTCTTATTAAAACCCTGCCACAAAAGTTAAGACAAGAATTTTTTTTTTACTTTGGTCAGCACAATTCGTGTGTGTTTATCGCCAAATAAGAAATTTTTCAGCTTTATCACGGCAAGAACAAGTTACATTCAATCAATGATGATAATGTCTGCTTTGTACTAGACCAACTTGCTCAATTGGATTTTTATAAGTGCTAGCTCACTGAAACAACAGCCCGCTGGTAGACACGTTGCTCCACTCGGACACATTATTCTGAATCCGCCCCAACCAGTCTTTGCTCTTTTTCCTTATTGCTGTGTGCTTAACGGAGAAGAAACAGATACCAATTTAATAGTCTTTAGTTTGACCTTACCAGAGCTTGAACCCACAACCTACGGAAATTGAGGCGAGCAGGTGAACCTGTACACCACCGATGTGGTAAAAACATTTTAAAAAATTGCCCTAAAACCCTATATGTTTCATAACTAGCATATATACGGGATTGGGTTATTTTCGAAAGATGTTTGAATTGTTACCTCCCCTATGGCTTGTACTTTATAATACATTTCTACTTTATAAGTCTCGGCCATAACTTAACAAATATGGTATTTAAACATTGCTGCATTGCTACACATCAAAGGGAATGTGAAATGATGTACCAGAAGGGTCTTTTTTCCCAAAAATGTGACCTTGAGGATTTTGAAGGTCAACTTCTACTAATTTCAGTGGCTGTTCACTTAAAAATAACCTGTGACCTCACCAAAAATTAACCTAAATATGACCTTTACACATCTCTGATTATAAATGTGAAATACAACTTTAATTGAGTACTCATCTAGAGCCTCATACCAATGAAAGGATAGGATACAAAATATACAGGTTAAGTATGTTGATTATGTTGTCATTCCAAAGCTAGTAAAAGCAAATATGCAAAGTTGAAAGTAAAATTATACTCAAGGACGAATTGTATAGTCAACACTTAAAATTAGCATTTAAAATCATCTATGAATATTTATAAAATATGTTTATTTAAAAAAAAATGTGAGAAAAATAGCACATAAAATTTATTTTGATTACTTGAGTATTTTCAAATATTCAAACAGAAAACAAGTTACAAGTTTTAACTTTAAAAATCTTTAAAATTTAAATGTTCAAGATCAATGTTCTAAATTCCTTAAATCTTTCTATCATAAAAGTATCCTACAAGAAAGCAGGTATGGTATACAATTAGAAGTAACCAGAACACCTGTTAATGAGATATCACCTGAAAAACATAAATACTAAATTTATCTGCAAATAGTCACCCTTACCTTGATATTTGTATGCTAAAGTAAATACTAGTCTTAAAAAATTCCAATAAAATATTTAATAAGGAAGGCTAAAAACTGGTTAAATAAATCTCCAAATTTACAAAACTGAAGCTTAATCCAAGCAGATTCACTTAACATTAACAACAGGACAAATTTCTTTTTATCTTTTCCACCAATCAAAATTTAGAACCGGTGAAGTGTAAAATCTCCCATTTATAATATTCCCCTCGCATGACTAATAATATGATGTTAAGAAAATGTGTATTAGTGACACTGTATATAGGAATGATATACTCATTCAAACATACAAGTGAGAAAAAAAAACAGAAAAGAAAAACTTGGATGAACGTTTTAGATGGATTAGCTTACTGTCATTTAAAGAAATCTATAAAAAAAAGAAATTCAATATGTTTGAGAACATTTTTTTTGTCTCCAGAGTCAACTCATAATCTTTTTCTCTCTCTTGCACAACATTTAAAAAGTCATGCATATAGAGAAAAAAAACAGGAATATTGGAGCATTACATAATGTTTCTATAGCCAGACAGCAGGAGACAAATCTATTTTATCTCTCCATTTTATTAATTAGGGTTAATATTGAGTGCAAAAGGCAAGTTTAAAAAAAAAAAAAAATTTCATTTTTTTTAATTGATCAAATGTTTTGTCTCATGCCTGTACATATTTATTTCATAAAAAAAACTTAACATGGCAGAAATTGTGTGAACACAGCAATGTATCTGGCTGTGATCTTGGCTAGAGGATGATAAATTTGGACAACAAATAAAGTGTTAGATGACACATCAAATTGACTTGAGGCCAAATTTCGACAGCAAAAGTTGTAGAAATTCCCCTCCCCCTCTCCGCTGCACTTAGTAATGAAAAGGCATAAAATCCACTCGAAAATGTATCATAAAATTGTTTACATGTTGTATCTATATGAACATTTTTAACATGTAAAGATATTTTTGTTTTGTTTTTGTTTTGAATACATTCCTTTTAAAAATATATCTAAAATTAAAATCAGTTGCTTTCCCGACATAATTTTTGCCTTTTGAAAAACTCGGAGAATTTGATCAATTTGTTTTGATCTGAAGGTCACGACCTGAAGTGTGCGCTATTGTAATACATATGTACATGAAACTGCAAGCAATACAATAATAATACGATCAGAACGCAATACCAATAGGCCTAAAGGTATAAAGGTGACCTCTTAATACAGGTGGAAACAAATTGAACATCACGATACAATATGAATTAAGAGGTCACCTGTCTTAAAAAACCACATTTTCCATGTCTCAAAGGTGACCTCTTAAAACAGGTTTGACTGTATAATGGGAACAAATTGAACATGACGATACAATATGAATTATACTTGTTTTAAAAGACCACTTTTTATTTGTCCAAAATGTGACCTTTTAAAACAGGTTTGACAATAATGGAAACAAATTGAACATCACAATAAAATATGAATCAAACCTGTTTTAAGAGACCACTTTTCTTTGTCCCAAAGGTGACCTCTTAATACAGGTTTGATATTATAATGGAAACAAATTGAACATGGCAATACAATATGAATTAAACCTGTTTTAAGAGGTCACCTGTCTTTTAAAGACCACTTTTTCTTTGTCCCAAAGGTGACCTCTTAATACAGGTTTAACTGTATATAAAATGGGAACAAATTGAACTATTTGTATAACGACACAGTGTACCAAATAGCCAAAGTTTATTATCAGTGATAATACACAATGTTACAGATTGTCTCTTAAGAATAAAAGTTTTCATTGAAGTTTAAAATCGGCAACTCAAATTAGACACATTCATTCATATAAATTATCATAACAATCTCAAGTATTTAAACGTATGTTACGCTATAAAATGTGAACTAATTTAATTTGAATTGGTTACACATAAAGCTATGCTATAAGACACACTGCATGAGGTATATTAAGTAAAGAACTATACATCACAAATGAATTAACGAAGATTTGACAAGGGTGGAAAATGGACCAAAAAAAGTCCCATTTGAGGGAGTGGACAGGAGGGTTGGGAAAATCACAAATGAATTAACGACGATTTGACAGGGTGAAAAATGGACCAAAAAGTCCTATTTGAGGAAGTGGACAAGGCAGAGGCTGATTCAGTGAATCTGGGAGGTTGAAGTTTGCCAGGAGTGGATATGGGATGTTGAGATTTGCCAGAAGTGGATGTGGGAAATTGAGGTTTGCCAGGAGTGGATCAGGGAGTATGAAGTTTGCCAGAAAGGTAGATCTTGAGCTTGAGGTTTGCCATGAGTGGATCAGGGAGTATGAGGTATTGCCAGAAAGGTGGATACTGAGGTTTGCCAGGAGTGGATGCAGGATATTGAGGTTTGCCAAAGAAGCGGATAATGGAGATTGAGGTATTGCCAGAAAGGTGGATCCTGAGTTTGAGGTTTGCCAGGAGAGGATCAAGGAGTTTGAGAGGCCCCAGAAAAGTGAAATATGTTGTTGTGGTTGGTTTTATTGTTAACCATTCCTCATATACTTTTCCTATGTAAAGTGCACTACTCTAGATCCTCACAAAGATACAATTGTTGTGATTTAAGACACTGATACACCCTCAAGCCAGAGATATAGCTTTGTAATTCCTGAGTAAATTAAAAGGTTTATAAAAATATCTCTTTTGTTAGTTTTGAAAATAATTAAGTTAGCCTTTCACAAATACAAGAATAACATATTTTTTTGGTCAAGTTATAAAAGATCCAGAGTGGTTTATGGTGTTTAAAACCACTTTCAACAATATTTCAGTTACATCGTCGCTGCCAGTTTTTTGGTGTAATCATTTTTCTACATAATAAGCAATATAAAAGACAATACACAATCCAAGTGTTCTATAGGTCTTAGGGCGATAGTGACTGTGTAATAATTACAGTATTGGACATAACAAAGATCTTTATATATATATTTTTAGACCCCAGGGCCAGTCTTTTGACGTTATGGGCCCACTTAAACAAAGTGATAATAAATTAACAGTTTTGTACCTGAGCTTTTCTGAAGGTATAACATCAATCAGAATTAATTTCCTGTATAATTGTTATTGGAAATGTGTAACTAATGGCAACAACCATTTTCTTATAATCTGGAGAGGGAGAAGGGGTCTTAGGATTTGTTTGAAAATTATAAGTCTTCAAATGCTGCCTCTTTTTTTCCTAGATACCATTTGTATACTTTGAAAGAAAACAATATGTGTTAGGTCAGAGAGGATATAAAAAAGGTTTAACCATTTTCTTATCTGAAGGGGGAGGAAGGTCTTAGTATTTGTTTGAAAATTATAATTCTTCAGTCACTGCCTCTTTTTTTCCTATATGCCATTTGTATATTTGAAAGAAAACAATATGTTTCAGCTCTGGGAGGAAAATAATCGCCCAATCCAAAAATCCTAGCATGTGATATTTCTGTCGATTTGTCGACTATCATATTATAATACATAAATATTACTGGTGACTTTGGTACCGTAATTCAACTTTCCAGAAACAAGTGCATTCTACATTATCGGTACTTAAATCCTAGTCAAAATATATGTAAACAATAGATGGCTGAGTAACCAATGGCAATGGTGTATAAATAATTCACAAATGTTTGCTTGATGAAAGCAGAAAATTAACCAGAATGCATAAGTTTCTAAGATGTTTAATTGCAAATGGATATACTGCAATCCACATCTTTCATTGTATGGTTAGGGCTATGCCACTTTCAACAATATTTCAGTTATATCGTGGCTTCAGTTTTATTGGTGGAAGAAACCAGAGTACCTGGAGAAAACCACTGACCTGTCGAAAGTCACTCCACCAATAAAACTGACTGCTACCTTATAACGAAAATATTGTTGAAAGTGGCATTAAACACCATAACCCTAACCCCCTAATTTCTTAAATGTTGATGAAAGTCTGGCATTAAACACCTACCCCCCCCCCCCCCCCCAAAAAATATAAAAAAAAATAAAATAAAAGGAAGTGTTGTTTTTGCAACATGACTGACAATAATTCTCAAAAGTTGCCATGGTATTCAGACTACTAAAATTTAGATCTTCAATACAGAGAAAAACATTGAAAATCACATCTTTCCTATAACACAATACATGCAGTGAATATCTAAGGTCCATTGATTGATTGATTGATTGGTGTTAATGTCCACAAACTAAATATATAAATAAGTACAATAGGTGTAGTTTAGGGAGGAGTGTGATACTGTAATACTGTACATAAGCATAAAACATAAATTCCTCCTTCATCCTGTCAAACAATATCAAGTTTGAGATGAGACATAAAAATTGAGATAATATTTGATATTTTGGAGTAAGGTTGTATGAGTTTTTACTCTTAATGTTCCACGGGGGAAGATCGACAGTGGGAGGGGTCCACGGTTTTGGAGCCCCTGACTACTGATAAATTTGAAAAATTAGGAGGCCAATTAAAAATATTTCTGAAAAAAAAATAGCTTGAAACACCCCTCCCTCCCCCTTTTAGTATAATCTTGGATCTGGGAGTTATTACTATTATAAGTCCTAATAAAGAATTTGACAATTAGACCTAAGGTATTGAAAATATTGTACTGATAGTTATTTTATTATCACAAAATTGGACAAAATAAAAATTGAAAAAAAAACACTTTTATATCTTTGCAACAACAAAATATCTGGCTAATGTTTGCTAACATATGGGGGAAAAAACCCATTGTTGATAGTACATTACTTTTACTTCTATTTAAAAAAATAAAAAGTACATATTAAAAAATCTATAAATAATAAATCAAACATCCAAAATCCCAAACTTTAAATTGACAGAATGAATTATAAAACAAAAGTCAAAAGAAAATGCATTGTCTACTGGTAAAAATAATTGTCCCTTTTTATACAAAGTCATTGCATGCAATCCAGTGCCAACAGTAGGAGAGTCTAACCCATACCAAATGTTCATACCTTGACAACGTCCTATGCAATTTGCGGTCAAAAATAGATTTACATATTAACATAGACATAAAATGTGTGAATTCCTAATGAGTAATTTTTCAGCTCTATCTTGGCGAGAAAAAGCTACTTTCGATGAGATGATGATGATGATCATGTCTGCTTTGTACTAGATCAATACGCCTAGTTGGATCTTTAAAGTGTTAGCTTACTGAAACAACAGTCCGCAGGTAGACATGTCGCTCAACTAGGACACATTTACCTGATTCCAAGCCAAGCAGTCTTCATTCTTACTCTTCCATACTGTATGTGTGGTTAATGGAGAACAAGCAGTCTTCATTCTTACTCTTCCATACTGTATGTGTGGTTAGTGGAGAACAAGCAGTCTTCATTCTTACTCTTCAATACTGTATGTGTGGTTAGTGGAGAACAAGCAGTCTTCATTCTTACTCTTCAATACTGTATGTGTGGTTAGTGGAGAACAAGCAGTCTTCATTCTTACTCTTCAATACTGTATGTGTGGTTAGTGGAGAACAAGCAGTCTTCATTCTTACTCTTCAATACTGTATGTGTGGTTAGTGGAGAACAAGCAGTCTTCATTCTTACTCTTCAATACTGTATGTGTGGTTAGTGGAGAACAAGCAGTCTTCATTCTTACTCTTCAATACTGTATGTGTGGTTAGTGGAGAACAAGCAGTCTTCATTCTTACTCTTCTATACTGTATGTGTGGTTAGTGGAGAAGCAAAAATACCAATTTCATTATCTTTTGTTTGACCCCATGAACGATTTAGAACTGCTTTCTATCATTTATTACTTTCCATCCACAACTGGTTTTTTTTTATATCCATGGCAGTGATTTTTTTTCTGCAAGACTTTATATCTATTCACATCATAGTAAAAGATTTTTGTTTCAACGAGAGTGATTTTTATTTCCTGCAAGTTATTTGTTCACGTCAGAACAAAACTTTTTTGTTTCAACAAGTGTGATTTTTTTTTCTGCATCATAGCAAAATGTTTTTGCTTCATGAAGAGTGTGATTTTTTTTTCTGCAAGATTTTATATCTATTTATAACACATCAGAGCTTGTTTGTTGCCATGACTGTGTTAATTTTTTCTGCAAGCCTGTAGATCTATTCACTACATACAAAAACATTTTGTTTACCTATGTCAGTGATTTTTTTCTGCAAACCTGATACATTATAGCAGAACTTTTTTTGTTTCCACGACTATTATTTTATTTTCTGAAAGATTATATATCAATTAACACCATAGCAGAACTGTAATGTTTCCATGACAACAACGTTTTTTCTGGAAGACCATATATGTACACTATAACAAAATTGTCAAGTTAGCAATGCAACATAGGGGAGATAACTCAAACTCATAAAACTGTCAAGTTAGCAATGCAATGGAGGGGAGATAACTCAAGACTCATGATTTTTTTTATCTGCAAGACCATCTATATACACTTTAGCAAAACTGTCAATTTAGCAATGCAACAGAGGGGAGATAAATCAAACTCATAAAACTGTCAAGTTAGCAATTCAACAGAGGGGAGATAACTCAAACTTATAATAACACATTAGCATGTCTAATGTCAAACAAACAAAAAACACTTCTACTATCTATAAATAAACATCACAACTGTATTTTACCTCAATGTACGTTTCCCACAATGCATTCTACAAAAAATATACCTCAATCTTAATATAAAACCAGAATTATTACAATATCTACATCACTTGGAGAGAATCAGATGGTTGGTTGGTCGGTTGGTTTATGGTGATTAACGTCACTTTCAACAATATTTCAGTTATATTGTGGCGGTCAGTTTTATTGGTGGATGCAAGTGGAGTATCCAGAAAAAAACATCGACCTACCGACAGTCATTGACAAACTTTATCACATAATGTTGTTTCGAGTACACCTCACCACGAGCGGGATTCGAACTCACAACTTTAATGGGGATAGAGAATTAGAAGATTTTACATAGCCTAACAATATCACTTTTTGTTAACATTTTAATTTTTGATTTTTTAAAAATCCCATTTTCTAATAATATGTTGCATGAGGTTATGTTAAAGGTCACATTTGAATCGACCAATCAGAGACGAGCTTACAAATTCTTTAGGAACTGATCAGCAAAGAGGTTTTAGATTAAGGATTAGAGATATGTTAGTGAGTCATCAGATAATTATTATTTAAATTTTTATTTTTGTTATCTGTTGTGCAACATCATATTAAAATCACATTTATGATTGTTAGCATGTTACAATCTCACAATTTATTTAATGGCTACTGTGAAATATTTGTATCAGTCAGGTTTAATAAAAATCCTTTCCAATAATATGACAAATTACACAAAAACATCTTACTGTCATTATAGGGTTAGGGTTAGGCCACTTTCAACAACATTTCAGTTATATCATGGCAATCAGTTTTATTGGAGGACGAAACCGGAGTACCAGGAGAAAACCACCGATCTGTCATAAGTCACTGACAAACTTTATCACATAATGTTGTTTCGAGTACACCTCACCATGAACAGGATTCACTCACAACATTAGTCGTGATAGGCACCGATTGCACAGGTAGTTGTAAATCCAACTACCATATGATCACGACCATTATGGTAGGAAATTTTAGTTATGATTTTCTCATAAATATTACATATATTTGGTAAAACTTTTATATACTTATATGAATAGGTATAAAACTGTGTTAGCCGTGTTCTTATATAATGATATAGTGATTATTAGCGATTTATATTTTTCAAGTTATTAGAAAATTGTTATAGACTGACCAGCATCTATATCACTCACATCAGACTGTACCCCTAACCTAGTTTGTAGGAAGGGTTCATGTCTTATTTAAGTTATTTGTGTTTGTTTACATATAGTGGTGTCCAACACATATTGTGTTGTGTTTTCCTTTGTATTGTGAATCTTATATTGCCAGTTTCTCTGGATTGTTCATTTTTGATTGCCCCTTCGGTATTCCCCAATGTTTATTTAAATCTCTGTTTATTATATATCCAAAAGTTTTGGTCCAAAAATTCCATATTTGTGGAGTGTAAAAAATATTATCTCCTTTTTTCTTATATTTTGTAAGAGTTGTCTTTCTTTGTTAGGTAATTTGATGTAATTCAAATTTTGTTATGTATAAAATTTGCATTTTGTTTTATGGAAAGAAAGATGATTCTTTTTGGCAAAAAAACAAGATATATAAGAGGACTAAAAAATATATGTAAATTCCAAGTACAAAAATGTATCATAAAAATTTAAAATGAGTTTGAAAAAAATTTGAAGTGCCAAAAAATTTGTAATTTTTCAAATAAAGTTTTTGTTAAACAATTTCCTCCTAAGTTCTTGATAATATAGCAGGACAAATTCCCTTACAGGCACTCAGTGATTGAGCCTATTTACATTTTCAGGATCTGAGAATTTCTATTTCAGATCTTGGGATTAGGGATCAATTTTTTTTTTTCAGTTCAGGATTTCCAGATTTTAAGTTTTTTAACTTTTCAGGACAAGACCACTTACTGAAGTAATATTTCTGCCACATTTAGTTCTATTTGGTGTAGTGGCTTTTTTTTCTGGAGTATATTTGCATTTTTAAATATTACGGAAAACGACAGACGAACAAATGATGACAATATGATTCCAGAATAAAAAAAAACTATCAATCAAGTTACACACAGTAATGATTAACAAGATGTAACACGTCTAATTGAAGATTACTCATTTCTGAGTTCAAAGGGTCAGATTTACAATTCCGAAACCATGGAAACCACAGCAAACATTTAAAGAATTATAAGTGAGGGTTAAAAACAGTGTTGTTTTAAGTTTACACACATTGTATAATACCTTAGGATCCCACTGTAATGAAGAAAAATCATAATAACTTTTATGTACAACATATAAAAAAAAATTGTTCGAACCTCGCATGGAGAGAGTGAGTGATTGTTGTTTAATGCCAAATGATCAATTTTTCAGCTATATCTCAGTGAGAACATGTTACATTTCAATGAAATGATGATAATGTTGATGTTTGTTTAGTTGGCATTTTATAGTGCTAAACCCACTGAAGCAACAGTCTGTGTACAGACATGAAGCTCCAGTCCACTCTTACAACTTTTCATGATTCTGAGTTGACCAATCTTTGCTCTTACTTCGTAATGCAGCGTGTTTAGCAGAGAAGCAGCAGATACCAATATTCTACAGTCTTTGGTTTGAACCATATGGGGCTCGAATCCACAATCTACTACACTCGCGGCAAACACATCCACCGCTGATGCAGTTTCGGTCGTGGAGAAATCGCGAGACAGATGTTTTTACTTCAAAATATCTTAGTAATCTAATTTATGATATACAGCCTGTGAGTTTATTGAAGATTTTACCACAGGTTGGTCATATTTAGTCTGAGAGGAACACAACGTTACATTAACATCTAACAGCATGCCTTATGGGGTCACTTAAGGATTCAAATTTTGAACTGACCAATCAGTGATGAGTCTACCAATTAAAACAGACCACATGCTGACAGATTTTGTCCCATCTATAATGAATGAAAGGTTATCTAACATAACTCCATATGGGATATCGCTATATGTTAGTCCATAGAACGAACATCTTATTTCAATTAAATTGATTTTTGCTAGGCTTAAATTTTGATAGTTCGGCTTATTTTACTTGATTGTAAACTTATTCTCGAATGAAATACTGCTTATTTTTTTCATGCTAAAAAATGACAATCAACCATCAGCTAATGGAACTTCTCAAGATCTATACAAATTTTGCAATGTTAGTGAAAATTTAAATGAAGTCTTCGGAAAAATTGATTGTTGTATTATATTTGATATTGATATTTATTGAATATTGTATACAAAATAAACGATTATTTTTGTGTTACTGTTTATAGCAGAAAATGTTACTATTTATAGCAGAAAACGTACCTTTAAGTCATCGATGTTTTGCTTAGTAGCGCCTTGAGGATTACTGAACTTTGCCATGAGTTTAGAGCTATCATCTAACCAATCACAAAGACTCTTCCAGGCATCGTAAAACTGAAAGTAGAAACAGAAATTATGATTTACTTATATATGATGTAGCTGAGAGGTCTAGGGCACTGGATATAAGGTTTAATGATTGGTGCTGTAGTTTATCAAAAGGTGTGTGTTCTAATCCTGGGTGTTGTTATGAAAGGAAGAGAGAGAATGTGTCTCAATAGATTTATTTATTCATGTCAAAACATGATAATTTGTTTCATAATTGAGTTTAAAAAATTCAATGTAACATAATTATGTTGTAAACCCTTGTACATCCATGTCAGGTGGTAATGTATGAGCTTTTTTATGAATGTAAATTTCTGACTATTGAAAAAACTAGAAAAGAAGTATGCCTCCGCACTTGATAATTATGGACAAAATTGTTTTGTTAGGAATGATTTTTTAAAAATAAAGTGTGTCTGTAAGACACAAATGATGCCCCCGCCTGACCATCAAAATCCTGTGGACATGCACACCCCCATTATGTGTATAAACATCATACAACATATTAAAGCTGTATCTCCAAAACTGTAGGAGGAGATAGCCAGACAAGCCATGTACCTATATCCGGACGGACGAACAAAATGACTAAGTCCAACTACATGTACCTGTCATTTTGAGAATATTTGATGAAAATCAAAATCCTGTGGACATGCACACCTCCCTTATGTGTATAAACATCCTGCAAAATATTAAAGCTGTAGCTCTAAACCTGTAGGAGGAGTTAGCCAGACAAACCATGTTCCCTTTATGCAGCTAGTACGAAAAAAATTACTAAATCGAACTACCTGTCATTTTGAGAATATTTGAAGAAAATCAAAATCCTGTGGCCATGCACACCTCCATTATGTGTATAAACATCCTACAAAATATTAAAGCTGTAGCTCCAAAACTGTAGGAGGAGATAGCCGGACAAACCATGTATCTATATCCGGACAGACGAACGGACGAATGGACGGACAGGGGTAAATTAATATGGTTCTTAATATACTCTTCGTTGCGGGGGCATAAAACAATCCTGTCGAGGGATAACAAAAATTTGTCAGCTTAAAAATCTAAACTGTTGGGATTAATTTTCAGACATACATAGTTAACAATCAATCTAACAGGATGTTGTATTGCAAATGAACATGCCGATACTGCACAAATAAAAAATAATATAAACCACGAAAAAGGTTGAACAATGCTAAATGCTTGACTAATGTAGTGCAACGGGAATGCTCCCTACTAAAGGTTATAGCAACCGTAATAGGTTCATAACCACTTCTGCTAACTGGGTGAGTGGAGATCTCCTTTACCTCAGTTGGTAGAGCGGTGGGTCACAATACATGAGGTCCCAGGATCACACCCCATCAGTAACATTGCATTTTTTCTGAGGTAAAACATGCTCTATTGTTACAAATATTTACTGCTTTCAAATTACAGTGAAACCTGTCCAATGTGAACCCTGAGTAAACCGGCGAAACCTGCCTAATCAAGATAGACTTTATAGTCTCGTATACTAAATGTCTGTAATTTGAACCTGTGTAAACCAAACACCTGTCTAAACTGACCAAATTCTCCAGTCACAAAGGGGTTCGGTTTAGAAAGGTTTGATTGTATAACCTGTTTGTCTTACTGAGAGATTTGATCCAATGTCAAACTTTGAAATGTATTGTCCATCTAAAAGACAGACGTCACAAGTATTATGTATACCTTCTACCTACCCTTTTATCTTCCCTGCAAGCTTGCTGAAGCAGACGACCCCGTTCATCAGTCCGTCTGAGTAATTTTTTCCATCTCAATCTTATGCCAATGAGAAGATTCTTTATGTAAACTGTGTCCTGTTTCCGACCAAAATATTTGAGGTAGCTTCCGGTCCTGTCCAATGTCATCATCTTCTCTGCCTGTTGTTCCAACTCTGATTTTAATTTCTGAAAAATGCAAGGGATGGATGAATATAAATTCAATCAAATAAGAATAGAGAAACAAGCATTTCATTAAAAATGCTTAAAATGCCGTAGATATCTAATCTAGTGCACACAACACCTTTCTGGAATAACCTTAATCAGGTACGCTGAAAGCCAAAGTATTTGGATTCCATCAAATTGGCAGTTTCTCTGAAAAAAGATTTTTTTCATTTATATTCTGTTTGGAATTAAACAATGTCTGTGGTGGTGGCCATCTTGAATTTCAGGTCCACACACAATATCAAAACCATTGTAGTGGTGGCAATCTTGGATCCACACAAAATACTATAGCCTTCAAATGACTATTGATTGTATAGACGGGGCCGTCGTGGTCATGATCATATGGTAGTTGGATTTACAGCTACCTATGCAATCAGTGCCTATCACCACTGATGTTGTGAGTTGGAATCTCGTTCAGGGTGAGGTGTACAACATTATGTGATAAAGTTTGTCAGTGACTTGCAACAGGTAAGTGGTTTCCCCCGGGTCCTCTGGTTTACTCCAACAATAAAACTGACTGCCACGATATAACTGAAATATTGTTGAAAGTGGTGTTAAACACCATCAAACATACATACAAACAAACAATTAATTGCATAGTCTGGCTTCAAGTCAAGTTTGTAGTTTCTGGGAAATTTTCTTTTTCATTTTATCATAGACTGTCTTATAGTAAACTTTATCCTGTAATGGAAGTGGTGGCAATCTTGATTTTCCGTTAAAAATTAAAACACATACTTTCAGAATTAGAGTCAAACCTGTCTATATGGTCACCTCTATTACGCAGTCACCAGTATATAATAAAAAGGTAAATATCAAATTTATAGCACACAAGACGTTTCTGGAATAACCTTCATCAGATATGCTCTAAATCGAAAGATTGGAAAGCAAAATATTTAATAGTGTTTCGGAGCAATATAACCAAAGGGCCTAAATAGGATAGACAAATTCTCTAAGGTCACCTTTTCTTATTGTGTCATAGAAAATCTCAAATGAATTGAATCTTTCTTAAGAGATCACCTGTTTTATAAGACCACTTTTTCGTTGTCCCAAGGGTGACCTCTTAAAACAGGTTTGACTGTAATTTAAAAATATATAATGTTTTTGTTCACATCAACCGTATTCGCACAAATTTATTCATTGTGAGTCTTAGTAACATCTCATTTTCACAACAATTTAACAACAGAAACATGGGTAGGACAAGGACATTAAAATTTGACAGTAAATCAACCAGGAGTCAATATTAATTGTTCTATTGCACTATTTCATATTCATTGATTTTTGTTTGTTTGTAGATTTTTTGGTGTTTTATCGCCACTTTCAGCAATATTTCTACGACCAGTTTTAGTGGTAGAAGAAGCCAGAGTACCCGGAGAGAACCACAGACCATGGGCAAGCAACTGGTAAACTTTATCACTTGTGGCTACGAGTCGAGTGCACCCTTTTATATAATTTACAAAGCCGGGTGTGAACCTGTGCCGTATTGGCGATAGGCTTGTATGAGTTGCAAGTAATCCAACTACCTAACTCATTGAGCCACCCGGGCCTCTTTTCATATTGGTGATTTTAACCTGTGCCAACATTTTGAAATATCATACTGAAGGCATGTCAGCAAACATAATACATTATTACAATAGGTCTTTATAACAATTAATGATAGTTACAGGTGAGCTAATACCTGAGCATAAATTATTTCACAATTAGTGCTTATATCAGATATACGATATCATTAAAATCCTAATATGGTGTTGTAAAGGTGTATTTGTTTTGTGTTATGTTTCAATTTGTTAAAATACTTGATAAAGCATGACCAGCACGAATTGACAATTTAATGATTGATTGATTGGTGTTTGATGCCAACATTAGCAATATTTCAGCTATATCGTGGCATTAACAAATTTTAAAAGAAATTATAACTAAAAGATCTCCCACAGCGCAAGAAAATTTAATAATAGCTTGACACAGGTTGATAAAAGAGACTTATTGGAAGGCAGCCTGGATTCAGAGAATGCTATCTTGATTAAACACAAAAAATTGTATTCAGTGACTTCTCTTTTGTTACTGAATTCGTGTCAGCAAAGCATTTTTTTATTATGCAGGGTTATTTTGGCAGGGTGCCAATTTTAGCTATTTGGTCTTTGAACACAAACCAATATTAATATGATATACAGTGATACCTGTCTAAGCTGAACCTCCTCCAGGACCAGTTTTTTCTGTTCGGAATAAACAGGCCTTCAGTATACACAGGTTAAATTAACAAAGATTTCCTCCATTGGAATTTTATTGAAAGCTTGGTTTATATAGAATTCTAGTTTTTTCAGGGTTCGGTTTAAAAATATAATTTAAAAATCCTTTTACAAAAATTACTGATCTATGTTTAAATTGACATAACACAATGTTGATAGTTGTGCAGGTAACATACTTCTGTTGACAAGGAAGTAAGGTCCATTGTTTCACAGTGAAATATGTTTTTCATTCAAGTAGTTGAAAACTTGCTATATTCTAAATGATGCACAACTATCTTCATAAATTATTAGCAATAAATAATTAATCACAAAATAATAAATAAAATTATATAGAGAAGATTATATTTAATTTTATGTATCAGCTTCCATCTACATATCACCCTTCATTATAATGGACCATTCCTCAGGGTTGATTATATTTACCAGGTACATGAGATATATTTCCATTGCATAGGAAGAAAATATAATGACCATAAGTCTATCAAAATCTAAAATAGACATTATATAGTAAAGGAATTCATTATTTCCGATATGGAATTTTCTCAATCTATACGGAAAGCACAAGCACCAAAATCTTGCGAACTTTGCCTAACAGATCCTAATATTAAATGGAGGTGCCAAAACTGTCAAAGTTATATGTGCGAAAAATGCAAAAATATCCATCAAAGAGTGCAAACGACAATCGAACATAAAATTATTGATATCAAAACATCTGGAGGCGTCGTAGACGTTCAACCAACAGTTATCTGCACGGACAATATTCCATGCCAAATTCACAAAAGTAAGTTATGTTTTATGTTCTGCCAAACTTGTGACGTGTTGGTGTGCTCCAATTGTATTTCTAGTTCTCACAAGAAGCATGATTTAGAACCCATCGATCAAGTTTGCATGGAAAAGATAGAAAAATTGGAAGAGATCGAAGACCAAATTTCACAAAATTTGGTGCGATGCGAATCTGAAAATAAAGACCTTGAAAAAGATGACTACATGTGGGATTCCATGTCTGTGGATGCCATTAAAAAGATTGACGTGCGAGAAAACAAAATGAAGGAAGAAATCGGTAAATATGCTCAAGGACTGAGAGAAAATATTGAAAAAAATAACAGAAAAAATAAACAACTGATGTCAGAGAAAGCAAAAGAAATAGATAAAACTAAAATTACTTTAGAAGATCAGCAAGAAAAAATACAGACAGCCAAAAAATCAACAAAGGCAGAAATCATTTTCGCAGCTGCTAAAGAACATGGAGGAAGTGTGTCCGACTTGTCTTTTACAAAGTTACGTCCAGAAATACAAGAGTTTGTGCCAGGAGAACTAAACATTTCTAAATCATTTGGAATTCTATCTTCAGTCAAATTATCAAACAAATCACATGATACAGAACTTAAAGTGCTAAAAAGCTATACAACAGATTTATCTAGTGTTAATAGATTAGTATCACTGGATAAAACAACAGCATGGATATCTAGTTATAAAAGATTATTAGAAAAGTAGTAATAGATGATAAGATCCAAACAATCAAGGAAATCCCTGTTCAGATTTATGACATGACGCTAACAAAAAGTAATGACATTCTTATTTCTACATATAACAGTTCAGATGTCAAACTATTAACACAATCAGGACAAATCAAACCATTCCTTTCAGTGTCACCACTAATAACAACTGGAATCCATGTGACTCAAAACAATGACATTATACTGGGTGTAATAGAGAAAGATACATACAAACTGACAGATAAAAGTTGTAGGAAAATTATTGTATTTGGGGAGAATAAGAAAGAAAAACAATCCTATCAATATAACAAACATAAACAAAGACTATTCACTGTCCCATTCAAAATCACAGATGTAAATAGTGATATAGTAGTTATTGATTTAACATCTGATGATGGGAAGGTGGTGGTACTGGGGAAGGAAGGGGATGTAAAGTGGATCTATCAGGGACATCCACAAATCAATACAGAAGGTAAACCATTTAACCCTAGGGATATCGTGAAAACATCAGTAGGTAATGTTATAGTGGCTGATTGTAACAACCATACCTTACATGTTATATCAGGAGAGGGAGAACTACTGACATATAAAGTCATGTCAGATCAGGGGGTTATACTTCCATGTTCACTTGATATTGATACCTGTGGACAGTTATGGGTTGGTTGTAATACATATACAGGTAAAGTTGATGATGCTAAAGTACACATTATAAAACTTTGAATGAAATAATACACAGCCTGATACACTTCTATGCACATTTAGATCATTGATTTAAATATTTACCTGTCCAACCACCATATATTGAAATATGGCTAAAGTTGACTTATAAAGCAATCAATTTAACTATTTACCTGTTGAAAAGGTAACTTGTTAAGGGGTTAGAGTATTTAATGCCACTTCTGTCTAATATATAAAAGCTAAAGACACAGCATCAAAAAGGTTTGGTTTGGTTTAGGGTGCTTAATGCCACTTTCAACAATATTTCATTAATTGTATTGGTAACAAGAATGGACACAGATCTATGTCACACCTACCTTTGTGAAAATTGAATTAAATATTTTCTAAAAATAAGTAAAAGTCAAAGTATCATGAAACTAATTTGGTTTGGTTTATTCTGCTTAATGCCATTTTCAACATGATTTCAGTTTTATTGATGGATGAAACATAAAGAAAACCACAGATCTGCTACAAGTCACTGACAAATTTACATTCTTCCATGAGCAGGATTCGACTTCACAATTTTAGTGGTGATACACACTGATTGTATAGTTAGTGGTAGTTTTCTGGGACATGTATTCTCTTCATTTGTAAATACTATAGAATTAATAAAAAAAATTAATAAAAAAAAACTATACTTAGTTTACAGATTTATATATTGTTTTTTTTCTCACAAATTCACTTTTATTTTTAATTGTTGTTCTTCATCTCAAAGTCTTGTAAAACAAACTGCAACGGTGGTGTAATGGGTAGCATGCTCGCCTCAAGTGAGGGAAAACGTGGATTTGTGCCTCGCCCGTTCAGGTCTAACCAAAAATTGGAATTTGATGTTTTTCTGCTAAGCACGCAGCATTAAGAAGAAAGAGCACAAACTGATTGCCTCGGAATCAGGATAATGCATCCAAGTGAAGCGACATGTCTACCCATGGACAGTTATTTCAGTAAGCTAGCAAAAATCCAACTAAGCATGTTGGTCTAGAATAAAGTGGACACCATCAACATTTCATTGAATGTAACTTGTTCTCGCCATGATAGAGCTGAAAAATTGCCCATTTAACATTAAACAAGTCACTCACTCACTCTTCCATGACATTTGAAAATAGAAAAAAAAAATCCAACAGTTGACAATGTAACCAATAGCAACAACAAAAACACTCCTATGGTCAACTTTAACCCTTTCAACACTCAACAGAATGAAAAACAGGGATGTGGCAAATACAGTAGAACCTGCACATGCAGTCACCTCTATTAAGCAGTCACCTGTATTAAAGGTCACATTTTTCTTTCCTGTCATAAAAAAATGCATATGAATTGAACCTCTCTTAATAGGTCATCTGTCTTATAAGGCCACTTTTTCTTTCTACCAAGTGTGACCACTTAATTCAGGTTTGACTGTATTATCTGTAGACACTGTAGACCCCCCTTTTTTACCCTCCATCATCAATGTATGGACCAAATACGGTAAACCAAGGTTGAATGGTATTAGAAAAACTGACCTAATCACAAAAAATTGATGTAAATTTAACAAAGTCAGTAGACCATTAAAAAGAAGACAGGACCAGGTTATAAGTACAGGTACCCTCCATGAGATCTTTGTCCTTTCAAAGGTGACCTATTAATACAGGTTTGACTGTAATTAAAAATATATATAATGTTTTTGTTTATATCAACAGTATTCGCACAAATGTATTCATTGTGAGTCTAAATAATATCTCCCCCTCACAACAATATAACAACAGAAACATGGGTAGAACAAGGGCATTAAAATTAGACAGTAAATCAACCAGGAGTCAATCTTAATTGTTCTATTGCACTATTTCATATTGGTTGATTTGATTTTTGTTTTGTTTTGATTTTTTGGGGTTTTAACGCCACTTTCAGCAATATTTCAGCTACATCATGGCGAAAAATTTTAGTGGTGGAAGAAGTCGGAGTAACCGGAGAGAACCACCGAACGTGGGCAAGCAACTGGCAAACTTTATCACTTGCGACTGCGAGTTGAATGAACCCTTTTTTGTAATTTACAAAGCCAAGCGCGAACCCACACCGTATTGGTGATAGGCTTGTATGAGTTGTTTAATAGGTAATCCAACTACCTAACTCATTGAGTCACCTGGGCCTCTTTTCATATTGGTGACTTCAACCTGTGCCAACATTTTGAAATATCAGATTCAAGGCATGTCAACAAACATGATACAGTACTACAATAGGTTTTTACATAACAATTAATGATAGTTACAGGTGAGCTAATACCTGACGTTTTGAACATGGAGATTTTAAAGTAAAGTATTAAAATATTTCTGAATTGAAAAATGTGATTAAAAAATCTAAATTCAATATGTAAGAATAAATATTTAAATAAATAATGATATTTCAAGTAAATCAAATGTTTATAAAAAAAAAAAATCTATATCAAAAAGTAAAAAACTTTGTAATTAAAACAAGTCTTATTAAAGAATAAAATTTGAAAATTATAGAAAAATTCTACAAATAAAATGCTTTTTGAAAATCGAACTGGAGTTTCAAATTTAGAATTTATCAGAAATTTTCAATGGAAATTAAACATATTGGTTAGAAAAATAACAATTGAAGCATGAACTTAATAAACTGGTCCTTGACATATATTTGGCCTAAATATACATTTCCTTCACAATTTGACCAGAAAATTGAAAAATATCAATATTTTCGTGTCTTTTTCTCCAATTCGAGGGCAAATATTCCCTAGTGTAGTAAGTGATTGTTGTTTTAGAGTCAACTCAGCAATTTTTCAGCTATATCATGGCGAGAACAAGTTACTTGTCAATGGAATGATGATGAGGTCCACTTTGTACTAGACCAATATGCTTATTTTTTATAGTGCTAGCTTGCTAAAACAACAGTCCACGGATAGACATGTCGCCTCACTCTGACACCCTGATTCTGAGCCAACCAATCTTTGGTCTTTCTCCTTAATGCTGCATACTAAGCAGAGAAGCAACAAATACCAATTTCATAGTCTTTGGTTTGACCCCATCGGGACTCGAACCCACAATCTACCACTCTTGAAGTAAAAACGTTAACCATTAATTACACCATGGATGTGGTTTCCCCAGTAAAATTATGAAATACAGTTCACCAAGATATTTAGCTAGTGCTATATATGTCCTATATTTTCTAAATACAACAATTTTGAAAAAAATATTTTTGCCAATTTTTAATTATGCAAAATGTTTAGATGTAAATGTTTCAATTGAGAATAAATTATTTCGCGATTAGTGCTTATATCATATATACGATATGATTAAAATCCTAATATGGTGTTGTAAAGGTGTATTTGTTTTGTGTTATGTTTCAATTTGTTAAAACACTCAATAAAGCATGACCAAAACAAATTATTGACGATTTAACAATAGGTTTTTGTTCTTAAAATGTATAATTTAAATAATGGAACGAATACAGATCTTATTTTTTTGGTAATTTTCCTACTAAAGTCAATCTTGGCAAAATGTTAGCTAGCCCAAACCATGGGTGATATGACATGGGCAAGAAGTTAGGGAAAATCTTTTTTCTTTCTTTTAAAATGTATTACACTATACAATAAGATATCTTATCACTATGGCGCTTGGAAATATTCAAGAAATAAAAAAAAAAATGTTTTTGAAGAAAAAAATAATATGAGTCGGTACTTCCTTTTCTGGTAAGACTCGTTTGGGCAGAGAAAAACAATTTGTTAATTATGGTATTAATATCAACATATTTGTCATCTCTTGGTTTATTTATTATTCTATCATGGGTAGGTCTTATGTTGTCATAAATCTTACCCCTTTCCCTGCTGCTCTTCACTCACGGTAAAATGTTCACCATAAAAAAAATATAACATACCCATAGTAAAATTATATACTAATGTTGTGTTAGCAATGACTATGCCAATATAGTGATCAGGGTTAAAGACATAGTGCATGAACCGAAGACAAAATATATTGAGAACATTAAAGGTGGTCCTGATATTGGTGACTAATATATTGGATCAGATAGTCTTGAAAGTGTTTCAGTTAAGGCTTTAAAAATATAAAGATTTTTGAAGTTTGAAATTTAATTAACAACAATAACAAGTACATGTATTAAAAAACAGTAACATTATTACAGAAATGATACTTAATTTAAAGCGCTTAGACAACTATGACAGATTGACAGATTGGATCCACCCTCTTGCATGTGGACTAGCTATATATAGCTTGACAGACAGCTGAAAACCCAACCTTCCCCACGTGAAACTGGCATAGTAGATATACTATTTTCGCATAGTATATCAACGCTATATAATTCTTTGTGATATATGCAAAATATTGTATGAACTTATATTACAGAAGAATTTACAGAAAGCATAATAATACCCAATATACCACAGGCTGCCCATACATAACTTCTTATGTATATATTTAGATACCTTGAAAACATGACTGGTATCACTCTATATACAACTCAAATCTATAGTAAACCAGGCTTTATGACAATAAAACAGCCAATCAGAACACTGCATACAATAAACAAGATATGATTATAATCTAACGATTATGAAGTCTTCCAAACCGGCCACTGACACTATCTACCCACATATCAAATTTTGATGATATCGGACAATGTTGAATTTTTACCCCCCATTTTTATGCCGTGTTTTGGCAGCCATTTTGAAAATGGCAGACATCTTGAAAATTTTGAAAACGCAGAATTGCTCCTCTAATGGTGACCTATCACTATGTCAAAATTTATGTCTCTATCATTATCCAGTTAGAACATTAATGTACGAAATTTCAAGTTTCCCATAGGATTCTATAGTAACCCCCACCCCCTTTGAACCCCCAAAAATATGGCTTGAGCCCACAAATCTGAAAACTTTAGGATCAACTAGAAACATATATCTATAACTGCTGTGGAAAAGTTCATGGTGCACGGAAAGAAAGGAGAATAACAAGAACAAGAAGAATAATAATAATAAGAAGAAGAAACGGAGCAAAAACAATAAGTCTCCAAATGTTGTTTGGGAGACTTAATAAAGTGTTTTGATTGGATGATTTTGGCGTACAGGTATCAAACTCTTGCTCGAATAATATATGACCATGCGAACAGTACAAACCAAAACAACTGTTCAATGCCACTTTTTAACAGCTAGAAAGGCAAATCTTCATATTATGAAGACTTTACTATTTTCTTCAGTTTTTTTATGACTTCTTTTAACTTTCACCGCCTTGTTGATATTCTTTTGTGATCCGATTTTCATTTACAATTAGGCCTTCCCTGAGGGCATCATCCTCCTGGTAGTCAGTGTTTTGGCAATGACATGGTTTATTATATATACAGTCAAACCTGTTTAATCCAACACATCAAGGGACCAGTGAAATATGTAGGATTGTACAGGATGTCAGAATACTCAGGTTTTATTTTAGTTAACAGAAATACTTCAGGACCATCAATTTTTATCGGATGCCACAGAATGTGGTAACAGTCAGGTGTCGGATTGCACAAGTTCCACTGTATCTATTATTGAAATTTGCTGTTTATTAAAAAAAATTAATGTTCTCCTCCTTCAGACATAGGTGACCTTAGCTGATGTTGGCATTATGGTTTACTTGCTCCCAAAGATTTTAAAATTAGTTGTTTTTCCAATGTTTTGATTATGAGCGTACCTGATGAAGGTTATTCCAGAAACATATCGTGTACACAACATTCAAAATAAAGGCTTTTATTTAATCATTTGATTGATTGATTGGTCTTTGACCCCAACCTTAGTAATATTTCAGCTATATCGTGGCATTAACAAATTTTATGTTGGCTAAGACACCTAGAATACCATTAGAAATAAAACATACTTCGCTTTTATTTAAAACAGAAATTATAACTAAAAGATCTCCCACAGCGCAAGACAAATTAATAATAGCTTGACACAGATTGATAAAAGAGACTTATTGGAAGGAAACCTGGATTCGGAGAAAGCTATCTTGATTAAACACAAAAGATTTTATTTAATGATTACTCCATTGCTACTGAATTCGTGTCAGCAAACCAAATTTTTTTTTATTATGCAGGGTTATCTTGGCAGGGTGCCAATTTTAGCTTATTTTGGTCTTTGATAACAAACCAATATTAATATGATATACAGTTATACCTGTCTAAGCTGAACCTCCTCAGGGACCAGCTTTTCTGTTCGGAATAGACAGGCATTCAGTATAAACAGGTTAAAGCTGAACCTCCTCAGGGACCAGCTTTTCTGTTCGGAATAGACAGGCATTCAGTATAAACAGGTTAAATTAACAAAGATTTCCTCCATTGGGATTTTATTGAAAGCTTGGTTTATACAGGATTCCAGTTTATTTAGGGTTCAGTTTAGATGGGTTTCACTAGCTGTACCTTGGTTTTGTTTTAAAATATTCCCCTTGGTCTCCCGTATCACACATCTATATTGAATAGATATACATTTTTTTCAAAAACAATTTTAAACATCCAATTAAAAAGATAACTGATCTATATATTAAACACATTGTTTAAATTGTCATAACAAAGTTTTGATATTTGTCCAGGTATCAATCATACTTCTGTTGACAAGGAAGTAAGGTCCATTTTTTCACAGTGAAATATTTTTTTCATTCAAGTAGTTGGAAACCTGTTATATTCTAAATGATGCACAACTATCTTCATAAATTATTAGCAATAAATAATTAATCACAAAATAATAAATAAAATTATATAGAGAAGATTATATTTAATTTTATGTATCAGCTTCCATCTACATATCACCCTTCAATATAATGGACCATTCCTCAGGGTTGATTATATTTACCAGGTACATGGGATATATTTCCAGTGCATAGGAAGAAAATATAATGACCATAAGTCTATCAAAATCTAAAATAGACATTATATAGTAAAGGAATTCATTATTTCCGATATGGCATGTTCTCAATCTATACGGAAAGCACAAGCACCAAAATCTTGTGAACTTTGCCTAACAGATACTAATATTAAATGGAGGTGCCAAAACTGTCAAAGTTATATGTGCGAAAAATGCAAAAATATCCACCAAAGAGTGCAAACAACAATCGAACATAAAATTATTGATATCAAAACATCTGGAGGCGTCATAGACGTTCAACCAACAGTTATCTGCACGGACAATATTCCATGCCAAATTCACAAAAGTAAGTTATGTTTTATGTTCTGCCGAAGTTGTGATGTGTTGGTGTGCTCCAATTGTATTTCTAGTTCTCACAAGAAGCATGATTTAGAATCCATCGATCAAGTTTGCATGGAAAAGATAGAAAAATTGGAAGAGATCAAAGACCAAATTTCACAAAATTTGGTGCGATGCAAATCTGAAAATAAAGACCTTGAAAAAGATGACTACACGTGGGATTCCATGTCTGTGGATGCCATTAAAAAGATTGACGTGCGAGAAAACAAAATGAAGGAAGAAATCGGTAAATATGCTCAAGGACTAAGAGACAATATTGAAAAAAATAACAGAAAAAATAAACAAATGATGTTAGAGAAAGCAAAAGAAATAGATAAAACTAAAATTACTTTAGAAGATCAGCAAGAAAAAATACAGACAGCCAAAAAATCAACAAAGGCAGAAATCATTTTCGCAGCTGCTAAAGAACATGGAGGCAGTATGTCAGGCTTGTCTATTACGAAGTTACGTCCAGAAATACAAGAGTTTGTGTCAGGAAAACTAAACATTTCTAAATCATTTGGAATTCTATCTTCAGTCAAATTATCAAACAAATCACATGATACAGAACTTAAAGTGCTAAAAAGTTATACAACAGATTTATCTAGTGTTACTAGTTTAGTATTACTGGATAAAACAACAGCATGGATATCTAGTTATACAGACAATATTATCAAAAAAGTAGTAATAGATGATAAGATCCAAACAATCAAGGATATCCCTGTTCAGATTTATGACATGACACTAACAAAAAGTAATGACATTCTTATTTCTAGTATTAACAGTTCAGATGTCAAACTAATAACACAATCAGGACAAGTCAAACCATTCCTTTCAGTGTCACCACTAAAAACAACTGGAATCCATGTGACTCATAACAATGACATTATACTGGGTGTAATGGAGGATGGAGATACATACAAACTGACAGATAAAAGTTGTAGGAAAATTATTGTATTTGGGGAGAATAAGAAAGAAAAACAATCCTATCAATATAACAAACATAAACAAAGATTATTTACTTACCCATACAGAATCACAGATGTAAATAGTGATATAGTAGTTATTGATTTGACATCTAAT
Organism: Bathymodiolus brooksi; assembly: GCA_963680875.1. NCBI lineage: Eukaryota > Metazoa > Mollusca > Bivalvia > Mytilida > Modiolidae > Bathymodiolus > Bathymodiolus brooksi. Next base: position 70,661,468 of record OY804589.1, read on the forward strand.
GAGGATGGGAGGGTGGTGGTACTGGGGAAGGAAGGGGGTGTAAAGTGGATCTATCAGGGACATCCACAAATCAATACAGAAGATAAACCATTTAACCCTTGTGATATAGTGGCAACATCAGTAGGTAAAGTTATAGTGGCTGATTATAACAATGATACCTTACATGTTATATCAGGAGAGGGAGAACTACTGACATATAAAGTCATGTTAGATCAGGGTGTTATAGGTCCAGAGTCACTTGATATTGATACCCTGGTACAGTTATGGGTTGGTTGTAGTACATATGAAGGTCAATCTGATGCTAAAGTACACATTGTAAAACTTTGAATGGAACAATATACAACCTGATACCCTTCTGTAGACATCAAGATCATTGATTGATTTATTTACCTGTCCACCCCACCATATACTGAAATACTGCTTAAGTTGGCTTATAAACCAATTAATTTAACTATTTACCTGTTGAAAAGGTTAGTTGACAAAGAGGGTTAAGCGGTTATGGTTATGGTGTTTAATGCCACTTTCAACAATATTTCAGTGGTCAGTTTTATTTGTGGAGGATACAGGAGTACCTGGAAAAAACCTCCCACCTGCCGCAAGTCACTGACAATCTTTATCAAATAATGTACCAAGTACACCTAGCCTGAACGAGATTCAAACTCCCAACTTTAGTAGTGATAGACACTGATTGCATATAGGTAGTTGTAAAAAATCCAATTACTATTCGATCATGATGACTGTACCCTACAATTTTAGTGGTGATAGGCAATGATTGCATAGGTAGTTTTCTGGGACACGTATTCTCTTCATTTGTATATATAATATAGAATTAATAAATAAAAATTATACTAAGCTTATAGATTTATATATTGTTATTTTATCACTTATTAACTTTTATTTTTAATTGTTGCTCTTCATCTCAAAGTCTTGTAAATCAAACTGCATCAGTGGTGTAATGGGTAGCATGCTCGCCTCAAGTGAGGGAAATCGTGCATTTGTGCACCGCCCGTTCAGGCTAAACCAAAGACTAAAATTAGCATTTGTTGTTTTTCAACAAGTATGCAGCATTAAGAAGAAAGAGCAAAGACTGGTTGCCTCAGAATCAGGATAATGGGTCCAAGTGGAGCGACATGTCTACCCATGGACTGTTATTTCAGTGAGCTAGCACAACAAAAATCCAACTAAGCATTGGTCTAGCACAAAGTGAACATCATCATCATCTCATTGAATGTAACTTGTTCTCGCCATTTTATAGATGAAGAAGTGCATATTTTGTGTTAAACAAAAATCACTCGCTCACTCTTCCATGATATTTGAAAATTTTAAAAAAGAGAATAAATCCAATGGTTGACAATGTAACCAATAGCAACAACACAAACACTCCTATGGTAAACTTTAACCCTTTCAACACTCAATCAACAGACAGAAAAACAGGTCTGCGGCAAATAAAGTAGAACCTGTGCATGCGGTCACCTCTATTAAGCAGTCACCTGTATTTAAAGGTCACATTTTTCTTTCCTGTCATAGAAAAATTAATATGAATTAAACCTCTCTTAAGAGGTCACCTGTCTTATAAAGCCACATTTTTCTTTCTCCCAAGGGAGACCTCTTAATACAGGTTTGACTGTACTATCTGTAGACACTGTAGACCCCCCTTTTTTACCCTCCATCATCAATGTATGGACCAAATACGGTAAACCAAGGTTGAATGGTATTAGAAAAACTGACCTAATCACAAAAAATTGATGTAAATTTAACAAAGTCAGTAGACCATTAAAAAGAAGACACAACCAGGCTATAAGTACAGGTACTCTCCATGAGATCTTTGTCCTTTCAAAGGTGACCTATTAATACAGGTTTGACTGTAATTAAAAATATATATAATGTTTTTGTTTATATCAACAGTATTCGCACAAATGTATTCATTGTGAGTCTAAATAATATCTCCCCCTCACAACAATATAACAACAGAAACATGGGTAGAACAAGGGCATTAAAATTAGACAGTAAATCAACCAGGAGTCAATCTTAATTGTTCTATTGCACTATTTCATATTGGTTGATTTGATTTTTGTTTTGTTTTGATTTTTTGGGGTTTTAACGCCACTTTCAGCAATATTTCAGCTATATCATGGCGACCAATTTTAGTGGTGGAAGAAGTCGGAGTACCCGGAGAGAACCACCGACCATGGGCAAGCAACTGGCAAACTTTATCACTTGCGGCTGCGAGTTGAGTGAACCCTTTTTTGTAATTTACAAAGCCAAGCGGGAACCCACACCGTATTGGTGATAGGTTTGTATGAGTTGTTAGGTAATCCAACTACCTAACTTATTGAGTCACCTGGGCCTCTTTTCATATTGGTGACTTCAACCTGTGCCAACATTTTGAAATATCATATTCAAGGCATGTCAACAAACATAATACAGTACTACAATAGGTTTTTACATAACAATTAATGATAGTTACAGGTGAGCTATTACCTGATGGTTTTGAACATGGAATTCTTAAAGTAAAATATTAAAATATTTCTGTATTGAAAAATGTGATTAAAAAATCTAAAATCAATATGTAAGAATAAATATTTAAAAAAATAATGATGTTTCAAGTAAATCAAATGTTTATAAAAAAAAATCTATATTAAAAAGTAAAATAACTTTGTAATTAAAACAAGTCTTATTAAAGAATAAAATTTGAAAATTATAGAAAAATTCTACAAATAAAATGCTTTTTGAAAATCGAACTGGAGTTTTGAATTTAGAATTTATCAGAAATTTTCAATGGAAATTAAACACACCTATTGGTTAGAAAAATAACAATTGAAGCATGAACTGGTCCTTGACATATATTTGGTCTAAATATACATTTCCTTCACAATTTGACCAGAAAATTGAAAAATATCAATATTTCCGTGTCTTTTTCTCCAATTCGAGTGCAAATATTCCCTAATATAGTAAGTGATTGTTGCTTAGAGTCAACTCAGCAATTATCATGGCGAGAACAAGTTACTTGTCAATGGAATGATGATGAGGTCCACTTTGTACTAGACCAATATGCTTATTTTTTATAGTGCTAGCTTGCTAAAACAACAGTCCACGGATTGCCTCATTCCGACACCCTGATTCTGAGCCAACCAATCTTTGGTCTTTCTTCTTAATGCTGCATGCTTAGCAGAGAAGCAACAAATACCAATTTCATAGTCTTTGGCTTGACCCCATCGGGACTCGAACCCACAATCTACCACTTTTGAAGTAAAAACGTTAACCATTAATTACACCATGGATGTGGTTTCCCCAGTAAAATTATGAAATACAGTTCACCAAGATATTTAGCTGGTGCTATATATGTCCTATATTTTATAAATACAACAATTTTGAAAATAATATTTTAGCCAATTTTTAATTATGCAAAATGTTTAGGTGTAAATTTTTCAATTGAGAATAAATTATTTCACAATTTGTGCTTATATCATATATACGATATTATTAAAATCCTAATATGGTGTTGTAAAGGTGTATTTGTTTTGTGTTATGTTTCAATTTGTTAAAACACTCAATAAAGCATGACCAAAACAAATTATTGACGATTTAACAATAGGTTTTTGTTCTTAAAATGTATAATTTAAACAATGGAACTAATACAGATCTTATTTTTTTGGTAATTTTCCTATTAAAGTCAATCTTAGCAAAATGTTAGCTAGTCCAAACCATGGGTGATGTCTGACTTGGGCAAGAAGTTAGGGGAACATTGCTTTTCTTTCTTTTAAAATGTATTACAATTTACAATAAGATATCTTATCACTATGGAGCTTGGAAATATCAAGAAATAAAAAAACTTTGGATTTTGAAGAATATAATACGATTAGGTACCTTTTTTTTCTGGTAGGTCTTGCTTGTGCAGAGAAACAGCTAGTTAATTATGGTATTAAAATCAAAATATTTGTCATCTCTTGGCTTATTTATTATTTAACCATGGGTAGGTCTTATGTTGTCATAAATCTTACCCATTTCCCTGCTGCTCTTCACTCATGGTAAAATGTTCACCCAAAAAAAAATATGACCTACCCATAGTAAAATATCCAATATACCACAGACTGACCATACAAAACTGCTTAAGTATATATTCATACACCTTGAGAACATGAACTGGTATCACCATATGTACAAATCAAGCCTATAGTAAACCAGGCTTTATGACCATAAAACAGCCAATCAGAACACTGCACACAATAAATAAAGTGTTTTGATTGGATGATTTTGGCATACAAGTATGAAACTCTTGCTCGAATAATTTATGACCATACGACCAGTACAAACCAAAACAACTGCTTTATGCCACTTTTTAACCCCTAGAAACTCAAATCTTCATATTGTGAAGACTTTACTATTTTCTTCAGTTTTTTTATGACTTCTTTTAAATTTTACCACCTTGTTGATATTCTTTTCTGATCCGATTCTCATTTACACTTAGAGCTTCCGTGAGGGTATCATCCTCCTGGTAGTCAGTGTTTTGGCAATGACATGGTTTATTAGATATACAGTGGAACCTGTTTAATCCAACACACCAAGGGACCAGCAAAACATGTAGGATTGTACAGGATGTCGGAATACTCAGGTTTTATTTTAGTTAACAGAAATACTTCGGGACCATAAATTTTTATCAGATGCTACAGAATGTGGTAAGTCAGGTGTCGGATTGCACAAGTTCCACTGTATCTATTATTGAAATTTGAAGATTAATAAAAAAAATTAAGGTTCTCATCCTTCAGACATAGGTGTCCTTAGCTGAGGTTGGCATTATGGTTTACTTGCTACCAAAGATTTAAACAAGATGTTGCACGCTACGTCGTGCTAAGAATACCCCCACTCATTCATTTGTAAGTCGCACGGTAAACAGGAAGTAGATGTGCAGTAAACCTGGAAAGGGGAGACACGGTACAAGTCACCATGCCAAAGCCATATATCAAATATAAAATCATTTCTTCCAGTAGAAGCTGAGATAACTGTTATGAAAGTTTTCATTACGGCAAACATGAAGAAGCTGAGATATCTGTTACATAAGTGTGAATGGACGGACGGACAAACGGACGGACGGACGGACAAGGTGATTGCAATATAGCCCCCACTCTATGAGGGTATCAAGACATCTCGGGACCTGGACATCTCGGTACTGAACATATGAGACATCTCGGTACTGGAAATTTTGGTACTGAATAATAAAAATAATTTGATTGAATTTAAACTTTTTTTAATTTTTTTTACATGTAGATGTTGTTTATTTCGGTACTGAATAATAAAAATAATTTGATTGAATTTAAAAACTTTTTAAAAAAATTTTTTTACATTTAGACGTTGTTTATACAAATTTTTATGTGTTTTTTTTTTTTTAATCATCTTTAATTAAATGGACATCAAAGAGGCTATTCATTAATATTTGTAAATAACTTTTGTTTTGATAACTAAGTCCCTTTATCAATAAATCACAGATAAACTTAACGGGATGATTATTTTCATTTCTGTTTTGATTACATAACTGTTTTAATTAGATAGCTTTAATTACCAAATTTAATTTCTTTAATCATAGATCAATGCTTTAATCTTTTGTTTGACTTCAAAAGACGATACAAGCTGAATTTTATTTGAGAAATATTTGCCAAGCCGATATATAATGGAGGGTTACCCTAATTTGAGATTCAAACTGCAAAATGAACGAGTATCCATGCATAGATTGTGGCAGCAATGTCCGTCTCAGACAGGAGGCTTTGCAATGTGACCAGTGTTCACTGTGGCAGCACAGACTATGCAACACTGGTAAGACCTTTTTATCTAATTTTAACGATTTTGTATATTATTTAACCCCCCAAATTATAAACAGAAAATCAAGAAATGTCGCATACATGTAATGAAAGCACTGACAATTTCCTCAGTTACTCACACGAACACACATAGCATAATTGGTAACGTCACTACAAAGTATGAAGAATTTTTGTGGGGAAAAGCAATAAATCAGTCCGTTTTAATAAACCAAAATATAATCAAATGTTTATAATAGAAATTATAGAAGAATCGCTAGGGTGACGAACTTTCATACATCGGGGATTATCAGATAATCTGAAGCAAAGGTCAAAATAATGAAAATATAAATAAAAATCAATGTATACTAAAACAACGATCTCCGGGATCGATCTACACTGGAATTATCAAAAACACTTTTGGTTCATATATATTAAAGAACTACATGTACTAGTACAAAAATATTGACAATTAATAAGTACCAAACAATTGTGGTCAGTAAGGAATATTGTCTCATCCAAGTCCCGAACTCTCCAGTACAGAGTACCGAGATGTCCAGGTCAGTACCGAAATGTCCAGGACCGAGTACTGAGATGTCCAAGTCAGTACCGAGATGTCCAGGTCCCGAGATGTCTAGGATTCCTCTATGAGTGGGGGTATAAAATTAGTTATCTTTCCAATGTTTTGATTATGAGCGTACCTGATGAAGGTTATTCCAGAAACATATTGTGTACACAACATTCAAAATAAAGGCTTTTATTGATTGATTAATTGATTGATTGATTGATTGATTGGTGTTTAATAAAAAGGTAAATATCAAATTTATACCATACAAGACGTTTCTGGAATAACCTTCATCAGATATGCTCTAAATCAAAAGATTGGAAAGCAAAATATTTAATAGTGTTTCGGAGCAATATAACCAAAGGGCCTAAATAGGATAGACAAATTCTCTAAGGTCACCTTTTCTTATTGTGTCATAGAAAATCTCAAATGAATTGAATCTTTCTTAAGAGATCACCTGTTTTATAAGACAACCTTTCGTTGTCCCAAGGGTGACCTCTTAATACAGGTTTGACTGTAATTTAAAAATATATAATGTTTTTGTTCACATCAACCGTATTCGCACAAATTTATTCATTGTGAGTCTTAGTAACATCTCATTTTCACAACAATTTAACAACAGAAACATGGGTAGGACAAGGACATTAAAATTTGACAGTAAATCAACCAGGAGTCAATATTAATTGTTCTATTGCACTATTTCATATTCATTGATTTTTGTTTGTTTGTAGATTTTTTGGTGTTTTATCGCCACTTTCAGCAATATTTCTACGACCAGTTTTAGTGGTGGAAGAAGCCAGAGTACCCGGAGAGAACCACAGACCATGGGCAAGCAACTGGTAAACTTTATCACTTGTGGCTACGAGTCGAGTGCACCCTTTTATATAATTTACAAAGCCGGGTGTGAACCTGTGCCGTATTGGTGATAGGCTTGTATGAGTTGCAAAGTAATCCAACTACCTAACTCATTGAGCCACCCGGGCCTCTTTTCATATTGGTGATTTTAACCTGTGCCAACATTTTGAAATATCATACTGAAGGCATGTCAGCAAACATAATACATTGTTACAATAGGTTTTTATAACAATTAATGATAGTTACAGGTGAGCTAATACCTGGGCATAAATTATTTTGCAATTAGTGCTTATATCAGATATACGATATCATTAAAATCCTAATATGGTGTTGTAAAGGTGTATTTGTTTTGTGTTATGTTTCAATTTGTTAAAACACTCAATAAAGCATGACCAGCACGAATTGACAATTTAATGATTGATTGATTGGTGTTTGATGCCAACATTAGCAATATTTCAGCTATATCGTGGCATTAACAAATTTTAAAAGAAAGTATAACTAAAAGATCTCCCACAGTGCAAGAAAAATTAATAATAGCTTGACACAGGTTGATAAAAGAGACTTATTGGAAGGAAGCCTGGATTCGGAGAAAGCTATCTTGATTAAACACAAAAGATTTTTATTCAACAACTTCTCTTTTGTGACTGAATTCGTGTCAGCAAAGCATTTTTTTAATTATGCAGGGTTATCTTGGCAGGGTGCCAATTTTAGCTATTTGGTCTTTGATCACAAACCAATATTAATATGATATACAGTGATACCTGTCTAAGCTGAACCTCCTCGAGGACCAGCTTTTCTGTTCGGAATAAACAGGCATTCAGTATACACAAGTTAAATTAACAAAGATTTCCTCCATTGAGATTTTATTGAAAGCTTGGTTTATATAGAATTCCAGTTTATTCAGGGTTCGGTTTATATGGGTTTCACTGTACCTTGGTCTTGCTTCAAAATATCCCCTTTGATTCCCCATATCATATATCTATATTCAATAGATTTATATTTAAAAATCCTTTTACAAAAATTACTGATCTATGTTTAAATTGACATAACACAATGTTGATAGTTGTGCAGGTAACATACTTCTGTTGACTAGGAAGTAAGGTCCATTGTTTCACAGTGAAATATGTTTTTCATTCAAGTAGTTGAAAACTTGCTATATTCTAAATGATGCACAACTATCTTCATAAATTATTAGCAATAAATAATTAATCACAAAATAATAAATAAAATTATAATAGAGAAGATTATATTTAATTTTATGTATCAGCTTCCATCTACATATCACCCTTCAATATAATGGACCATTCCTCAGGGTTGATTATATTTACCAGGTACATGGGATATATTTCCAGTTCATAGGAAGAAAATATATTGACAATAAGTTTATCAAAATCTAAAATAGACATTATATAGTAAAGGAATTTATCATTTCTGATATGGCATATTCTCAATCTATACGGAAAGCACAAGCACTAAAATCTTGCGAACTTTGCCTAACAGATACTAATATTAAATGGAGGTGCCAAAACTGTCAAAGTTATATGTGCGAAAAATGCAAAAATATCCATCAAAGAGTGCAAATGACAATCGAACATAAAATTATTGATATCAAAACATCTGGAGGCGTCGTAGACGTTCAACCAACAGTTATCTGCACGGACAATATTCCATGCCAAATTCACAAAAGTAAGTTATGCTTTATGTTCTGCCAAAGTTGTGACGTGTTGGTGTGCTCCAATTGTATTTCTAGTTCTCACAAGATGCATGATTTAGAACCCATCGATCAAGTTTCCATGGAAAAGATAGAAAAATTGGAAGAGATCGAAGACCAAATTTCACTAAATTTGGTGCGATGCAAATCTGAAAATAACGACCTTGAAAAAGATGACTGCATGTGGGATTCCAGGTCTGTGGATGCCATTAAAAAGATTGACGCGAGAGAAAACAAAATGAAGGAAGAAATCGGTAAATATGCTCAAGGACTGAGAGACAATATTGAAAAAAATAACAGAAAAAATAAACAACTGATGTCAGAGAAAGCAAAAGAAATAGATAAAACTAAAATTACTTTAGAAGATCAGCAAGAAAAAATACAGACAGCCAAAAAATCAACAAAGGCAGAAATCATTTTCGCAGCTGCTAAAGAACATGGAGGCAGTGTGTCCGACTTGTCTTTTACGAAGTTACGTCCAGACCTACAAGAGTTTGTGCCAGGAGAACTAAACATTTCTGAATCATTTGGAATTCTATCTTCAGTCAAATTATCAAACAAATCACATGATACAGAACTTAAAGTGCTAATAAACTATACAACAGATTTATCTGATGTTAATAGATTAGTATTACTGGATAAAACAACAGCATGGATATCTAGTTATAGAGAAAAGATTATCAGAAAAGTAGTAATAGATGATAGGATCCAAACAATCAAGGAAATCCCTGTTCAGATTAATGACATGACGCTAACAAAAAGTAATGACATTCTTATTTCTACTTTTATCAGTTCAGATGTCAAACTAATAACACAATCAGGACAAATCAAACCATTCCTTTCGGTGTCACCACTAATAACAACTGGAATCCATGTGACTCATAACAATGACATTTTACTGGGTGTAATGGATGATGGAGATACATACAAACTGACAGATACAAGTTGTAAGAAAATTATTGTATTTGGGGAGAATAAGAAAGAAAAACAATCCTATCAATATAACAAATGTAAACAAAGATTATTTACTTACCCATTCAGAATCACAGATGTAAATAGTGATATAGTAGTTATTGATAGTACATCTAATGATGATGGGAGGGTGGTGGTACTGGGGAAGGAAGGGGATGTAAAGTGGATCTATCAAGGACATCCAGAAATTAATACAGAAGATAATCCATTTGATCCTTGGGATATGGTGACAACATCAGCAGGTAATGTAATAATATCTGATCGTGACAACCATACCTTACATGTTATATCAGGAGAGGGAGAACTACTGACATATAACGACATGTCAGATCAGGGGGTTATATTTCCATTGTCACTTGATATTGATAGCTGGGGACAGTTATGGGTTGGTTGTAATACATATAAAGGTAAAGCTGATGATGCTAAAGTACACATTGTAAAACTTTGAATGGAACAATACACAACCTGATACCCTTCTGTAGACATCAAGATCATTGATTGATTTATTTACCTGTCCACCCCACCATATACTGAAAACTGCTCAAGTTGGCTTTTAAACCAATCAATTTAACTATTTACCTGTTGAAAAGGTTAGTTGTCAAAGAGGGTTAAGCAGTTATGGTTATGGTGTTTAATGCCACTTTCAACAATATTTCAGTTATATCGCAGTGGTCAGTTTTTATTTGTGGAGGATACAGGAGTACCTGGAAAAAACCTCCCACCTGCCGCAAGTCACTGACAATCTTTATCAAGTACACCTAGCCTGAACGAGATTCAAACTCCCAACTCCCAACTCCCACTGATTGCATATAGGTAGTTGTAAAAAATCCAATTACAGTTATTTACTATACGATCATGATGACTGCCCCCTTCAATTTTAGTGGTGATAGGCAATGATTGCATAGGTAGTTTTCTGGGACATGTATTCTCTTCATTTGTATATATAATATAGAATTAATAAATAAAAATTATACTTAGTTTACAGATTTATATATTGTTTTGTTTTCACTTATTCACTTTTATTTTTAATTGTTGTTCTTCATCTCAAAGTCTGGTAAAACAAACTGCATCGGTGGTGTAATGGGTAGCATGCTCGCCTCAAGTGAGGGAAATCATGGATTTGTGCCCCGCCCATTCAGGCTAAACCAAAGACTAAAATTAGCATTTGTTGTATGCAGCATTAAGAAGAAAGAGCAAAGACTGGTTGCCTCGGAATCAGGATAATGGGTCCAAGTGGAGCGACATGTCTACCCATGGACTGTTATTTCAGTGAGCTAGCACAACAACAAAAATCCAACTAAGCATGGGTCTAGCACAAAGCGAACATCATCACCATCTCATTGAACGTAACTTGTTCTCGCCATGTTATAGATGAAAAAGTGTTTATTTTGTGTTAAACAACAATCACTCACTCACTCTTCCATGATATTTGAAAATTTAAAAAAAGAGAATAAATTCAATGGTTGACAATGTAACCAATAGCAACAACACAAACACTCCTATGGTAAACTTTAACCCTTTCAATGCTCAATCAACAGACAGAAAAACAGGGCTGCGGCAAATAGAGTAGAACCTGCGCATGCGGTCACTTCTATTAAGCAGTCACCTGTATTTAAAGGTCACATTTTTCTTTCCTGTCATAGAAATATTCATATGAATTGAACCTCTCTTAAGAGGTCACCTGTCTTATAAAGCCACTTTTTCTTTCTCCCAAGGGAGACCTCTTAAGACATGTTTGACTGTACTATCTTTAGACACTGTAGATCCCCCCATTTTTACCCTCCATCATCAATGTATGGACCAAATATGGTAAACCAAGATTGAATGGTATTAGAAAAACTGACCTAATCACACAAAATTGAAGTAAATTTAACAGTCAGTAGACCATGAAAAAGAAGACAAGGTCAGGCTAAATGTACATGTGCCCTCCATGATCAATTTGTGGACCAAATATAGTGTGCCTAGAATGCATGGTATTAGAGAAACTGACCTAATAAAAAAAAATTGATGTAAATTTAAGTCAGTAGGCCGTGTAAATGAGGTCAAAAAGTCAGGTTACACATACCCGACTGACATGTACCCTCAATGATCAATGTGTGGACCAATTATCACAAAAATTTGATGTAAATTTAAGTCAGTAGACCGTAAAAATGAGGTCAAAAAGTCAGGTAACATATACCCGGCTGACATGAGCCCTCAATGATTAATGTATGGACCGATTATCACAAAAACTTGATGTAAATTTAAGTCAGTAGACCGTGAAAATGAGGTCAAAAAGTCAGGTAACACATACCCGACTGACATGAACCCTCAATGATTAATGTATGGACCGATTATCACAAAAACTTGATGTAAATTTAAGTCAGTAGACCGTGAAAATGAGGTCAAAAAGTCAGGTAACATATACCCGACTGACATGAACCCTCAATGATCAATGTATGGACCGATTATCACAAAAACTTGATGTAAATTTAAGTCAGTAGACCGTCAAAATGAGGTCAAAAAGTCAGGTAACACATACCCGACTGACATGAACCCTCAATGATTAATGTATGGACCGATTATCACAAAAACTTGATGTAAATTTAAGTCAGTAGACCGTGAAAATGAGGTCAAAAAGTCAGGTAACACATACCCGACTGACATGAACCCTCAATGATTAATGTATGGACCGATTATCACAAAAACTTGATGTAAATTTAAGTCAGTAGACCGTGAAAATGAGGTCAAAAAGTCAGGTAACACATACCCGACTGACATGAACCCTCAATGATTAATGTATGGACCGATTATCACAAAAACTTGATGTAAATTTAAGTCAGTAGACCGTGAAAATGAGGTCAAAAAGTCAGGTAACACATACCCGACTGACATGAACCCTCAATGATTAATGTATGGACCGATTATCACAAAAACTTGATGTAAATTTAAGTCAGTAGACCGTGAAAATGAGGTCAAAAAGTCAGGTAACACATACCCGACTGACATGAACCCTCAATGATTAATGTATGGACCGATTATCACAAAAACTTGATGTAAATTTAAGTCAGTAGACCGTGAAAATGAGGTCAAAAAGTCAGGTAACATATACCCGACTGACATGAACCCTCAATGATTAATGTATGGACCGATTATCACAAAAACTTGATGTAAATTTAAGTCAGTAGACCGTGAAAATGAGGTCAAAAAGTCAGGTAACACATACCCGACTGACATGAACCCTCAATGATTAATGTATGGACCGATTATCACAAAAACTTGATGTAAATTTAAGTCAGTAGACCGTGAAAATGAGGTCAAAAAGTCAGGTAACACATACCCGACTGACATGAACCCTCAATGATTAATGTATGGACCGATTATCACAAAAACTTGATGTAAATTTAAGTCAGTAGACCGTGAAAATGAGGTCAAAAAGTCAGGTAACATATACCCGACTGACATGAACCCTCAATGATTAATGTATGGACCGATTATCACAAAAACTTGATGTAAATTTAAGTCAGTAGACCGTGAAAATGAGGTCAAAAAGTCAGGTAACACATACCCGACTGACATGAACCCTCAATGATTAATGTATGGACCGATTATCACAAAAACTTGATGTAAATTTAAGTCAGTAGACCGTGAAAATGAGGTCAAAAAGTCAGGTAACACATACCCGACTGACATGAACCCTCAATGATTAATGTATGGACCGATTATCACAAAAACTTGATGTAAATTTAAGTCAGTAGACCGTGAAAATGAGGTCAAAAAGTCAGGTAACACATACCCGACTGACATGAACCCTCAATGATTAATGTATGGACCGATTATCACAAAAACTTGATGTAAATTTAAGTCAGTAGACCGTGAAAATGAGGTCAAAAAGTCAGGTAACACATACCCGACTGACATGAACCCTCAATGATTAATGTATGGACCGATTATCACAAAAACTTGATGTAAATTTAAGTCAGTAGACCGTGAAAATGAGGTCAAAAAGTCAGGTAACATATACCCGACTGACATGAACCCTCAATGATTAATGTATGGACCGATTATCACAAAAACTTGATGTAAATTTAAGTCAGTAGACCGTCAAAATGAGGTCAAAAAGTCAGGTAACACATACCCGACTGACATGAACCCTCAATGATTAATGTATGGACCGATTATCACAAAAACTTGATGTAAATTTAAGTCAGTAGACCGTGAAAATGAGGTCAAAAAGTCAGGTAACACATACCCGACTGACATGAACCCTCAATGATTAATGTATGGACCGATTATCACAAAAACTTGATGTAAATTTAAGTCAGTAGACCGTGAAAATGAGGTCAAAAAGTCAGGTAACACATACCCGACTGACATGAACCCTCAATGATTAATGTATGGACCGATTATCACAAAAACTTGATGTAAATTTAAGTCAGTAGACCGTGAAAATGAGGTCAAAAAGTCAGGTAACACATACCCGACTGACATGAACCCTCAATGATTAATGTATGGACCGATTATCACAAAAACTTGATGTAAATTTAAGTCAGTAGACCGTGAAAATGAGGTCAAAAAGTCAGGTAACATATACCCGACTGACATGAACCCTCAATGATTAATGTATGGACCGATTATCACAAAAACTTGATGTAAATTTAAGTCAGTAGACCGTGAAAATGAGGTCAAAAAGTCAGGTAACACATACCCGACTGACATGAACCCTCAATGATTAATGTATGGACCGATTATCACAAAAACTTGATGTAAATTTAAGTCAGTAGACCGTGAAAATGAGGTCAAAAAGTCAGGTAACATATACCCGACTGACATGAACCCTCAATGATTAATGTATGGACCGATTATCACAAAAACTTGATGTAAATTTAAGTCAGTAGACCGTGAAAATGAGGTCAAAAAGTCAGGTAACACATACCCGACTGACATGAACCCTCAATGATTAATGTATGGACCGATTATCACAAAAACTTGATGTAAATTTAAGTCAGTAGACCGTGAAAATGAGGTCAAAAAGTCAGGTAACACATACCCGACTGACATGAACCCTCAATGATTAATGTATGGACCGATTATCACAAAAACTTGATGTAAATTTAAGTCAGTAGACCGTGAAAATGAGGTCAAAAAGTCAGGTAACATATACCCGACTGACATGAGCCCTCAATGATCAATGTATGGACCGATTATCACAAAAACTTGATGTAAATTTAAGTCAGTAGACCGTGAAAATGAGGTCAAAAAGTCAGGTAACATATACCCGACTGACATGAGCCCTCAATGATCAATGTATGGACCGATTATCACAAAAACTTGATGTAAATTTAAGTCAGTAGACCGTGAAAATGAGGTCAAAAAGTCAGGTAACACATACCCGACTGACATGAACCCTCAATGATTAATGTATGGACCGATTATCACAAAAACTTGATGTAAATTTAAGTCAGTAGACCGTGAAAATGAGGTCAAAAAGTCAGGTAACATATACCCGAC
This sequence comes from Bathymodiolus brooksi, assembly GCA_963680875.1. Classification (NCBI taxonomy): domain Eukaryota; kingdom Metazoa; phylum Mollusca; class Bivalvia; order Mytilida; family Modiolidae; genus Bathymodiolus; species Bathymodiolus brooksi. The sequence goes on from OY804589.1 coordinate 70,676,850, forward strand.
TGACATGAACCCTCAATGATTAATGTATGGACCGATTATCACAAAAACTTGATGTAAATTTAAGTCAGTAGACCGTGAAAATGAGGTCAAAAAGTCAGGTAACACATACCCGACTGACATGAACCCTCAATGATTAATGTATGGACCGATTATCACAAAAACTTGATGTAAATTTAAGTCAGTAGACCGTGAAAATGAGGTCAAAAAGTCAGGTAACATATACCCGACTGACATGAACCCTCAATGATTAATGTATGGACCGATTATCACAAAAACTTGATGTAAATTTAAGTCAGTAGACCGTGAAAATGAGGTCAAAAAGTCAGGTAACACATACCCGACTGACATGAACCCTCAATGATTAATGTATGGACCGATTATCACAAAAACTTGATGTAAATTTAAGTCAGTAGACCGTGAAAATGAGGTCAAAAAGTCAGGTAACATATACCCGACTGACATGAGCCCTCAATGATCAATGTATGGACCGATTATCACAAAAACTTGATGTAAATTTAAGTCAGTAGACCGTGAAAATGAGGTCAAAAAGTCAGGTAATATATACCCGACTGACATGAGCCCTCAATGATCAATGTATGGACCGATTATCACAAAAACTTGATGTAAATTTAAGTCAGTAGACCGTGAAAATGAGGTCAAAAAGTCAGGTAACATATACCCGACTGACATGAGCCCTCAATGATCAATGTATGGACCGATTATCACAAAAACTTGATGTAAATTTAAGTCAGTAGACCGTGAAAATGAGGTCAAAAAGTCAGGTAACATATACCCGACTGACATGAACCCTCAATGATTAATGTATGGACCGATTATCACAAAAACTTGATGTAAATTTAAGTCAGTAGACCGTGAAAATGAGGTCAAAAAGTCAGGTAACATATACCCGACTGACATGAACCCTCAATGATTAATGTATGGACCGATTATCACAAAAACTTGATGTAAATTTAAGTCAGTAGACCGTGAAAATGAGGTCAAAAAGTCAGGTAACACATACCCGACTGACATGAACCCTCAATGATTAATGTATGGACCGATTATCACAAAAACTTGATGTAAATTTAAGTCAGTAGACCGTGAAAATGAGGTCAAAAAGTCAGGTAACACATACCCGACTGACATGAACCCTCAATGATTAATGTATGGACCGATTATCACAAAAACTTGATGTAAATTTAAGTCAGTAGACCGTGAAAATGAGGTCAAAAAGTCAGGTAACACATACCCGACTGACATGAACCCTCAATGATTAATGTATGGACCGATTATCACAAAAACTTGATGTAAATTTAAGTCAGTAGACCGTGAAAATGAGGTCAAAAAGTCAGGTAACATATACCCGACTGACATGAACCCTCAATGATTAATGTATGGACCGATTATCACAAAAACTTGATGTAAATTTAAGTCAGTAGACCGTGAAAATGAGGTCAAAAAGTCAGGTAACACATACCCGACTGACATGAACCCTCAATGATTAATGTATGGACCGATTATCACAAAAACTTGATGTAAATTTAAGTCAGTAGACCGTGAAAATGAGGTCAAAAAGTCAGGTAACATATACCCGACTGACATGAACCCTCAATGATTAATGTATGGACCGATTATCACAAAAACTTGATGTAAATTTAAGTCAGTAGACCGTGAAAATGAGGTCAAAAAGTCAGGTAACACATACCCGACTGACATGAACCCTCAATGATTAATGTATGGACCGATTATCACAAAAACTTGATGTAAATTTAAGTCAGTAGACCGTGAAAATGAGGTCAAAAAGTCAGGTAACATATACCCGACTGACATGAACCCTCAATGATTAATGTATGGACCGATTATCACAAAAACTTGATGTAAATTTAAGTCAGTAGACCGTGAAAATGAGGTCAAAAAGTCAGGTAACACATACCCGACTGACATGAACCCTCAATGATTAATGTATGGACCGATTATCACAAAAACTTGATGTAAATTTAAGTCAGTAGACCGTGAAAATGAGGTCAAAAAGTCAGGTAACATATACCCGACTGACATGAACCCTCAATGATTAATGTATGGACCGATTATCACAAAAACTTGATGTAAATTTAAGTCAGTAGACCGTGAAAATGAGGTCAAAAAGTCAGGTAACACATACCCGACTGACATGAACCCTCAATGATTAATGTATGGACCGATTATCACAAAAACTTGATGTAAATTTAAGTCAGTAGACCGTGAAAATGAGGTCAAAAAGTCAGGTAACATATACCCGACTGACATGAACCCTCAATGATTAATGTATGGACCGATTATCACAAAAACTTGATGTAAATTTAAGTCAGTAGACCGTGAAAATGAGGTCAAAAAGTCAGGTAACATATACCCGACTGACATGAACCCTCAATGATTAATGTATGGACCGATTATCACAAAAACTTGATGTAAATTTAAGTCAGTAGACCGTGAAAATGAGGTCAAAAAGTCAGGTAACATATACCCGACTGACATGAGCCCTCAATGATCAATGTATGGACCGATTATCACAAAAACTTGATGTAAATTTAAGTCAGTAGACCGTGAAAATGAGGTCAAAAAGTCAGGTAACATATACCCGACTGACATGAGCCCTCAATGATCAATGTATGGACCGATTATCACAAAAACTTGATGTAAATTTAAGTCAGTAGACCGTGAAAATGAGGTCAAAAAGTCAGGTAACACATACCCGACTGACATGAACCCTCAATGATTAATGTATGGACCGATTATCACAAAAACTTGATGTAAATTTAAGTCAGTAGACCGTGAAAATGAGGTCAAAAAGTCAGGTAACATATACCCGACTGACATGAACCCTCAATGATTAATGTATGGACCGATTATCACAAAAACTTGATGTAAATTTAAGTCAGTAGACCGTGAAAATGAGGTCAAAAAGTCAGGTAACACATACCCGACTGACATGAACCCTCAATGATTAATGTATGGACCGATTATCACAAAAACTTGATGTAAATTTAAGTCAGTAGACCGTGAAAATGAGGTCAAAAAGTCAGGTAACACATACCCGACTGACATGAACCCTCAATGATTAATGTATGGACCGATTATCACAAAAACTTGATGTAAATTTAAGTCAGTAGACCGTGAAAATGAGGTCAAAAAGTCAGGTAACACATACCCGACTGACATGAACCCTCAATGATTAATGTATGGACCGATTATCACAAAAACTTGATGTAAATTTAAGTCAGTAGACCGTGAAAATGAGGTCAAAAAGTCAGGTAACACATACCCGACTGACATGAACCCTCAATGATTAATGTATGGACCGATTATCACAAAAACTTGATGTAAATTTAAGTCAGTAGACCGTGAAAATGAGGTCAAAAAGTCAGGTAACATATACCCGACTGACATGAACCCTCAATGATTAATGTATGGACCGATTATCACAAAAACTTGATGTAAATTTAAGTCAGTAGACCGTGAAAATGAGGTCAAAAAGTCAGGTAACACATACCCGACTGACATGAACCCTCAATGATTAATGTATGGACCGATTATCACAAAAACTTGATGTAAATTTAAGTCAGTAGACCGTGAAAATGAGGTCAAAAAGTCAGGTAACATATACCCGACTGACATGAACCCTCAATGATTAATGTATGGACCGATTATCACAAAAACTTGATGTAAATTTAAGTCAGTAGACCGTGAAAATGAGGTCAAAAAGTCAGGTAACACATACCCGACTGACATGAACCCTCAATGATTAATGTATGGACCGATTATCACAAAAACTTGATGTAAATTTAAGTCAGTAGACCGTGAAAATGAGGTCAAAAAGTCAGGTAACATATACCCGACTGACATGAGCCCTCAATGATCAATGTATGGACCGATTATCACAAAAACTTGATGTAAATTTAAGTCAGTAGACCGTGAAAATGAGGTCAAAAAGTCAGGTAACACATACCCGACTGACATGAACCCTCAATGATTAATGTATGGACCGATTATCACAAAAACTTGATGTAAATTTAAGTCAGTAGACCGTGAAAATGAGGTCAAAAAGTCAGGTAACATATACCCGACTGACATGAACCCTCAATGATTAATGTATGGACCGATTATCACAAAAACTTGATGTAAATTTAAGTCAGTAGACCGTGAAAATGAGGTCAAAAAGTCAGGTAACACATACCCGACTGACATGAACCCTCAATGATTAATGTATGGACCGATTATCACAAAAACTTGATGTAAATTTAAGTCAGTAGACCGTGAAAATGAGGTCAAAAAGTCAGGTAACACATACCCGACTGACATGAACCCTCAATGATTAATGTATGGACCGATTATCACAAAAACTTGATGTAAATTTAAGTCAGTAGACCGTGAAAATGAGGTCAAAAAGTCAGGTAACACATACCCGACTGACATGAACCCTCAATGATTAATGTATGGACCGATTATCACAAAAACTTGATGTAAATTTAAGTCAGTAGACCGTGAAAATGAGGTCAAAAAGTCAGGTAACACATACCCGACTGACATGAACCCTCAATGATTAATGTATGGACCGATTATCACAAAAACTTGATGTAAATTTAAGTCAGTAGACCGTGAAAATGAGGTCAAAAAGTCAGGTAACATATACCCGACTGACATGAACCCTCAATGATTAATGTATGGACCGATTATCACAAAAACTTGATGTAAATTTAAGTCAGTAGACCGTGAAAATGAGGTCAAAAAGTCAGGTAACACATACCCGACTGACATGAACCCTCAATGATTAATGTATGGACCGATTATCACAAAAACTTGATGTAAATTTAAGTCAGTAGACCGTGAAAATGAGGTCAAAAAGTCAGGTAACATATACCCGACTGACATGAACCCTCAATGATTAATGTATGGACCGATTATCACAAAAACTTGATGCAAATTTAAGTCAGTAGACCGTGAAAATGAGGTAAAAAAGTCAGGTAACATATACCCGGCTGACAATGTGTGGACCAAGTATGATGAACCTAGGTTGTATAGTAATGAAGAAAATCACAAAAACTGGACATTTTTAATGATGTTCAACAATTTCCCCAATATCAACAAGACGAACAATCATCTCTCAACCTCAAACAAGTGAACACAAAAAAAAAGACCATGACATATGATGTTGGAAATCCAGGTCCTGGCTTGTGACAGGCACAAACATGTGGTGGGGTTAAACCAGTTAATGGCATTCAACCCTAACTCTCTTGAAAACTGGATCTCAAATGGCAATACTTATATAAACAAATAATAAAATATCTGCAGATTCGCTTCCACTCATAAAAATCACATACTAAAACAAAACTGAATGACAACATAAACATGGACAGTATAATAGCAGGCTCACAATTAACTACTTGCTATGAGGGTAGAATCTGTTGGTTATATGCATATTTCAGGCCTTGTAATAAGGGCGATACCAGGTACATTTACCCGCGTAAATGGTCTTTGGTACCTCCTGATTTTAAAGAGTGTTGTACAAGATATTCATGAATTTTTTTTAAATTTTAATAAAAAGTACTGCCTGTAACTAGTGAAGTACAGGTACACTTGAAAAATATTGAAAGCCCTGTTAAATTTTGCTTGATATGAGATTTAGGGGGGTGGGGTGGAAATCCAGTATTGAAAACGGAACACTTCATTTTTTTCTTTATGGGGCCCAAAGATATTTCTTCGTTACACCATTGAAAACAAGAATTGTGACATACACCACTTCCTGGAGTTGAATTATCTTTTTATTTTCACTGAAATGATGGTCTTTATCTCACTCACAAATGTCTATGATTCACTGTTATCTATATAATAAAAAAAAAATTTGGGGGGAGGGGCAAATAAAAACCTACCTCATGTTCTTCAATCTGTAAAGTAACTTTATCTACGAGTTTACTGGGATATTTAAATCCCCTCATGGCGACCTCTGCTGTGTTCAACCAATCAGTAAACGTCTTCAATGTTCCATGGAATTCATCTACATTTTGCATGTGTTCATTTAATTTCTCCTACAATGAAATAAGTTCATATGTAAATACTTTTCTATTTAAATTATTTTTATTGAGAACTGCAGGAGTTATCTCCCTTATCTCCTACCATGGTGGCCATATTGAATTTCAGAATGACACATAAACATACATTTGGTAAAGGACCATTCCAGGAACATTCCAGCTAAGTTTGGAGGTTTTAGATAATAATTATTTTAAAATATTTTATCAATAGGATCGTATGTTAAATTTTGTTTTCCTTTGGTGGCCATTTTGGATATCCAGTGAATGTCTTTAATGTTCCATTAAATTCATCCACATTTTGCATGTGTTCATTTAATTTCTCCTACAATGAATTAAGTCCATTTGTAAAAACTTATATAAACTGTATATATATTTTTTTCTTATTTGCATTTTTAACTTTTAAGTTGATTTAGTAGAAGCTATATACCCGTTGACATAAACCTGTGGCATAGAAATAGGACAGAGTTTCTCCGCTGCAGGGTTACAGAACAAATCCTTTGAGAGGTGTGCTCATTGGCTGTGCATGATGAATCAAATACACAATTGATCTTTATAAAGGTAGGTAAATGAGTGTCTCATATTTGGTGAAAAAGCCACACTCCTTGCATGTAATAGAAACATTGTAGCTTTTGCATGGAATTCCCATCATCCATTTAAATCAAATCTTTCCCATTTCAATATGTATGACTTTGATTTTAACAATGTTATTATACGGGATTCCTATCAAACTCCATTAAATAAAACCTTTCCCATTTCAATTAGTGTGACATGGTTCAATTTATTGAACCGCCATGATATAACTGAAATATTGTTGAAAGCGTCGTTAAACACCATAACCCTACCCCCCCCCAATTTATTGTTGATCAATAACATTTTTACAATATTCGTTTTTATTGAGAACTGCTGGAGTTATCTCCCTTATAAAGTACAGCAAACATATGGTATGGTTGAAATAGGTAATTGGATCCCAACACTCTTAGATTCTCACTGACTAAACATATGAATTTATACAGTGAACAGATACAAATATAAATGCTTTGAAGAAAAAGGAGATAAATGATTTAAAATATCTTTCATGTTTCTTTCGAAAAGCCACTGATTAAAACGAAATTTAATGTATACATGTACTAATTATGTTGGTTTGAGAATACAACTTGCCATAATGACAAAAATATATGACTGAAAGAAGATATATAGAATAACTACAGTTTTGAAGGTCAAGACAGACATTATCACTAGTATCACAGCAAGTCAGAGAGGAGGAGCTGTGATACTAGTGATAATGTATGTCGAATTGACGTCACACTAACCAATAATTTTCAATATCAAAGTCAGTTCTTTGCATGCGAGTTAAAACCTGACCTAATATTTTTGTGGATCAAGGTCAGTTCAGTGTTCCAGACTTAATCAGTGGCACACATCAAAGAGAAAATGTTCAATTTGCCAATAAATAAAATCATTGAACAAGAAAATAGGATGTCTGATATCTCAGTTTCAGTTCCAGATATCAATGTCAAGATTTTAGTTATGACTACTTTTTGGGGCACTTTCTGGATCTATGATTCCAACCCTTCCCTCTACATTAATGGGCTCTTAAACGAGTCCATATTGAAAATTAGGGATATTTTCCATGAGTGTGAGAAATTTATTCTTTTCTCAAGTGGAACCTAGAAGAACGAGGATAAAAGACATGATTAGAGGATATCCCAATCTGCAAGTTTGGCCGAAGGTGAGAACGTATTTCTTCTGCATTCAATCCTTAGTTCTACATCCAATCCTTAGGTCTGGCATCCAATCCTTAGGTTCTGCATGCCAGAACCTTAAGGATGGCATGCCAAGTATTGGATGCATACTTAAGGATTGGATGCAGAACTAAGGATTGGATGCAGACCTAAGGATTGGATGTAGAACTAAGGATTGAATGCAGAACTAAGGATTGGATGCAGAACTAAGGATTGGATGCAGAATTAAGGATTGGATGCAGATCTAAGGATTGGATGCAGAACTAAGGATTGGATGCAGACCTAAGGATTGGATGCAGAACTAAGGATTGGATGAAGACATAAGGATTGGATGCAGAACTAAGGATTGGATGCAGATGCAGACCTAAGGATTGGATGTAGAACTAAGGATTGGATGCAGATCTAAGGATTGGATGCAGAACTAAGGATTGGATGCAAAACTAAGGATTGGGTGCAGACCTAAGGATTGGATGCAGAACTAAGGATTGGACACAGAACTAAGGATTGGACATAGAACTAAGGATTGAACACAGACCTAAGGATTGGACACAGAACTGAGGATTGGATGCAGATCTAAGGATTGGATGCAGACCTAAGGATTGGATGCAGAACTAAGGATTGGATGCAGATCTAAGGATTGGATGCAGAACTAAGGATTGGACACAGAACTAAGGATTGGACACAGAACTAAGGATTGAACACAGAACTAAGGATTGGACACAGACCTAAGGATTGGACACAGAACTAATGATTGGACACAGAACTAAGGATTGGATGCAGATCTAAGGATTGGATGCAGACCTAAGGATTGGATGCAGACCTAATGATTGGATGTATAACTAAGGATTGGATGCAGAACCAAGAATTAGATGCAGAACTAAGGATTGGATGCAGACCTAAGGATTGGATGCAGAACTAAGGATTGGATGCAGACCTTAGGATTGGATGCAGAACTAAGGATTGGATGCAGAACTAAGGATTGGGTGCAGACCTAAGGATTGGATGCAGAACTAAGGATTGGACACAGACTTAAGGATTGGACACAAACTTAAGGATTGGACACAGAACTAAGGATTGGACGCAGAACTAAGGATTGGACGCAGAACTAAGGTTTGGACGCAGAGCTAAGGATTAGATGCAGACCTAAGGATTGGATGCAGACCTAAGGATTGGATGCAGAACTAAGGATTGGATGCAGAACCAAGGAATGGGTGCAGACCTAAGGATTGGATGCAGATCTAAGGATTGGATGCAGAACTAAGGATTGGACACAGAACTAAGGATTGGACACAGAACTAAGGATTGAACACAGAACTAAGGAATGGATACAGACCTAAGGATTGGATGCAAACCTAAGGATTGGATGCAGAACTAAGGATTGGATGCAGATCTAAGGATTGGATGCAGATCTAAGGATTGGATGCATAACTAAGGATTGGACACAGAACCAAGGATTGGACACAGAACTAAGGATTGAACACAGAACTAAGGATTTGACACAGACCTAAGGATTGGACACAGAACTAAGGATTGGATGCAGATCTAAGGATTGGATGCAGACCTAAGGATTGGATGCAGACCTAATGATTGGATGTAGAACTAAGGATTGGATGCAGAACTAAGGATTGGACACAGAACTAAGGATTGGACACAGAACTAAGGATTAAACACACACCTAAGGATTGGACACAGAACTGAGGATTGGATGCAGAACTAAGGATTGGATGCAGACCTAAGGATTGGATGCAGAACTAAGGATTGGATGCAGAACCAAGGATTGGGTGCAGACCTAAGGATTGGATGCAGATCTAAGGATTGGATGCAGAACTAAGGATTGGACAAAGAACTAAAGATTGGACACAGAACTAAGGATTGAACACAGAACTAAGGATTGGATGCAGAACTAAGGATTGGATGCAGACCTAAGGATTGGATGCAGAACTAAGGTTTGAATGCAGATCTAAGGATTGGATGCAGATCTAAGTATTGGATGCAGAACTAAGGATTGGACACAGAACTAAGGATTGGACACAGAACTAAGGATTGAACACAGAACTAAGGATTGGACACAGACCTAAGGATTGGACACAGAACTAAGGATTGGACACAGAACTAAGGATTGGATGCAGATCTAAGGATTGGATGCAGACCTAAGGATTGGATGCAGACCTAATGATTGGATGTAGAACTAAGGATTGGATGCAGAACCAAGAATTGGATGCAGAACTAAGGATTGGATGCAGACCTAAGGATTGGATGCAGAACTAAGGATTGGATGCAGAACTAAGGATTGGATGCAGAACTAAGGATTGGGTGCAGACCTAAGGATTGGATGCAGAACTAAGGATTGGACACAGAACTAAGGATTGGACACAGACTTAAGGATTGGACACAGAACTAAGGATTGGACGCAGAACTAAGGATTGGACGCATAACTAAAGTTTGGACGCAGAGCTAAGGATTAGATGCAGACCTAAGGATTGGATGCAGAACTAAGGATTGGATGCAGAACTAAGGATTGGATGCAGATCAAAGGATTGGATGCAGATCTAAGGATTGGATGCAGAACTAAGGAATGGACACAGAACTAAGGATTGGACACAGAACTAAGGATTGAACACAGAACTAAGGATTGGATGCAGACCTAAGGATTGGATGCAGACCTAAGGATTGGATGCAGAACTAAGGATTGGATGCAGATCTAAGGATTGGATGCATAACTAAGGATTGGACACAGAACCAAGGATTGGACACAGAACTAAGGATTGAACACAGAACTAAGGATTTGACACAGACCTAAGGATTGGACACAGAACTAAGGATTGGACACAGAACTAAGGATTGGATGCAGATCTAAGGATTGGATGCAGACCTAAGGATTGGATGCAGACCTAATGATTGGATGTAGAACTAAGGATTGGATGCAGAACCAAGAATTGGATGCAGAACTAAGGATTGGATGCAGACCTAAGGATTGGATGCAGAACTAAGGATTGGATGCAGAACTAAGGATTGGATGCAGAACTAAGGATTGGGTGCAGACCTAAGGATTGGATGCAGAACTAAGGATTGGACACAGAACTAAGGATTGGACACAGACTTAAGGATTGGACACAGAACTAAGGATTGGACGCAGAACTAAGGATTGAACACAGAACTAAGGATTGGATGCAGATCTAAGGATTGGATGCAGATCTAAGGATTAGATGCATAACTAAGGATTGGACACAGAACCAAGGATTGGACACAGAACTAAGGATTGAACACAGAACTAAGGATTTGACACAGACCTAAGGATTGGACACAGAACTAAGGATTGGACACAGAACTAAGGATTGGATGCAGATCTAAGGATTGGATGCAGACCTAAGGATTGGATGCAGAACTAAGGATTGGATGCAGACCTAATGATTGGATGTAGAACTAAGGATTGGATGCAGAACTAAGGATTGGATGCAGACCTAAGGATTGGATGCAGAATTAAGGATTGGATGCACAACTAAGGATTGGATGCAGAACTAAGGATTAGGTGCAGACCTAAGAAATGGATGCAAAACTAAGGATTGGACACAGAACTAAGGATTGGACACAGAACTAAGGATTGGACACAGACTTAAGGATTGGACACAGAACTAAGGATTGGACGCAGAACTAAGGATTGGACGCAGAACTAAGGATTGGACGCAGAGCTAAGGATTGGATGCAGAACTAAGGATTGAATGCCGACCTAACGACTGGAGGCAAAACTTGCCATTCTTTGGGACCATTTCCATTGTGACATCAAATCATGCATGATGTTTATTATGGTTACAATTGCGACATTAAACAAACCGGTATGCTTGATTAGACTTTTACCTACGGAAGACAGGTTCACGCGACTCTGTCTTCTATGGGCTTTCTACCATGAAACAGCTGTATTTAAGGAAGAAAAGTAGATCTCTAGTAGTTAAATCTATGAAAAAATGAAGTGAAGAAATACAGCTAGCTGATTGATTGATTGATTGATATTTGGATAATAAATGTCCAGTGGCAAATATTTTATGCATATTCAAGGGAAGGAGCCATTATCAGAGCTCAGTGTATATAGGTCAGATAGAAAAATAGCCCAATCAATGAAATATCTTACATTTAAACATTGACACTATCAAAAATACACCTACCTTCCTTTTGGCTGCTCTATTATTAGTATCTGTGGTGCGTTCTTTCAATTTGCGTATTTTTTCTGCTATTTGTAGAGATTCTGTTGGAGCACAATTACTGATGATGTCATCACCTTTGGCAATCAAGGCTGCAATAGGATCTTCTTTACTTTCAAGATCTTCCTGTCTTTTCTACAATCAAGAAATCATGTTTTTATGATTTAATCCTACAGTGCTTTGTTTGCTACGAGCAATCCAATTGGCCGAAAAAGGGCATAACCTGAGTGTATCATATCCATAAATATTCATGACATATGGTCAAACGCATGTGACCTGTATTGGGGTGTAAATTTTCAGGACATAAGTTCACTTACATGTGTTCCCATAAGGTGATTTCTTCAGATTATCCACACTGAGACATATCAGTAAACAGGAACATCTGAGAGACAAGACTTTTATCAGACTGATGAACAACAATAATGGGGGCAGTTGTGACTGTGTACTCAATACAATAGTATGCTTTAAAATCCACCTGTGATGTAAATCTATTGTCTAAACTCTCCATTATTTTTAAGGAATGGAGAGTTGTGAACAATATGTACAGGGGCAGAGCTAGAGTTTAAAGGTCAAAAACCTCAACCTGTTTAAAATTGCAAAAGGGAATAACAAACAATTTATTTAAATTTTTTTGTTACAAGATTAATAATTAATAAAATTATTAAAGTACAATGGGTGGATTTTAAGTTGGAGAATGTCCTCGTATCTCTCCATTCCTTAAAACCAATGGGCCTCGGCCCCTTCGGGGCCTCGGCTCCATTATTTTTAAGATATGGAGAGTTACTCAGACATTCTCCTATACATAAAGTTTGTCAGTGACTTGCAGCAGGTCAGTGGTTTTCTCTGGTTTCCTCCACCACTAACTCGACCACCACGATATAACTGAAATATTGTTGAAAGTGGCATTAAACACCATAACTCTAACCCCAATAATGGGTCACCCACCCCAATGATATAAAAATAATAAATAAGAGCCCCTCTCGACCTTGCCATCGAGTTCTTATCTGAATAAACATTAACACATGTATATGCAAAGTAAAAACAATTTTTCTTCTTTAAGGGATTGAAATTATAATTTACCAGAAAATAAAATTGTCTCCCTTTAATACATTGAACTTTTGATTGGTTGTTTTGTGTTTTCATTATTTATTGTCTCCCTTTAATACAATAGACATTTGATTGGTTGCTTTCTGTTATTTACTTACCATGCATTTGTCGTATTCTGTTTTTGCAGTCTCAGGAAGGGCTCCAAGCGGGGGCGAAGATTTCATTTCTGTTCTCAGATCTGTCACCCACTGTAACATATCATCAACTTCACCCAAATATTTTTTAACCTGCAAAAAAAAATTTTGCTTTTATTTAAAAAGTTATTTATACAAGTCAGCAAATACCATTTTTATAGTTTTCGATTTCAAACCCATGACATACCGAACTCGAGGCAAGCACGCTACCAATTACACCTCCGATGTGGTGATTGTAAAGAAACTGAATATACAGCAGACCTGTTTACTACTACGTTTTCGCCGTATTTACTACGTTTTTTTACAGTAAATTACGCCCAACGTTTGAACCTGACTATTCTACGCTTGAACAAACATCATTTTTTCAAATTTTGTTTGTACCACAAAATCCGTAATATTGAATTAACCCGGTAATCTGCATCATTAAGCGCTTTAAATAACATATCCGACAAGCAATGTAAAGCGTGTTTGCGACCATGATCTGAAGGTAAAAAAAATGGCCAAGCGGGATGGCAAACGGGATTTGAACAAAAATGATGAGGAAAGTCCTATGCCAAAAAAATTGTGCCAACGGTTTAAGGACAGCTATCAAGACACATGAACTTTATTTGTGCATCAAAGAAAGGGGAAACGTTCTTTCACTACACCGTCTGTGCCATTGACATTGCATGTGCTCACGGAGGCAAAAGTGATGTTCGTCGCCATGTTGGAACCAAAAACCACATTGACCTAGCAAGAAGACCTTTATAAACAGTCCAAACATGACTAACAGCAAGATCGACCTACGGAAAGCAGTAACGAAATCGGAAACGATAATGTGCCAACTGATTGTAAACCTGAACCTGCCTTTATCAACAGCAGATACCTTTACAAAGTGTTTCAAACAGATGTTCACGGATTCGAAAATAGTATGACCTAGCTCATTGAGCCACCCGGGCCTCTGTCTTCAGTAGATACATGTATGGTAAATATTTGGTATGTATATACTGTGTGTATATGCCATTATGGCACCAGCTCATGAATCAGAAACCATTGTTTTCAATTTCTGAAAACTACTCTCAACATTGCCAAACTATGCTGAGCTGGAGCAAATACTACTCTTTAGTGTCAATTGGGTTAAACAGGTCTGATACAGTTGAACCTGTGTAACCCAACACACCAGGGGACCAGGGAAATGTGTGGGATTGTACAGGAGGTTGTAATACTCAGGTTTTATTTTAGTTAAAAGAAATACTTTGGGGCCATAAATTATTGTCAGATGTCACAGGATGTCAGAAAACTCAGGTGTCAGATTGCACAAGTTCCATTGTACATCTATCTATACAATCAGTGTCTGTTACCATGGTAACTTGTGACATTGATTAACATACATTGTTAAGTGTACTTATATTATGCGATAATGTTTGTCAGTGACTTCCGGCTGGTCAGTGGTTTTCTATATGCACCGTACTCCAGCTTCCTATATCATAGCCACACTCTATGAATGCCACATTGTGGTATTATACACTAACAACCTATAACATATTGATTCTATATTTCATCAATAAAGATGCAGTGCTCAATAATCATGTGATATAAAATAAAAAATAGAAATTAAATTTCAATTGTACAGTCAAACGTATCTTCTTATGTGACCTTTCAAGGGAAAATTAAAATAGAATCACATAAGACAGGTGGTCACTAAAGATAGGTTTTATTTGATATGAAATGCACTGTGAAGAGAAATTAAAATTAAGGTCACAAAATACAAGCTATTGCTTAATAGAGGTGGTCACTAAAGTAGTGTTGACTGTATCAGGAAACCACAAAATTACACATGTATTGTTTAATAGAGGTGGTCACTAAAGCAGGTTTGATGGTATATGATCTCGTACCTGTCGTAGATTTTCGTGAACTTTGGCCTCCTTGTCTTTGGCATTTGCTTGCGCTGACCTCATTAATTCATTCATTGCATCACGTTTCTCAACCAATACCGAGTTATCCTCGTCTTCTTTCTCGAGGATTTTATCTACAGCCTCACTCAACTGTTTACATACCCTTTCTTGGGCCTTCAAATCTCTATTCAATAACTGCAAAACAATATCAATAATCATTTTCTCCTAATAATTGGTTAGTTTCTGTTAAATATTTTAATATTCAAATAACCAGTTTGAATAATAGGTGCGTAATCTTCAACTTGTTGAAGGTATCAGTCTTTGTTTGATGTAATAATAATTAAAATATTTTCATATATTTTATCAATTTTCAAATTTGATCATTTTACATGTGATCGCCATTACTTAATATTTCGTAATTTCAGACTTACTCCAAGTTAATATTTTGCTCAAGATAAAATTCAATAAACATGACAAATTTCGATCTTCACAATCAACTTTCTGAAACTACAAAACACATTTCTGGTGAATGTGAAAATATGCATTTAAGAACAAAAATTAAAATTTTAAATATTTTTTTCCAATTTGAGGGAAATTCCAATATCAATTTCAAAAGGGTGAAAGAGGCTTTTCAGAGACTTCCCAGCATCACACACATAAAAAATGAAGATCTGAACACCCCTTTCAAATTTGACCATTTTACATGTGATCGCCATTACCTAATATTTCGTAATTTCAGACTTACTCTTAAGTCCATGGTAACTACATATAGAATAATCCCAGTACATTAGGTTATATATAAATTCAAATTCCTAGATCTGTGTGGAATGCAATTCATTTTTCCCATAAATAAAAATTTGGATAGAATATGGGGGAAAAAATCTTGGATAAGCAATAAATCCCTTTTATATGCTATACATGGTCCCAAAACCACAAGTTTGACACCAAAAAGGGGAAATAACTCACCCAATTTTTTACTTTTCTTATTGAGAGCTTCATATAAAGTAGAAATTAAACAAATTTATATAATCTTGAGAAATTCATATCCAATTCTAAACATTTCATATAAAGACTGCAAAAGATTTCTTTAAATATGCTGAAATGAAAGAACTTTCGGATTGTGCCAAACAACCACAGTGTCAACCTTTAACCTTTCACCTTGAGACAAAAATACATTGTATTTAAAATAATGGACAGTAAAAATATGTTCTGTTTCTTTTTTTAACAACATAATAATTTTTATTTATTCTGAATTTTTGCTTGTTTATAAATATGTACAAGAGTCCAAGCTTCTCTTGGTGTACCATGTTACACTTCACTGATTACATGTAGGGGACTAATCAGATGCAGGGGCGGATCCAGGATTTCAAGTTAGAGGGGGGGGGGGCACACTTAAAAAAATTGCGCCGAGCGGAGGGAGGTGCGAAAATGTTTGGGGTATTTCGTGTGAAATTTAATGCCAAAAAATCATATTTTTTACAATTTTAGGGGTAGGTGCACACCCCCTGGATCTGCCCCTGAGCTGATACAAATTAGAATACAGTTAAAGAATAGAAATTATAATATCTAAAAATATTTTCTTTTTTATAGCATATAACCTTGTGAGTTCGAATCCCACCAGGCGAGGTGTACCCGATTTAACATTTTGTGATAAAGTTTGTCAGTGACTTGCGGCAGGTCAGTGGTATTCTCTGGGTACTCTGGTTTCCTCCACCAATAAAACTGACTGTCACGATATAACTGAAATATTGTTGACAGACAGTGGCGTTATTCAATATAAGGCCAAAAAACAAAATTTGTGTGTTTACGGTCACCCGACCTACCCTAATTTTTGCTAGCGACCCTATGCATTTTTACACAGAATTCGGATAACCATTTTTGTTGTTTAACCAGCAGCAATGTTTTATTTATTCATCTGCTAGATTTTTGTCGAAATTGAGAGCAAAGAAGGTAGAAAAACTGCATAATTCGTCATTTTACCGGAATTTTCGAAAATTAAATACCGGAATCGGATTCCGGAACCGGGAACGACTATTTCCGGTTTTGTCGATAATAATAATAAAAAATAAAAAAAAATTTATCCCGACCGACCGACCCTAGATTTTTTTGACATGTGACAGTAAACACACATATATTTTTTTTTGGCCTAATCCTAACCCCAAATGATGGTAAAGTCAACTTGGCCTTTACTTTTCTTGTAAATGAATTGCAAACAACTTGCTTAAGAGGAACTTCAGTTATTGAGCAGAAACAAAATGTGGGATGGACAGACATACAGACATGGGCAAAACTGCATTCCCCCAATGTCTGGAGGGAGGGGGGGTATAATACCCCCCCCCCCCAGAAATAATGTTTAATAAATGATTTTTTTCTAACAGACTAAATTTCAAACAAGTCAGAATTAAACATCATATTTCATTTTTTTTATTATTAGTATTATCTACTCAAACAAAGGGAAACAACTCATTAAAGATAGAACTGGATTAGCCATCACCATGTTCATGACAAGTAACCAGTGATACCTGAATTATTTTTAGTTTTCCCTCCATCAGCTGTACATCACTTTTCCTGCCGTCAAAGTTTTTTGATTCCTGTTAATTTTTTTATACAACAGTTATTTATCATTTCTAAAAAAAACTTTTCAAAATACTGAGTGAGTGATTGTTGTTTAACGCCAACTCAGCAATTTTTCAGCTATAACATGGCGAGAACAAGTTATTCAAAATACTGAATCTGAATCTGAATGTAATTTTATTGATAAGAAGTATGGACACAGATATATGTCTCGCCTGCTCGGTGAAAATTGCATGAAATATTTTCTAAAAATAAGTCAAAGTCGAAGTACCATTACTCTAAAATTAAGTCAATGTGTGATATATAAATATGGAGATTTACCCTCCATCATCAATTTGTGGATCAAATATGATGAACATATGCTGTATGGCAATGACGAAACCATCATAATCATGAAAACTTGATGTAAACTTAAGAAATTCAGTAGACCATGAACAGAAGGTCAAGGACATGTGACACATGCTTGGTTGACATGCATCATTGATTATCAATGGTTGGACCAAATTTGGTGAAGCCAGATTGTATTATAAAGAAGAAACTGACTTAATCAACAAAAAAAACCAACCCAAAACAATGTCAGTAGACCATGAAAATGAGGTCAACATCTGGTCAATGAGTAGACCAAGTATGCAAACCCTAGTTTTTATGGAAATGGAAAAAATTGATCTAATCACAAAAGCTTGACATTATTAGCACCATCGCTGCCAGAAAAGCAATAACTATGTCTCGCCTTAAGCAACTCTGGTCACAGACGAGACAAAAAAATGAGGTAGGTTGTTATCATTTCAAATTCTAACACTGATTAACACAAGACTAGACGTTAATTACACAATTAAGTTTCATTCCCTTTTCTCTTATCCAGATTGACATCACATTTTGTAATTGACCAATCAATGATTAGCATTTGTGATAGGTAGAACAATATTTGGAGCTCAAACCAACCATTATTCTCGGGATTCTATATAGACTTCAATGCAAATAATTTGATATATATTACCAAAAATTCACCTCTGGTCCTTGTTGACACAAAATTAGACCTCTATTTTGATTTTCCTCAAATTATATAATTACAAGTATGATATTTAAAAATTATTTTAAATAAAAATTAATTTCAAATTTCCACCAAATTAGATCACTATTTTGATTTTCTTCCGAATTTTAGATGACATTAAAAAAAATGTTTTTAAAATAAAAATAAATTTCAAATTTCCATTGAAACAGAGGTAAAATCCAGAGGATTCCTGCATGTTTCACCTCCTTCAATTGTAAATTGCCATGATTTCCAGATAAGAGAAATCCAATCTACTTTATAGACACTGAAGACATGTATGTTTATTTTGTTAGAAATTATTTTTGAATTAAATTGAACCAATCGTCTCTCTTAACATACCTGTAATTTTTTCATATGAGTTTCCAGAGATTTCGGATCTCCAACAAATTCCTCGAAATTGTCAAGATCTTCCTGAGCTTGTTCTAATGTGCTTATGGCACTGTCCATGCCTGTTTCTATCTCCCCGATCTTCATCTGCATCGAGTTTATTCTTGCCTGAAAAATCAATGGAATATTCAAACTTTATTTTAACCAGGAAAGAAGAGTTTCTTACAAAAAAGCTAAGTAACGAACATTGATCTTTAATGAAGAAAAAATCAGGGAAAAATATCTGCAAAAGTGTACACACCTTTATAATACATAACCCAATGTTTTTAATTAAAAAAAATGGTAACTTTAAAATTCTTTTTCTTAACAGGGAGCACAGTTTATACAGTAAAACCTGTCTTATGTGACCTTCCAAGGGAACTGTGAAATATGGTTACATAAGACAGGTCACAGGTTGCTTAATACAGGTCTAATTAATAGGAAATGCACTGTGAAGGGAAATAAAAATTAAGGTAATATAATACAAGTTATTGCTTAGTAGAGGTGGTCACTAAAAGGGGTTTGACTGCATGCACGTAGTTTTGATAACATTGATGTTTTCTATGACAGTTTTCCGTGTGTAACATTAAGAATCGTTTGTTTGGTATATTTTACAATTAAAACCCTCCAGCTTCACTCCACTCGTTTAATGTTCTGTTTTGAGTTTGTAACATACAGTGATACCTGTCTAAACTGAACCCTGAATAAACAGATCAATAAACAAAGTCCTAAAGTAAGGAATCTTTGTTAATTGAATCTGCATAAATTGAACATCTGTATATTCTGAACACAAATGTTGGTAGTAAGGAGGTTAGTTTTAGACAGGTTTAACTGTCTTAATATTGGTGGTCTTTATTTTGGTGTTTATGATAAAAAAATATGTCAAAATAAGCATTTAAAAAAATATTTAGCGGTTTGTATTTTTATGAAAACTTTCAGTTATTTAAAGTGTAACACATCATTATTGGTTGTCTTTATTTTGGCACTTGTGACCAGAAGACCAAAATACAGTCAAACTTGTATTAAGAGGTCACATTTAAGACAAAGAGAAAGTGGCCTAATAAGACAGGTGACCTCTTAAAAGAGGTTAAATTCATATGAAATTTTCTATGACAGGACAAGAAAAAGGTGACCTTTTAATACAGATGACCGCAAGGGCAGGTTTGACTGTAAGCTGAAATTTGCTACACCTTACGAAAATACTCCGCCAAACCGTACATTTATCTTACCTCTCTTTCTGATATTCCTTTGAGTATTTCCTTCCATTTAGAATTAACGTCGTCAACAGGTTTATGTAGAGCTTCGGCTGCAACAGGTGACATCTCTTTTAGAGCTCCAAGCTCTTGATTTAACTGCTGAAGTTCTGCTACATGGGGGTGGACTTGAGACTTGTAAAACTATAGTAAAAATATTATTAAGATAATTAATTTTTTTTTATTTACTAAATATGAAGAGTAAAATGTTTAGTGGGAGAGGAAATCCATTATTTTATATAATGTGCAAAGTTTTGTTATGGGCATAAGCATAGAAAGAGTAATACGTGAGTGAGTGATTATTGTTTTAACACCAAATAAACAATTTTTCAGCAATATCATGACAAGAACAAGTTATGATGATGACTGTTATATACACAAGACCAACACACTTGGAAACATTACCCTGATTCTGAGGCAACCAGTCTTTGATTTTACTCCTTACTGCTGTGCATGCGATGCAGCAAATATCAATTTCATAGTCTACAGTTTTACCTGAATGGGGCTTGAACCCACGATATACCACTCTAAATGCGAGCATGCTACCCATTATATTATCAATGTTATTAAGAGGAATGAAATTTTATATAAATCAAAAATAAACAATGACAGACGATCTCTTAATTCAAGCTCCAAACTCCGTATGAGTTGGAAAATGCAATGCTGATGTATATATCAGTGATTGTTGTTTAACACCAAGTGAGAAGTTTTTCATCAATATCTTGGTGAAAATTTTTTACCATTTAATGAGAAGAAGAAAACATCTGTTCTGTACCAGACCATCATATTCTGTAGGATTTTTATAGTGCTAGCTAACATAATATAGATAACCTGTCTATAAAGATCAGTGATCCTGTTGTCAACAAAATGTGGTCTTTAAAGAGAGGTAATCTCTTGAAAAATATTTTTCTAATAATAGAATATATATATTGGCATAAATGATATAGTTAGGCATGACTAGTTAAAACTAATTAAAACATGAATACAGTCCTCGAATCAAATTTTTGAATTTATTTTTAGATATAGTTCTAAATAAAAACTGAAAAATGTAATGGCCCCAACAAAGTTTTACTGGTCTTGGGCCGGAGGACTGGTGTTCATTGTGAGGACTAGTCTGAACATTCTCTACAATCCAGGAAAGAAAGCAAGTTGCATGTAGACTGCATCATGCATGCTTAATTAGCATACGCCCCATTAAAAAATGTTTTTATCCTATTAAAAAACGTCTGCAAGTATAAAATACATGTATGTGACTACCGATTTATTTCATAAAATCAGAGAAGATTCTTGTTAGAAAGTAAAATAAATGAAAAACAATGAAGTTAGTTTAGTTAATTGAGCTTAATGCCACTGTCAACAATATTTCAGTTATATCGTGACGGTCAGTTTTATTGGTGGAGGAAACCGGAGGACCCAGAGAAAACCACCGACCTGTTGCATCCACGATCTACCGCACTGGAGACGAGCACACTAACCATTACATCACCGATGTGGTTAATATTAAAATGAAGACAGTTTATTGTGTAATACAGGGGTACACAGTTTAAGGGAGGTGTACAACATTAAATTATAATCTACTTCAAACTACAATGTTAGAAATTGATAACAGGTTAAAATCTACAATAAATCTATCTTCGTCAAATCATCTATATTCCGGTCAATACAGAACTAAGAGTTATCTCCCTTAACCCAGTTAAAGACGTAACTTTTTAAGTATGAAAATTTAGAAATCTAATTTTATGTGTTTGATGTTGTGTTTATATATTCACATAAGAGTCCTCATCCATGTCATTGTTCTTATGTTTACCATTATCAGCTGTTGTTTAGCAGTAACTCCCAGCCCACTTTACTATAAATAATGACATCTTAATGCACATGTCTCCTGATCAGGCTGATCAGATGTTACATCTTTAAGTCAGTAATTTTCTGCCAAAGGGAGATTACTCTTTTATCTTTCTACCTTCCAGTCAATACAAAACTAAGTGTTACCTTCCTTTAACCCAGTTAAGTCAGGTAGACAAAAAAAAATTCTGCCAAAGGGAGATTCCTCTTTTATCTCTATACCTTCCAGTCAATACAGAACTAAGTGTTATCTCCCTTTAACCCAGTTAAGTCAGGTAGACAATAAAATGAATTTTCTGTCAAAGGGAGACCACTCTTTCATTTTCTTTACCCTAGATTCCCAGATTTATTTCTAACCAAAATGTGGAAAGATTTTGGAGAGTTTTTTCAATACAGACTTTTTTACAGTAAATAAATTGAATGAAATAGCTGCTTGTCAAATAACCAACAAAAACAAAAATTTAACCTTTAAATCTGATTTTAAATTCTAATTTTCATTTGCTGAAATATATTTAAAACTAAAATATATAAAATTTCAAAGAGATTGTAAAAATGAAAGTTATTTGTTGTGAAAAAAATTTACGGGGTTACAGTGTTTATATAATGCTACTTTCAATAATATTTCAGTTATATCGCGACTCAGTTTTATTGGTGGAAGAAACCGAAGTACCCGGGAAAACATATGAGTGGTTTTCTACAATGCCTTGAAACAGGTCTGGTTTTCAACTGAGAAACTGCAAAGATGACGACACACACCTCTACAATAGAAAGACCACACAAATATTGTGGTTGTTTAAAAATGAATTTAAAAACAAATATGATTTATCTACTGCGCTACATTTTAAATCTAAAGAAAATAATTCATTTTCATGCTAGAAATTTAAATACAATATTGAAGCAACTGTATAAAAAAGTAGCCATGCAAAATTAAAAAAAAACTTCTGAACTGAAACAGAAATATAACTGATTTATTTTAAATGGGAAGTGTTGCATCAAAAAGACATTTTTTAAACAAAATTGTGTAGAAACAACTATAATATTTTATTCTATAAAGAAAACGTTGAGTTACCCTCTTTATAAAACTGGTGAAAGGGAGGTAACCTGCTCATGCTTACCCATTTGTAAGCAAAGAAGTTATTTCCCTTTTAAAAAAATTGGGCCGCATTTTTCCAGTTCATTTTCTCTACCTTATTTCCTGAATATTGACTCTTTTCAAAATTCTATTTTTAAACTTATTGTCTACTTTCTATTTTAGACTTTTTGATGCAGCTTTACAATAAATTTCACACTAAATGGGTGCTACACACAGTGACATCCTAGAATTTAATACAAACCCCTTGAGATTCATTATACAAATATCCAGCAAAGACCTGCAATCGTATGTATACAATCATATCATTTCACTCTATATGAACAAAAAAAATCAATATGGTTGTATATTTCTTCTAATGTTAGGATATTAATGACTAAAAATTATTATCATTTAAGAAAAAATAATGATAAAAATATTTTAAACATTTTTTGTTTTGTTTTTTGAAATCTGCAACTTTTGCACATTAGTCAAATTCTGAAAATTATCTTCTTTTAAAAACAATGTAAATCGTAAAAAAAATAAATCAAATTTAACAAAAGAAGGGGCACCTGTTTTTATTAGCAGACATTATACAGGTCTGTTTAATTACCTTATAGTTACACTCTGTGTATAAAGATGAGACATTGTGTAGACCATGTGAAATAACTTCGAGAAACAAGTTCTATAAATGTATGTCTCTCAATAAGCGATTAAAATAGCAAATATATTTTTCACTCACTGATTAAATCTCCCCTTGCACATAGAGACATTCAATTACTTCTAAATTTTACATTTAATTTAATGAAAG
The DNA here is from genome assembly GCA_963680875.1 of Bathymodiolus brooksi. Lineage (NCBI taxonomy): Eukaryota > Metazoa > Mollusca > Bivalvia > Mytilida > Modiolidae > Bathymodiolus > Bathymodiolus brooksi. Next base: position 70,700,934 of record OY804589.1, read on the forward strand.
GTGCAAAAGCTAAGAATGTACGGACAACTAAGAATAAACGGATAACTAAGAATGAACGGACAGCTAAGAATGAATGGACAACTAATCTTATATTTTAATAAAATCCACTGATGATATAGATATATGTATATAAGGAGGAAAAAATCATGATTCAAAGTGCAAGAAAGCTTTACTAACTCTTTCCAAACACACACATATATTCATGATTAATGTATAAATAATTATTACCAGAATAGAGTTATCTCCCTTGTGCATGCTTACCTTGATTTCCTCCGCTTGTTGTTGTAATGTCTCCGAGTTGTTGGAGATTGGCTTCATACTCGCCAATTTGTGTTCTGATAATGGCAGCCATGAGTTTATAGACTGTGAATATAAATGTTTAAAAATTATAGATCACATGATTTGTAACAATAGATCACATGACATGTAAATAGGTTTGTTGTTTGTTTGGTGGTGTTTAACGCCATTTTCAACAATACTTCAGTTATATTGTGGCAGTCAGTTTTATTGGTAGAGGAAACCGGAGGACCCAGAAAAAATCACCGACCTGTCGCAAGTCACTGACAAACTTTATCACATAATGTTGTACACCTCACCCTGATCGAGATTCAAATTCATAACATTAGTGGTGTTAGATACTGATTGCATAGGTAGTTGTAAATCCAACTACCATAAGATCATGGCCAAGACGGCCCCCATATGATATAAAAATATAAAATATATATATATATATATATATATATATATATATAAAACATTTACAAACTTTTATTAAGAGTAAATAATGTGCCCATTTCTGTTCATTAATGTAAAAAAAAACATTCTTGGATTATTGCAACAGTAAATTCAAATGGATTGGATTTGCAGCTAAGAATACTATGACTTTTAAAGCTACTGACTAAACTGAGAATAGCAAAATCTGTGAGTGAGTGAGTGAGTGGGTGAGTGATTGTCGTTTACTGCCGAGCGACTAGTCAGCTCGTAGTCAGGATTGTGTATCTGAGTGGAGCAACATATGTTGACTGTAGTTTAAATGAAGTAAACTAGCGCTATAGAAATCCAACTCTACATGTTGATCTAGTACAAAACAGATCATCATCTCATCATAATGTAACATATTTCCGCCATGATAAAGCGCAAACATTTTTAACTTCGCATAAAGAAAAAGAATCACTCAATCACTCACTTTAATTTAATAATTCATCAGAAACTTAAACTTGGTTTCACTTTCATTACCATGAAACCTTTCTAAGAGACCATAGTTCTGCCAGCAATATGTGGTCTTTCAAGTCAGGTAGTATCTCAAAAGAGCTTTGATTACAGAAGGGTTAGGGTTATGGTATTTAATGCCACTTTCAACAATATTTCAGTTATATGGTGGTGGTCAGTTTTATTGGTGGAGGAAACCGGAGTACCCGGAGAAACCCACCCACCTGTCGCAAGTTACTGACAAACTTTATCACATAATGTTGTATCGAGTAAATCTCGCCATGAGCAAAATTCAAATCACGTTACTGGTGATAGGCATTGATTGCATAGGTAGTTATAAATCAAACTACCATACGATCACGACCACAATGGCCCCTCGTTGACTTGTGAATTATTGGTTTTTTAAATCTTTTGAGAGTACTTGAAACATGTCATGCACACTAAATTAGATATCTAAAAAAATATAAATTCTATTTCTAATTAAAATTGTAATATGACCTCCTTCTTGACCTTTGTTTGAGTCTCTAGATAGTTTAGTTGTCACATGGTTAATGCTGATACATATATAAAAAAAAAAAAAAAAAAAAAAAAAAAAAAAATTGATATCTACGTTATACTACTTCAAATAATTGCAATAATAGAAATTTTCTATTTAAGGTTTTATCTACATACATCCATAAGCTCTTGAAATTTATCCGTGTGGCCTAATGCTGTTTTAAGATCATCTTCCCGTTCTCTTGTGATGTCATGTACATCATCTGCCAGATTATGTAGATCTTCAAGCTGCTTACGAATTTCAACAAGACCTGGTTCCCCAACCATACCACTCAACTGTTCCCCTGATTGTCTGCACTCGTCCAGAGATAGACGAGCCTTTCCAAGCTCTTTGCGTAGTTCCTGCAAAATAATTATAAACGGAATTCTTATTTTGTCGACAAAATTGGTTCTCAGCATAAATAATCTGCTATTAAATATATAAATTCAATTAATTTTGAAATATCTAGAAAATTTTACAAAATATATCAATTTCCTTTACATTATCATCTGAATTTTTAATGTCGACAAAAACTGGAACACTGAAGAAATAATCTCCTATTATATATATATAAATTAATTTAAGTAGAAAATGTCTGGAAAATTTTACAAAATATTTCACTTTTTGGAAAATGAGAAAAAAACATGGGTTAAAAGATCCTGTCCAAAATGATATTAGACATGTCACATTTCAAATTCAATATAAAAAGTTTTAATATCAAAAACTGTCAAAGAAACATTAAAGGGGTAATCAGAAGTCCTAACGCACTTAGTGCATGTGGATTTTTTCCCCGTCCTTTTCACGAACTGTACTTATGTCATACCCATTTTATACACAAGTTCAAAAACAAAGCTCACATGTCCTTGAAATGAAAATTTGAATTTATTGGTAAAAAAAAAAAAATTCTTGAATTTATTTCTATATAGTTCTAATTAAAAAACTGAAAAATTTACTGGTCCAAACAAATTTTTATTGGTCTTGGTCCGGAGGACCGGTGCTCATCGTGAAGACTGAGCTAGTATTACCTTTAATTCTTTCTGTTGCTCCTGAACTGTCGGCGAGTCTACACCAGGTGGTTCCTGCGATAGTAAATTGTCCTTCAAGTCACGAAGATTTGACATTGTCTCCGAACAAAAATCATGGAATTTTTCCGACACCTGTAGGGCATCTTCAAGTTCTTGTTCTCGTCGCTGGGCCTGGTCTCTGATCTGATTGTTGAGTGTAGCTATTTCCGTTACTTTCTCCCTCAAATCATCGGCTGAAAATACAGTGATGTGATCAGTGTGGTTAGTAACGCTTTAAAAACAGGTTACCAATTTGCAAGAAAGACCGCTGAATTTCTACGATTGAAGTATAAAAATTTCACATTTTTTTTTTACATTTCCAAAATTCATGCAATCATATCCCTTTTATTAAGCAACTTGCTTCATTGCGGAAGAAGCTAGTGATCTTATAGGGTTATGTTATGGTGTTTAACACCACTTTCAACAATATTTCAGTAATATCGTGGTGGTCAGTTTTTATTGGTGGAGGAAACCGGAGTACCTGGAGAAAACCACTGACCTGCCACAAGTCAGTGACAAACTTTATCACAGATTGTTGTATCGAGTACACCTCGTCATGAGCAGGATTAGAACTCACAACTTAAATGGCAATAGGCACAGACTGCATAGGTAGTTGTAAATCCAAATGCCATGCAATCAAGACCATGACAGACACTTAATATGCAAATAGTGTTGAACTTGACCAAAGAATTTCAACACACAGCCAGTGGATTCCGCTGATAAAGGTGGCATGTTCAGAATACAATAGTCCTCTTATTATAAGGTTCCTCCAACCACAGGCCAGATTTCTGATCCACTAAGTTAACAAAATACTATAAAACTGTTCCCCTCAAGAGAGGCCACCCCCTTGTAAGACCACTTTTTCATTGCAGAAGGGTTGACCTTATAAGAAGTGTTTAACTGTAATGGAATAGAATAATGATATTATAGAAGTAGCAGTTATATAGCTTTTGTTTACATGACACCTTTAAGTACATGTAAAAGGTAACAGCTGTAGGGAAAAAATGGAAAAATGATTGTGTGTCCATTGGACACTGATGTCCCTAAAGTGTAAAAAACGAACTTGGCCTTCCTATTATGGAGGGGCCATCGTGGTCGTGATCGTATGGTAGTTGGATTTTACAGCTAACTATGCAATCAGTGCCTATCACCACTAACATTGAGAGTTCGAATACCGCTCATGGCGAGGTGTTCTTGATACAACATTATGTGATAAAATTTGTCAGTGACATTTGTCATTGGTTTTCTCCGGGCACTCCTGTTTCCTCCATCAATAAAACTGACCACCACGATATAACTAAACTATTGTTGAAAGTGGCGTTTAACACCATAACCCCCATACATGTTAACGTTATTGAGCAGATACCAATGGACAGACATACGAATATGGGTAAAACCTAATTCCCTTGATGATTAGATGACGATTTCTTACCTTCAGCGGGATCCTCCATTCCAGATTTCAACATGTCCTTAGCATCATCTTCAGCTTTAACAATTAACGGTCTGTATCTTTCTAAATCATCCAACAAGAACTTAATTTCTTGTTGATCGTCTCTAAGTTTGTCGGGATTCGCTGGTACAGGATTGGCTGTTGTCAAGTTGCGGTTAAGCTGTGATAAATCGTCTAATAAATTATCCAGAGTTTCACCAACTTCTTGTGTCATTCTTGATTTTGCATCGATCATATCTTTCGCTTTTTGACGAGACAGAGCTTTAAGCTTAGCATAACGATCGTTATGACAGAGTAGCTTTGTCTGAATTTCGCCAGCATCACTATCACCACAGAGCTCCATTAGTTCCAAACCTGTAGCGTTGAGATCGTCAATGAATGGCTTATGGTCTTCTACTTTTTGTTGTGATACCTAAAATAAAATACATTGTATATCAATTTTTTTTATCTAGAATTATAATATTGTCTTTCAAAAAATGTTAATAGACTCAATAGAAAAATAGCTATCTGTATTTGTATTATATTGTCTCTTGTTGATTGCCTAGCATCCAAAAGGAAAATATACCACAAAGTACCAAAAAAAAACAATTATTGCAGACATTACTATGACTGCAAGATGAAGAACAGAAACATAATTGATGGATTGATTGATTGATTGATTGATTGATAGAGTGAGTGAGTGTTGCTAAATACTAAATATTTCTCCGCTATATCATGGCAAGGACAAGTTAATTATCAATGAGATGATAATGAAGTCCACTTTGTACTAGACCAACACTAACAGGATTAATTGGATTTTTATATTGCTAGCTCACAAACAACAGTCCATGGGTAGACATGTCGCTCCACTCGGAAAAATTATTCTGATTCCAAGCCAACCAGTCTTTGCTCTTTTTCATTAATGCTACATACTTAGCGGAGAAGCATCAAATACCAATTTTATAGTCTTTGATTTGACTCGATCAGGATTCAAACCCATGATCTACCACACTCGAGCACGCTAACCATTACACCACCGATGTGGTTTGATTGATTGATTGTTAGCTGCAAAATGTCCAGCGGCAAATATTACATGCATATTCAGGACAAGAACAAGATCCAACGAAATTTAAAACTAACACAATAAAGAGGACAGAACAGGACAACCAGAGCTGCCACTTTTGACTAACACTTTAAAAGTATGGAGTGTTGAGAAGTTAAAGGGAAAACAATTATATATGCAGACTTTTTCAAAATCTCCAAAAAAGGTCTTAACATGCAAGGAGCATGCCATTCCCCCAACGTGGCACCCACAATGGTCCACGGTCAAACTTCCCTAAGTATAACTGAAGTTCACATCCCCTTCCCCCCACCGAGAAGGCATCCCTTATCCTCCACCAAGGAACATGCTATCCGGCAACACTGCGGGTTGAACATTAGGAAACGTTATCCATAGAGCGGAGAAAAATTTACAGTTCTGTTATTATTGCTTTTTTTTAGTTGTTATTACACAATTATCTCCAGGGGCCGTCGAGGTTGTTATCATATGGTAGTTGGATTTACAACTACCAGTGCAATCAGTGCCTATCACCACTAAAATTATGAGTTCGAATCCCCATTCATGGTGAGGTGTATTCAATATAGCATTATGTGTTAAAGTTTGTCAGTGACTTTGTCTGTGGTTTTCTCCAGGTACTATAGTTTCCTCCACAACTAAAACTGACCGCCACAATATAGCTGAAATATTGTTGACAGTGGCTTTAAATACCATAACCCTAACGATTATCTTCCTTAATTAGATCAATATCATATGAATGCTTTATCATATTTACCTTAACATTCTCATACTGTTTTTTAATCTGATCCAGACTTTCCCCGGGTGATGCCTGAGCTTTCATATCAGCCTCCATTTCATCTAACCAACTCTGTATTTCTGATTGGTTCTCACTAAAGTGAGTAGCCAATGGAAGAGCAGCTTCTAACTGATTTAGGCGTTCAGCACTCAGCTGGCATACAATGTCTGCCTGGGCTCTGATACTATCAAGTCGTGACTTGATCTCATCCGTTTGTGCGTTTGTTGTTTCTCGCAGCATGCGATTACATTTATTGATGATTTCCTTTACAGCATTTCTCTTTTGATTGAGGTCATCATTAAACGACTAAAAAATAAAGATTTGTGAGAATTAGTAAAGGTGGTTTTAATTAACTTGTTGTTCATTTTGTGAGATTAAATGTCTTCACGTTTATAGTTCCATGTTGTGATGTACGCTACGATTTTCACGTAAAAACAATGTTCGGTTCATCTTTACCCTTATTTGTGTTGTAGGCGGGTCATGTTTTATTTATGCTACTTGCATAAATAGGTATACTGGTGTCCAACATAAATAGGTATACTGGTGTCCAACATAAATAGGTATACTGGTGTCCAACATAAATAGGTATACTGGTGTCCAACATAAATAGGTATACTGGTGTCCAACATAAATAGGTATACTGGTGTCCAACATAAATAGGTATACTGGTGTCCAACATAAATAGGTATACTGGTGTCCAACATAAATAGGTATACTGGTGTCCAACATAATTTCCTTATCAGATAATGTTCATTTCATTAAACATTAACTTGACAGGAGTCACCCTTCCAGAGCATCTGATTTCATCCCTGGTTTTCAGTGGGGTTCATGTTGCTTAATCTTTAGTTTTCTGTGTAATGTTTTGTAGATCATTGTTCGTCCTTTTTCCTGTGACCATTGTATTGTCTGTCCTTTGATTTACAGCTTCTTATTACCAGTTTGGTATCTTTAGTTTTCTGTGTAGTGTTTTGTAGATCATTGTTTGTCTTTTTCCTGTGACCATTGTATTGTCTGTCCTTTGATTTACAGCTTCTTATTACCAGTTTGGTATCTTTAGTTTTCTGTGTAATGTTTTGTAGATCATTGTTTGTCCTTTTGTACTTTTTCTTTTGGCCATTGTGTTGTCCGTTCTTCTTAAATATACAGATTCTGATTACCTCCCTTTGGTATCTTCAAACTCTTCTTACTGTAAATAACAATATTCGCAAAATATATCTTTTATACTTACGTGATGATCTTTGAGTTGTACTGTGAGTATTTCCGGGTCAATACTGACGGGTTCTGCCGTATTCATTTCGTTCTCTGCTTTGTCCAAGTATTTAAGCATGCCTTCTATCTCTGTTAAAGCCTTCAAAATAAATATTTATTTGTAGTTTAATACCAGATATAACCATCTCTAATGTAGCAATGGGCTTTTTGTACTTACAGGAGACTTAATTTTGACTGATACAAAGATTATGGTTTGATTTGACAAGATATATATCCATTTTAACTTTTTCAAACATGAGCTAAACTGGAAATGAAAACTAGTTATTATTGTGTCACATGAGGGGTTACTTAAGGTCAAATTGGGTTCAGTGAGGATGCTAGAGTTTGAAGCCCCTCCTCCCATTCATATATTCCCTCTGCATGAAAACCATACCCATTCATATATCCGAATTATGAAAACTATGATTTCAGTTATCGATGACCCATTCATATATTAGACTAAAATCCAAAATAAACACACATAGATCAATTTTACACCTTATCATGTTAAATTCTAACATACATATAGAATAAATTGTCTTAGCAATAAAGAAGCTGCACGGTTTTGTTGAAATATGACCTATTGATATTTCATTGCCTAAAATTCGCTCCTATTGATATACTGAAATGGAAAATTTACGATCCTCCTCCCCCTACCCAAATTAAAAAAAAAAAATTATTTGAAAGCTTTCCAGCGGCACGTCTGTATGGAGTAAAACTTGTTCATGTGGTCGACTCTGTCAAGCAGTCACCCGTATTAAAAAGTCACCTTATTCTTGTCCTGTCATAGAACATTTCATATGAATTGAACCTCTTTTAAGAGGTCACCTGACTTATATGACCACTTATTCTTTTGACTTAAAGATGACCTCTTAATACAGGTTTGAATGTACCTTTATATAAGAAATGGCCCTCCCCTCATCATAATAAGTTTTTTTGTTTTTGTTTGTTTGATGGTGTTTAATGCCACTTTCAGTAATATTTCAGTTATATCGTGGCGGTCAGTTTTATTGGTGGAGGAAACCCGAGGACCCAGAAAAAACCATTGACATGCCGCAAGTCACCGACAAATTTATCACATAATGTTGTACACCTCGCCTGAGCGAGGTTCAAACTCACAACATTAGTGGTGATAGGCACTGATTGCACAGGTAGTTGTAAATCCAACTACCATACAATCACGACCACGACAGCCCCCATCATAATAAGTCTCAGGCGTATATACCAATATACCAACAGATCACGTAGACTAAATAGTCAGGAAGATACAATATTTAAAGATCAAATTAAAATTCTATGCTGTTCAAGCTTCTCTAGAATTTCCCATACCTCTAAAGACACTTGTTGTACTAAATGTTCTGTTAACTCATGCCATTTAGACTCTATTTCACCGAGACTTTCTTTAACAGCAAACTCATCACAAACACGATCATCTTCCATAATGGCTCTTGCAGCACCGCGGATATTATCCATGTCAATTTCCCGCTCTCGTTTTTCGTTGTATAAAACGTCCACTTTAGCTTTAATAGCTTTTTGATTACTTCCCTTTGATCTATTTTTAAGAAGGTCTATAGATTCGGTAAGCCATCCCTCCATTTGTGATACCCCGCTGTCTAGGTCCGACATTCTACTGGCGACTTCTTCAAGTCCTTTTGTGGCAAGTTCGGCTTTTCTTTCAACATCAGTTACTCTATGAAAAACAAAACAAAACAAAATAATAGTAGTAGAATGTGAAACTGTTAACAGTCAAACAATACACCATATCTAAGTTACTGGCTCTTCCTTTCTTAAACCCAGAATATATCATAAATTTGATTGGCCCATAAGAAACTGATACAAAGGAACAATACACCATATTTGAGCTACCCGTCTTTTCCTTTTTTCAAAACTAGAATATAATATAAATCTGTCGTGAGACTGGACATGGTTTGGATTGGACTGTGGTGTTTAACGCCACCTTCAACAATATTTCAGTTATATACTGGTGGTCAGTTTTATTTGTGGAGGAAACCGGAGTACCCGGAGAAAACCACCACCCTGTTGCAAGTCACTGACAAACTTTATCACATAATGTTGTATCGAGTACACCTCGCTATGAACAGGGTTCGAACTCATGACTTTAGTGCACAGGTAGTTGTAAATCCAACTACCATACGATCACAACCAGGATGGCCCGACTGAACATGGAGATGACAGTGTTCACTGAATACCTTTATTTTCTAGGTAATTTGACCAATTTTGACACATTTTATTTCCAAATATTTTGCTAGAAAAAGAGGAAACCAGATAATCAAGGGCAAAACTTCGGAGGAATTTTGAATGTCTGAATGTCCTAGATCATAAACAGAGGAACAAGCATTAATAGATTTAGTTACTTGCGATAAGTTGGTGGTTCTCTTCAGATACTCTGGTTTCCTCCATCAATAAAACCGACCGCCACGATATAACTGAAATATTGTTGTGTGTGACGTTCAACACCATAAACCAAAACCAAAACCAAAACAATTGTATTTTTGAAATGTTCTATCTATCCCTGGATTTCCATTCACATATGTAATGGTGTTTTTTGTGTTTTTTAAGACATGAAGCGAGAAGTGGTTGCTTATGTTGTTGATATTGGTTGAATTGTTGACCATCATTGTTTTAAACTTTCTTTTCATTAATATGCCTGTTATATTAATTTACACAAAATATAAAGGGCTCAAGAAACATGAGGTAAAAAAAAAATTGACACATACAGTCCACATACAGTCAAAACCATGCTATCTCTAACTTGGATCGGTCAAGTTTTCTCCACAACTTGAAATAAAAATTTGGGATAATATGAAGCAGCCGGCCGCGATACTGGTACTACAATACTGGTACACCATACTGGTAATACCAGTATTTTACCAGTATCTTCCAGTATCTGCAATACTGGTACAGATACTGGTAAATACTAGTATCCCAGTATCTTCCAGAATTTTCCAGTATCTGCAATACTAGAAGATACTGGTCATTGCCAAAATATGAGTATTGTAGATACCAGAAGATTCTGGGAAATACTGGTAATACCAGTATTGCAGATACTGGAAGATTCTGGAAAATACTGGTAATACCAGTATTGCAGATACTGGAAGATTCTGGAAAATACTGGTAATACCAGTATTGCAGATACTGGAAAATACTGGTTATACCAGTATTGCAGATATTGGAAGATTAGGTAGAATTCCGGTTAACCCGAGTTTTTATGTCTACATTATACTAAAAGAATTGAATATAATTCATACTCATACGTCATTTCTGCTGTACATAACATAAGAGGCAAAAGCCCTGTAATGTCAAAATATTTTGTATGGTCCCTTAGAGTTTGATATATATTGGTAAGGTAATTTGACATGACTGGGCGGAGCCTAATACTAACGTAAATACAATGAGCTGTGATTTACAGTTAGAATTAGGCTCTGCCCACTCGTGTCAAATTGCCAGATACTAGAGTTTCCAGTATTGTGTGTTTTACAATACTAGTATTACCAGTATTGCTGGATGAAGAATACTAGAGTTTCCAGTATAGTGTGCTTTACAATACTAGTATTACCAGTATTGCTGGATGAAGAATACTAGAGTTTCCAGTATTGTGTGCTTTACAATACTAGTATTACCAGTATTGTTGGATAAAGAATACTGGAGCTTCCGGTATTGTGAATAGATCAACGATTCTGGTATTCCAGTATTGTAAATGCACGATACTGGTATATCCAGTATTGTATAAGCACGATACTGGTATTACCAGTATTGTAACATTACAATACTGGTATTTCTAGTATTGTACAGTGTTACAATACTGGTATTTCCAGTATTGTAATATTTACAATACTGGTATTTCCAGTATTGTGAATATTATAATACTGGTAATACCAGTATTGTGAATATTATAATACTGGTAATACCAGTATTGTAAATATTACAATACTGGTAATACCAGTATCGTGGCCGGCTGCTTCATATTATCCAAAATTTGTTATTAGTTCTGTTTGTAGTAGTTTTCAGCTTAGTTTATCCAAGATAACTCAAGTACTCAAAGATCCACATTGGTGGGATAATGGTCAGTGTGTTTCACCTCAAGTGTGGTAGGTCATGGGTTAGAGGTCAGAGCTCTGGTCAGGTCAAACCAAAGACTATAAAATTGGTATTTGCTGTTTCTCCTTTAAGCACACAGAACTAAAGATTGATTTGATTTGATTTTTGGTGTTTTAACGCCACTTTCAATAATATTTCAGCTATATCATGGCGACCGGTTTTAGTGGTGGAGGAAGCCGAAGTACCCGGAAAGAACCATCGACCATGGGCAAGCAACTGGTAAACTTTATCACATGTGGCTGCGAGTCAAGTGCACCCTTTTTTGTAAATTACAAAGCCGGGTGCGAACCCACGCCGTATTGGTGATAGGTTTGTATATGTTGTTAGATCCAACGACCTAACTCACTGAGCCACCCGGGGCCCCTCAGAACTAAAGAGAATGAGCAATGATTGATTGGCTCTGAATTAGGATAATGTGTCCGAAGCAATATGCCTACCAGTTGACCATAAAAATCTATCTCAGCATGTTGGTTTAGTACAAGGCGGTCATCAGCATCATTTTATGAAAATGTAACTTGTTCTTACTATGATATAGATCGAAAATTATTTAATTGGCATTAAACAAAGAGTTTCGACTGTAGACTGAAATAAACCTTACCTTTCTGAAAGGTCAAATATGGCGGTTTCAGCATCCTCTGTCATGGAGGTATCTTGGACCTCAGACAAACGTTCCAATAAGGCCTTATTACTGTCTATTTCAGCATTCATTAATTGTTGCTCTTTTAAATGTTGTAATAGTTTGTCTTTGTCTAGACTAATGGCCCTGCCCTCATTTAGAAAATGCTCTGCTTCCGATAACCATTCCGATAATTCGTCCAATCGGTTCATTACATCGTGTTGCTGCGAAACTGCTGAATCAAACACTTCCTCTTTTTTAGCTATTTCCCTCTGCAAACTATCATGTTTTTCACGACACTCGTCAATTGTCTTTTTAATGTCGTCTGCTTTTTTCTGCATATTAATTCCTTCTAGTCCTACGGATAATTTTTCACCGGTCTGCGTCAATTCTTTGAGCTTACGTTCCTGACCAATCAAATCAGCTTTAAGATCTTTCAATGTGGCTAAATCATGCCTGTCTCTGTCTGGCATTTGTCCAACTTCTTGCTCGTCTATTGCACTCAATTTCTTCTCCAACTGAGGATATATACCCGACAGTTTTTCACTGAGATCATCAAATACTTTCTTTTGTTTCATTATGGCGGCCAGCTTTTCCAAGTGTTTTGAACATTCCCTAGAAATATCTCTATATTTAGCCTCCAAGGACTCGATTTCATCATCAATGATGTCATTATCAACCTCTTCTTTGATTGGTGGTAGGTTATGCGTCCTTTGTCTGTATGCTTCAGCCTCTTTTTCAAATTCCTGAAATACAAGAAGTAATGCATGTAGATATAAATACAGTACTGACATTTCAAATCATTATAAAACAATCCAACCCTGCCATTTTGTATTGAACTGCTTGTACCTAGCCAGGAAAGTGAGCAGTAATAAATGTGTGTTAAGAATATCAATTCTGCCTGTTTTTTCTACGATTTTTCGATTGGACATTTAAAGTTGGAATTGGTTCGACTGTGTGGTATTATTGTTTTTCATTTTATGAGAAGTAACTGAAAATGTAGTTGTAACAAAATCTGTAAATTTTTTTTATCCAATCAAAACGAAAAGAATGAGTGAACCTTGTCAAGTTTAGTTGAATAGTGGAACAAGAACAATACAGGGACAGAGCTTATTTTCCTAGGCTTCATAAAAATGTCGGCTTTTGATTGGTCAATGACCTGTGCGTACAAAACCCATGCACCTGGCTTGTAGTTATGTAGCATCACGTAGGGCCTTTATGTTGCTATGCATGTCAAACTCAAATAATCTCAAAGTGCTTTGGATCCCACGCGGATAAATGAGGACAAAATTAGAAAACTTTCATACAAGATCAAAAAAAATTGAAAAAGAAATGAAAGATGTAGTTATGCGACATGGTAGTTGTTTCTGGCTAATGGACGAGTCAAAAACATTATAATCGAGGCTATGGAGTATAATTCAGTTTTATTGAGAGAATATACATTTGTATAGTAATGGCTGCCAACCCTATCTAGCGAACTCATCCCACAATTAATAAACAAAAACAGCAATGTAAAAGTTCCAAAGACAAGGTGAAAAATAATATGTGATATGTGTACAATCAATTACAGTATACAGAAAAAACCCAAAAACTAGAATTTAAAAGTTCCAAAGACAAGGTGTAAATAATATGTGATATGTGTACAATCAATTACAGTATACAGAAAAAAACCCAAAACAGCAATGTAAAAGTTCCAAAGACAAGGTGTAAATAATATGTGATATGTGTACAATCAATTACAGTATACAGAAAAAAACCCAAAACAGCAATGTAAAAGTTCCAAAGACAAGGTGTAAATAATATGTGATATGTGTACAATCAATTACAGTATACAGAAAAAACCCAAAAACTAGAATTTAAAAGTTCCAAAGACAAGGTGTAAATAATATGTGATATGTGTACAATCAATTACAGTATACAGAAAAAAACCCAAAACAGCAATGTAAAAGTTCCAAAGACAAGGTGTAAATAATATGTGATATGTGTACAATCAATTACAGTATACAGAAAAAAACCCAAAACAGCAATGTAAAAGTTCCAAAGACAAGGTGTAAATAATATGTGATATGTGTACAATCAATTACAGTATACAGAAAAAACCCAAAAACTAGAATTTAAAAGATCCAAAGACAAGGTGTAAATAATATGTGATATGTGTACAATCAATTACAGTATACAGAAAAAAACCCAAAACTAGAATTTAAAAGATCCAAAGAAAAGGTGTAAAAAATTAAGGTATACAGAAAAAAAATAAAAAAATTAGCAATTTAAAAGTTCCAAAGGCAAGATGCAAATAACATATGATGTGCATACTATATACAATAAATTATGGTAAACAGAAATGTCAGAGACTGCTTGAAATGTTAATGTAAGCATGACATAAATCAGTCATTAGAAACTGCACTAGAAATCCAATTTGCATTAAGTATCATTTTACTAATTCAGGAAATCCATTGAATTTTAAACAGGTATAGAATTTACCATCAGTTACTGGTAAACATACATTTAACATATTATATTTTCAATAGTTTCAGTAAAGGTAGCCCTAGTTCATAGTTAATATATTTTTCTATTGTCAAAAAAAGATAAATTAACTCTTTAAGACCTTATTAGGAGATATTTTTCGATTAATTAAATTTTTCGCTTGACCACATTCTATCTATCAGTTATAAAAATTAAAAGCCACCATTAACACAGTCAATCCTGCCCAAGAGGTCACGTCTATTAAGCAGTCACATGTGTTACAAGGTCACCTGTTTTCCTGTCCCATCATAGAAATTTTCATATGAATTGAACCTCTTTTAAGAGGTCACCTTGTCTTAATTGATCACTTTTTCTATGTCCCAAAGGTGACCTCTTAATACAGGTTAGACTGTATATGTTTTAGTTATTCCAGCTGAAATCATGGTCAACCTACATTCACAGGTTAAAATTCTTTCTGCACTGAAATATTTACCTATATATTTCACATTTCACATTTTATTATAATTTTTAAAATATTTTTTCGAACTGTTATTTACAAACATTTATGATTTAAAGACAAATGTAAATTCTCCACGTCACAATTTTCTATGATTATATAGTAATATTTGGTGAACAAACATTAACTTCGTACTTAAATCATATTTTAAGAAAAATCAGAAATAAAATTTTATCAATATAATAAGAATCAAAAACCTATATTCATTTCTGCTTTCAATACTGGAAATTTCAGGAAAATCAAGTAAGAAATGACTTGACAAGAATTTTATACAAAAAAAAATCATGTTATATATGAAATATATTGGGAAATATTTTAGTGCGGAAAGAATTTTGACCCTTTACTACATTTTGAAGAAACTGCAAAGTGTAAATTTATAACGGCAGATCTAAAATTTTGATTAAAAGAAACACAATATAATATAAAGGCAATATACTTTCTTAAAACTACTTGTTAAATCAAAAAAATTTAATATCACATAAATTCACACTAGTCTGTTAATTTAATAATAAAGATTATCTCCCCTTAATAGATTGTCAACAAAGATTATCTCCCCTTAATAGATTGCCAACAAATCACTAATAAATATCATAAATCAATTAATAAATTTTCTCCTCAATGATTTCATATCTCTTTATTAACAAACCCGATATTTTAAATGTAGGTGACTTGTATCTCCAAGTTGATGAATGGGGTCAGTCAATTTTGTCTTGTAACGGGGCCACATACAATCACTCGTAATCAATTATTACAGATTAGGTACTGTAGCAAATTGTCTTTCATACGCAAGGAGCTTGAGCGTGGCTATTCTCCATACATCCATACATGAGACACTCAGGTACAAATGTCTCATCATAAGGGCCAGTTGTGTATTTGATTTGTCATCCAGAAATAGAATATATGCATTTTCAGATGGTTGTACCCCTAAGCAGAGAAACTAAGTCCTATATCTATATCCGATACAACAATATTACAGTAATATCCTTCTTATAAGGCCTCTCAAACCAAAGCCCCCCCCCCCCCCTGTAATCATTCTAAGTTCAGATTTCAGATGTGCTAAATTACTAAAATACTACTAAATTGCCCTCTCAAAAAAGACTACCAGACCATTTTTTCATTGCAGATCTCATATTAGAGGGACTGAGAATTGAAACTACATGTAATTCAATTCATTTCTAAATTCTTCACCTACTTTCAATGAAAAGGTGTATTTGTCTTGATGCAGACATGTACATAAATCTGTTAATTCATCTTCTAAATGTTCAAATTTCCTGTATTTTTTACTGATCAGCGAATCAGTACTACTATTTGACGAGTTTTTGATTTTCTGAAAATTAGTTCCGTCTTTATGTTTTGGAGTTAATTTTTCACACCGATCGTTAATTAACTTTCGGTAATCATCCACATTATCTAAATCACTATAAAATCCAGACGTTTTAACATCCTGTTGGTCAAGGTCAGCAGAGATTTCTGGGACGACTGTTAATATTTCATCCTCTTGTTTTACCCCTAATGAAGACAAAACTTCAAAATGTCGACCATCTGTACAATTTACAATTTCAGAATCGTCTACTTCTAAAATTCTAGTTTTCACAACGGAGGTACAAGCTTCTATATTTAATTCATTCTGATTGCAGTCTGTTGAAAATTCTGAATTTCTGTCAACGAGAACATTTTTTGCATGAAGCAAATTTTTATCTAATGCTGATTGGTCAACAGCACTTTGATCAGGTTTTAATTCTGATGTTAAATGTGGCGGATTGTTAACAGTTTCACTTCCTATCCATAGGTCATTATTAATCGGATGAATTTCAACACATGGTTTATCATTGGTAGATAGCTTACATTTTTCCGAAAAAGAATGAATTTTATCTACTGGTAATTCCTGGCTTTCAGAATTCACTTTTTTGTTATTACCGCCACCATCACTATTTCCTATCATAATGACACAAGAGCTTCGAAAATAAATGTTACCCGTATCATTACATAAGTTCGTCGAAAAATTCTCCTCCATTTTTCACATAATAATTAAACTTCCTTTAAAACTTTGGCCCGTTAATATTACCAGCAAGATTAAAATTTTAAAACATTCAAATGACCATGTGTCTGAAGAATTAAGTCACCTGCTTTTAAACCCCAAGTGGTAAATATCTGTTATTATGACTGGTACTATTACTATTGGGAGGCTCACACGGAGTACACTTTAAATTAACTGGCTGAGAGGTTCACAGAGAGTATACTTTAAATTATGACTGGTACCTTTACTATTGAGAGACTCACAGAGAGTACACTTTAAATTATCTGGCTGAGAGGCTCAACAGAGAGTATACTTTAAATTATGACTGGTACCTTTACTATTGAGAGTCTCAACAGAGAGTTTACTTTAAATTATGACTGGTACCTTTACTACTGAGGCTCACAGAGTCTACTTTCAATATTGACAGGTACTACTGAGAAAGTCACATGAAATACACTTTCAGTTATGGCAAGTAGTTTTATTGAGAGGCTCACACGGAGTACACTTTCCATTAACTGACATTTTTACTACTGGGGCTAATTTAGTAGTACCTTTACTATAATAAGTTTACACCATTTTTTTCTTCAAAACGGAACACTTGTTTTTAGTGAACATAAAATTAGATTCAGTAGGTTCATCTAAATAAAATATCGGCCTTTCTTTACACCTGTCTTATGTACTGAATGGATTTCAACAGTAAATGCTTAAATCATTCATATATATAAATATATAAATAATATTCATCCTTTGTTCTGTATATTAAATGAATGAATATGATATCTAATCCAAAAACATAATATTTTGAGCGGTTTATTGAAAATATTTTAATCCACTGATCAAAATGTTATCTTTATAAATCAGTCGGAATTTCAAAGATCAGATGACATCACACCAGTATATTTTCGAAAATTAATCGTGGCTTTTTCCTTCTGATCTCAATTTTCACTCAAAACAAACTTTTTTGGAATGGCGTACTGAAAATTTTAATCTATTGAACAAAAAAGTCTCCTTTGACTTGATATTTCCTATTCAGAATTCAAAAGATACGATTTTATGACACGAATATTTTCCAAATTAATCAGACCTTTTTCATTCAGATTTCAACTTTCACTAGAAACACAACCTTTTTTGGATCGTTTTAATCCATAGAACAAAATGTTATCGTAATAAATTACAGTCAGAATTTTTAAGATACAAAATGTACGATGTTATCACACCAGTATATTTTCCAAAAGTAATTGTGACTTTTTCTTCTAATTTCCGTTTAAGACCAAACGAATCCCCTGCATAAAAACGTCATTAATTTTGCATGGTACTAGAATCCATAATCTCAATGCATAATTAAAACAAAACGTTCTTTTTTAAATGATATTCCTCGAAATGACGATGTTGAATACTTCCTCCGAAACAAAATAAAAATCTATAATTTATGATGCTAATTCATTCCTTGA
The DNA here is from genome assembly GCA_963680875.1 of Bathymodiolus brooksi. Taxonomy (NCBI): domain Eukaryota; kingdom Metazoa; phylum Mollusca; class Bivalvia; order Mytilida; family Modiolidae; genus Bathymodiolus; species Bathymodiolus brooksi. Next base: position 70,719,455 of record OY804589.1, read on the forward strand.
AATTTCTTTTCTACGATATTTTCCCTCTTCTTGTGAGCAACAAACAATCCGTTGTACTTTTTCAAAACAAGGCATGACTGAACGGTTTTAAATATATACAAGTGAATATACCCATGTTGAAATCCAATATTTTTTACCTAACAGGAATTATAACTGATATCTACTCATCCATTATATATGTGTATTATTATCGATCAATTAAGTTTAAAATTTTATGTTAAGTAACATAATCAATAAATTAAAAAAAAAAAAAATTTTAATTTGAAATCTATCCAAGATATCATGTTTATAAACCGAGTTATTCATTCTGACCAACATTGATTTCTAAATTGTCTTTGAAATGATAAAGTTGAAGCAGGAAATTTATTCCTTTACATTAAAATAACAATGACAGTCGACTGTTGACTTCTATTCATGAAAATTCAAAAGAGAATATGTATCAATTTTTAACACTGTAAACACTAGGATCATATGTTATTTAACTGAAATATTGTTGAAAGAGGCACTAAATACCATAACCCTACACTGTCCCCTTATTTTTCTCAAATCGACAATATATATATAATAATATAATAGTTATATATACATGTTTATTCTGCAATCCTTCTATTTGAGGGTCGTCCTGAATATAGCTGAAAAATTGCTCGCTGGACGTTAAACACCAATCAATCTATTTGAGGGGCCGTCGTAATAGTATTGTAGTAGTATTTACAGCTACCTGTGTAATCAATGTCTAGCACAAGTTGTGACTTTGAATCCCACTCATGGTGAGGTGTACTAGATACAACATTATGTGATAAAGTTTGTCAGTGACTTGTGACAGGTCGGTGGTTTTTGTCCGGGTACTCCGGTTTCCTCCACCAATAAAACTGATAGCAACGATATAACTGAGATGTTGTTGAAAGTGGTGTTAAACACCATAACCCTCACACTGCAAATATTTTATCATATTTTATTTTTCTCAAATTTACAATGTGTATTATTTATATACAAGTTATACATGAATATACATGTTTATCCTGAAATCGTTCTATTTGAGCAGTCAAATTGCATTGACTAGATATTTTTATATATATATGGTCACTGACCGAAATACAGCTTTCCTGGTACCCCTTTAAGATGTTTTGAATTTTGAGCTTTGGGAAACAAGTTGTAAATCCAGTTCACGTCTTGTTGAACATGAAAATTAAATATATCAATTTGATGAATCAGTTTGTGCTTACAGCAATTCCAGTAATGTGTCTCATTAAAACCTAACTTCTTTTGAGCTCAGAATAGACAGACGTTCAGCTTATGCAGGTTAAATCAACAAAGATTGCCTACTTTGGACTTTGTACTAAAGACAGGAGATAATCAACAAAACATTTAAAGTACAGTCAAACCTGTATTATGTGACCCTTCAAGGGAACAGTCAAAATTTTGTTATTTTCGTCCGCCAGATCACGTGATTTCGATGGAATGTACAGCACTGGACTTCCGGTGTCAATGTACACAACAAAAACTCCAATCGATATGTGCCGTTTTAACGTTCGATCCTCAACTTAAAAACATCTTAACATTTTCTGTAAAAGACAGATCTATCAATTAAATTCTTTTATTTGTATCAAAGACTTTATTTGCGGCTGTCGGCATCATGAAAGGAAAACAATCTGCCTTTATGTATATATTTCTGATATCAGACAGACAGTAAGGTACCGAACACCAGTATTTATTCAGCTGTTTCCTCGGCGTCTCCATATTACAATTACTTATAATCTACCGCATCTACGACTATGATATGCTGACGTTGTCACAGTAATAGCGTAAACACCGGAAGTCGTCTGTCGAGCAGTTCAGACATCAAGACACGAAAAAGACAGAACGTGGTCGGAATTGACATGATTCGAAACAACCATATTGATATGAAATGCACTGTGAAGGGAAATCAAAATTAACGTCACATAATGCAAGCTATTGCTTATTATTATGCTTTCTGTAAATTTCTTCTGTAATATAACGTTCATACGATATTTTGGCATATATCACAAAGAATTATATAGCGTTGATGTATTATGTGAAAATAGTACATCTACTATGCCAGTTTCACGCGGGGAAGGTTGGGTTTTCAGCTGTCTGTCAAGCTATATATAGCTAGTCCACGTGCAAAGAGGCGGATCCAATCTGTCAATCTATCATAGTCGTCCATTATTCATGTTACTGTTTTTTAATACTTGTTATTGTTGTTAATTAAATTTCAAACTTCAAAAATCATTATATTTTTAAAGCCTTAAATGAAACAAAGAATATTCTCATACTTTCAAGACTATCTGATCCAATATATTAGTCACCAATATCAGGACCTCCTTTATTGTAATAGTTCTCAATATATTTTGTCTACATATAACAGTCAGCATAATAATAATAATAATGTTGTGTTAGCAATGACTATGCCATACAGCGGTCAGGGTTGAAGACATAGTGCACGACCCGAAGCACTCCCCTTCGGGTCGTGCACTATGTCTTCATCCCTGACCACTATATTGGCATAGTCATTGCTCACACAACATTATTATATAAATAGAGGTGGTCACTAAAGCAGGTTTGACTGTATATATTCAGACATATATGGAGTACAGTACTCTGAAGAAATTTCCGTGCAATGTGGCAATATACAAAAAACAACCTCAGTGAAAACATAAAACAAAAACAAAACAAAAAAATTTCGGACAAACACAGAATTTCTTGTGTGACGTGATTATAATTACTTCTTTGTTGGAGTTTTTAAAAGAGATCATTATCTATCTAGGGTGTGTCATATGACTATAACAATAAACCCTTTTTTAAGATTGATTCTTATCAAGACATATTTTTACAGCAAGCCATACTCAAGTACATGTATGCATAAGTAAATATCAAATTATAAAAGAAAGAAAAATGAATGAGTGATTGTTGTTTAACGCCAACACAGCAATTTTACAGCTACATCATGGTGAGAACAACTTAATTTTAAATGAGATGATGATGACGTCCGCTTAGTACTAAACCAACACACTTAGTTGGATTTTTATAGTGTTAGCACACTGAAATAACAGTCTGCGGAAAGACATGTCACCCCACTAGGACACACTATCCTGATTCCGAGCCAACCAGTTTTTACTCTTTCTCCTTTATGCTGCACGCTTAGCGGAGAAGAAACAAATACCAATTTCATAGTCTTTTGTTTGACTCGAGCGGGGCTCGTACCCAAGTTCTACCACATTCGAGGCGAGCACCCTAACCATAACACCACCGATGCGGTTAGAAAGAAAAAGAATTTTTTCTTTTTCTGGAAAATGTTTTTCTCTGTGTTGAATTACTATCATTGATGTAACGAAAAAATGTTCTTTCTTGGTTAAAATATTGCGGCAGGTCGATGGTTTTCTCCGGGAACTCCAGTTACCTCCACCAATAAAACTGACTACCATGATATAACTGAAATATTGTTGAAAGTGGCATTAAAACACCACAATCGTAACCCTAACCTTTCAAATTACCGATAAATGCAAGTCTTAATAAACCAGTCTGATACACCCTCATATAGCACCGACCTAAGATTAGTGTGTGTTCTCAAGTTTGTTTGATCAAGTCTTTTGTTTTGTTTACTAAGAATAACAAATAGCCGAGATAAAAGGCTACAATGTTGACAAATACTTGCATGTCACCGATATAAAAGGGAGATAACTCCATGTGAAATAAAAATGTGTTTCATTTCAATTAACCAATGTTATTTTAAATCTACTGTGAATACTTTTAAAAAAATCACTGGTTGCTCAATGTAATTTTTATCAAGTTCGAAATGAGCATAAGAATTCATATCACTATAAATCCAATCATTTCATTGGTTTAGAATTTATGATCTAATCACAAACACTTGATGTAAATTTAAGGGGGTAAGGGGGTTAGGGTTGTGGTAATATGAGACAGGCAACCTGTTTGAAGGACGAAGTCCTAAAATTTCAATAATACGATGATCCGTACACGTTATTATCTTTTATTTTAAATGAATTTTGTAGCCGATTTAATATGGCAGTTCCGTTCATTTTTACCTACGCCGCTCTTCCATCGAGAGTTTCGTAGAAAGACATTTTTTTATTAGAATTTTATTTCAAGTTTATTTCGATTTTGCATAGAGTAAATAATTAAAGAATTGGGAATTTTTTATTGAAATATATTTCTTTTGCGTTTCTAAATATCAAATGATTTATTTTTTTAAACTTCCGGTGAACAGATATTTGCCTATCAATATAGGAGGAAAAATTGGACAGCCTACCGTTAAAAGGACTTCGTGCTTTATTAACACCACTTTTAACAATATTTCAGATATATCGTGGCGGTCATGCAGTTTAATTGGTGGAGGAAACTGGAGTACCCTGAGAAAACCATCGACCTGTCCCAAGTCACTGACAAACTTTATCACATAACGCTGTATCGAGTACACCTCACCATGAGAACTGAAGGATGATAGGCACTGATTGCATAGATAGTTGTTAATCCAACTACCATACAATCATGGCTATGAAAGTCAGTCACTCAAAGCTAGACAAGTTTTTTGTGTCTTCAAAGAATTGCTAACAGTAATAGTGCATTAAAATCATCTTTTAATTGTGAAAAAAACTCATTTTCTTAAGATTGTATTGATATCTCAAGCAAAAGAATCAGTACCCCATTATTTTTTTTGCTTTGTATCAAAAAATTTGGTTGGTCGGTTTCGTTTATGGTGTTTGACGTTACTTTCAACAATATTTCAATTATATCGTGGCGGTCAGTTTTATTGGTGGAGGATAAAACCACCGACCTGTCGCAAGTCACTGACAAACTTTATCACATCATGTTGTAGCGAGTACACCTCGCCTGAACAGGATTCGAACCCACCACTTTAGCGATGATACGCACTAATTGTAAAAAAAATTGTCTCTTCCCCGCCTTATCCTGTATTTCTAGGAATGTATATTTTGGGATCCATATTTTTTTTCTCAAGGGAATTTAAATTTCCTCTGTAAAGTCCATTAGACTTTAACTGATTTTCATCTTGAGAAAAAAAAAACCACGGGAACATTGTATTTTTTTTTAACTCAAATGACGAATGTATTGTTCATATACAAAAAAAACTAGCTTGAAGCAAATTTTAAAGTAAGTCTATTATAAATGACTTAGTGCAGTACGTAGCTACCTTAAATTGACTTGTAAAAAGATTATGGAGAAAATAAAACAAAGCACACAATCACTGCATTTACAGTAATCGATTATTAATCATATTTAAATCTTAAGACTAAATCAATGAAAAAAATTAAAATAATTACAGGTGATTATGCATCGACACCTAATACAGTCTGAGATTTACACTTAGCTTGCACAATTTTATTAGTACCTTCCTAAATACTAAATCTTCTTTGATTCAAGGTTCCAAACGGGTCAGAATTAGACATTTTATTTATCGTTTTAAATACATGATAAGGGAGATAATTCTGTGCAAAGATCTAGCTATACACTGAGGCATAAGGGAGACAATTCTGTACACACTCTCTGCCAAAAGGGAGACAATTCTGTACAAATATCCAGAAATACACTCTGCCACAAGGAAGACAATTCTGTACAAAGATCCAGCAATACACTCTCTGGCACAGACAACATAACTATAGTTCTGTATCACTACACTCAAATAAAAGTGTCTGCGACATGTCTAAAATTAGGATCCCCCCATTTGCTGCAGGACTACAGATTTATGTCATTTGACGGTACTGCTTTTGACAGAGTATATAAGCATGACTTATCCATCATGAGAGTGAGTGATTGTTGTTTAACGTCAATTCAGCAATTTTTCAGCTATATCATGGCGAGAACAGGCAAATTTTCAATGAGATGATGATGAGGTCCGCTTTGTTCTAGATCAACACACTGCGCTGGTAGACATGTTGCTCCACTTGGACACGTTATTCTGACTCCAAGCCAACCAGACTTTGCTCTTTCTCCTTAATGCTGCATGCTTAGCGGAGAAGCAACAAATACCAATTTTATAGTCTTTGGTTTGACCCGACCGGGGCTCGAACCCACGATCTACCGCATTCGGGGCGAGCATGCTAACGATAACGCCACCGATGTGGTTCCATCATGAGAGATATCTTCCATGTCCACAAAGATTGATGTGGCAGGAGTGAACGTGGAGGATGTCGCATACCAAGAATTATCTCCATGGAGATAGTTATCTATACAGCATTTGAAAAATTTGTATCAAACAGTACATATGAGTTCTGTCCCCTGAATCTTGTAAATCAAAGAACAGATTGAGATTTAGACAGATTTGTCAGTTTACCGTTCACAGTAAAAGCTGCTTAAACCAATAATTCGGAAAAGCTATACATAATGAACCAACAATTATGTCCTCTCGCCTAATATTATTTAAAAAAATGTCACATTTAATTTGTTATTCCAAACACTTGTTTGGCTTTTGTTTGACAAAATGAATGGGTCAAAATAAGGCATCTCAACTAAAGGAAGAATATTTAAGCATCAGACTGTTCTGAGCTACCCGGATATGCAGTATTAAAACTCTACTACTAAGCCATTCATTTTTTAAGTCTTTGCAAATTTTGTCAGTTGGATCATTATCATATTCTGGGTGCTGGTGACAGTTGATAGGGCTCAGCCAACAGAGCTGTCCAGTATGTCCCCAGGGGGTGAATAGGTGTGCCCTCTCAATGGGATAAGAGAGTGTAGAAGGGTTATCAGATTTTCTCCCATTATTACCACGTTTTAACCCCGCTGAACCAGTGGTGGAAAAATCTGTAATTCTCTAGAGGATTAAAATGTCTCGTGCCTTTCCCCGCAGAATTGTGTAGCGGTCTGCCAAAGGATTTTGAAATAAAGTTTGTGTTAAATAATGGGAGAAACAAATTCTCCTTCAGTTGTCCATGTGGGTTACGATATTTCTCCACTCTCGAGAGTTAAATTAAAAATTTGAACCACTCGCCTGACGGCTTGTGGTTAAAATTTTTAATTTAACTCTCTTGAGTGGAAAAATATCGTAACCCACGGGCAACTTAAGGAGAATCTATATATAATATAGAAAGTCTTACTGTTGACCACAGTTGATAACATGCTTGGAGAGTACGACGTTCCTTGAATGTTAAAAATCTCTTTTTAACGAGTTTGAAAAAAAAGAGTAGAAGCATTATAGAGGATTTCAACCACAGCAACCTTATCATTATAAAAAAATATTTTTCAACTACATCAGTGATTTTATCAATTAATGGAAGACAGTTTAACATGATCACTTTACCAATTAAATTACCATTATTTTTATGTGTATTGTGATTTCCAGGTCATTAATTGTTCATTAGATTTAAAAACAGTTTCTTTTCAAGGACTTAACATTTGTAATCCTTGAATAATTTAAACAGTCTCAAATGTATTGAGACATAACACATTTTTATATAGTCTTAACATGGAAAAGATATATTGTGTGTAATTCTATGGAAATTGGTATTTAATTATGTGTCAACTTTGCAAGTTGATCCATTCATAAAAGTAGAAATGTGTCCATAGGACACTGATGTCCCAGCTTCAAGTTTCTATTTAACTAATAGCTAACCATTACACCACCAATGAGGTTCTTTCTCCTTAATGCTGCATTAATAAGCGCAGAAGCAACATATACCAATTTCTTTTTCCTTGGCTTGAACCCACAATCTACCGCACTCGAATGCACTAATCATTACACCACGGATGTGGTTCTCTTACTCCTTAATGCTGCATGATTAGCGGAGAAGTAGCAAATACAAATTTAATAGTCTTTGGTTTGACCCAACCAGGGCTTGAACCCACGATCTACCACACTTGATGGATGTGTTTCTCTTACTCCTTAATCAATGCTGCATGATTAACAGAGAAGCAACAAATACCAATTTTCTAGTTTTTGGTTTGACCCGATCGAGGCTCCTACCCAAGATCTACCGCACTCAAGGCAGGCACGCTAACCATTACACCACCGATGCGGTTCTCCGACTACTTAATACAGCAGAGAAGCAACAAATACCAATTTTCTAGTTTTTGGTTTGACCCGATCGAGGCTCCTACCCAAGATCTACCACACTCAAGACAAGCACGCTAACCATTACACCACTGATGCGGTTCTCCGACTCCTTAATGCTTAATGCAGCAGAGAAGCAGAGAAGCAGCAAATACAAATTTCACAGTTTTTGGTTTTACCCGACTGGTGTTCATAATGCACAAACATTAAAACTTAAAATCTTAATTTTTTTTTTTTTTTAAATCTTTCGGTTCCATCAAACATGAGTTAATCTTTATCTATTTTTATTCTGGTCATTCAAAGTTGATTCAACAACCTTCTAATACTTAAGTGAGTCCTATAAATTATTCTTTCCATGAACATACTAAATACCATATTATATATATAGCTTTCATACTTCAAGAGGTTTCTAACTAGATCAAGTGGTATATTCAAAAGATCTATGTGAATTATTTATGTATGGTATACAAAGACCTTCTTATAGCGAAGTACAAAAATTCCTTTTGAAAGGCAAACAAAAATATTTTCGTATCATATTTCAACAAAAGTTATTTAAAGATTATTCTCAAAGCCTTTATTTTAATACACATATATTATTAACTTGTCAAAATTTATTTTTTGCCCTAATAACTGTAACTGACACTTTACTTTTACATTTTTTTTTTAAAGCTTAATCAGAAATAACATATTTGAGAGGATTGACTTGAGTTGGGTAGAGACGATAAAAAATAGCCTTTTGTTGTATTGCCACAATGCACCTAATATTTTTCAGAATCTAGGTTGTGGTTTATGGTATTTAATGCCACTTTCAACAATATTTCAGATATATCATGGCGGTCAGTTTTATTGGTGGAGGAAACCAGAGTACCAGGAGAAAACCACCGACCTGCCGCAAGTCACTGACAAACTTTATCACATAATGTTGTATTGAGTACACCTCGCCATGAACAGATTCGAACTCACAAACGGGAAAACATGTGAAATCATGTTAAAGTAACAATGGAAAGATTATATCCTGGTGTGTGACCTTTGACCCCTGACCATTCAAGGAGGTAAAAACAAAATTTTCTTCTATAGTAAATTTGGAAATAATAGAGAAATATTTTGGTCTGAAGATCACCTGTTTGAAAATACAATCTTGTATCTATTGCACTGGAAGCATGAAAATTAAAATATTTTCCATATTTTTGCTACTAAAGGAGGATTTTAGATTTGGGGGTGGGGATATGGTATTCAATGCACTTTCAACAATATTTCAATTATATCCTGGCGGTCAGTTTTATTGGTGGAGAAAACTGGAGTACCCAGAGAAAACCAACGACCTGTCACAAGTCACTGACAAACTTTATCACTGAATGTTGCATCAAGTACACCTCGCCATGAGTGGGATTCAAACTCACAATTTCACAGCAAAAGGGGTGGCCTTTTAAGAGAGGACTATTGTACCATGTTAGACTGAACAAAAATTCACTATAACTATTCTACCTTAAATATCTCCTCTATATTAAGTTCACTGGTTTCGTTAGCTTCGGCCATGATGATGGTATAAACATACCCATTCCTATATCTCTGTTTTCCAAGACAATCCAAACAAATTCATTTTTTTCTGCGGTTGACTTCCTCTTTATATTTATTTAATAACGTTAATTCACAGCTGATCCGTCTATAAACACAATAATATATTGATCTGTGCTTTCTATTTACACCTAACTTATTTCAATGTCGTTCACAATGAACTCAATTGGACGTGTTTTCTCCAAAAATATCCAAAAGTCTCTCAAACTTTATAAATAATATTAATACTTTCACTTTACGATATTGATTTGTACATCTCAAGTCGTGTCATTCACATAGAAATATTTAAAGTACGGTATTAAAATATTTATATCCAAACATGTACGTCTCTTTTAAATTAATCAATACCCAATAAAACAAATATACATTCAGATCATAATTTCCTAATTAACGAGTCATTTCTGAAATCAGTTTTCACCGAAACAACAAACTGTGTTAATCCCAAGATATGTCCAAGTCACCAAGAACTTCTACTTATATTAACGTCATTTGTATACTTATGCCTTTTGTACAAACAAAGGCCAGAATCATTGGTTTAAATGCCCTGTTGAATGATTTTAATGTTTAAATGTGATAAATTTTATGAACAGTCATTTTCACAAATTGTAATAGATTTTATTAATATCACTATCTTGGCAATGACATTGTAAATATATAGCTCTGAACTTAATCTACGGTCGTGGAATTATTCTTCATAATTACAATGACATTGATAAGATAGTATTCGTAGCCATTTAAAGTATCACGCTGATTTGTAAACAATGCTTCAGATTAACGGGATAGAAAAATAATAATATTACAATGTATTCTAACCACCGAACAATAACAACTGGTGTGTATTGTAGGTCAATCAAGTTTATTTATGACTTTTAAAATTCAAACAAATATTTCAATCATCCACCAGGTCTTACAAGAATTGTCTCCCCTTTTTATACCTCTTCAACAGAGACTGAAGTTGAACAAACCTTAATTAAATTTTAAATGTCATTAAAACTTAACTGACACTTAAAATCTACATGAAATAAATTAAACCGTAAAATTTACATGAAATTAATTAACACTAAAGGTTAAATTAAGACTTAAATTTAATTGACATTTGTGTGACCGAATCCTTGCCTGGCAGTCATAAAACTTTTGACTACAAGTTTTGTACTAAAAATGGAAAAACATCCAATCGAACATAATTTACAATAAATACAGCATTCTGACTGGACAATTTTGGATTGGTTTTGGTTCTTTAATGCCACTTTCAACAATATTTCAGTTATATCGTGGAGATCAGCTTTATTGGTGGAGGAAACTAGAGTGCCCAGAGAAAACCACCAACCTGCCGCAAGTCACTGACAAACTTTATCACATAATGTTGTACACCTCATCATGAGCGGGACTCAAACTCACAACATTAATGGTGATAGGCACTGATTGCATGGGTAGTTGTAAATCCAAATACCAAATGATCACGATCACGACGGCCCTGATAATTTTGAAATATGAGAACAAAGTTTGCACTCAAAAGTTTTCTGACGGTGGGTCTTTAAGTGTGTATAATACCACATTAAAAAGGTGTTGTCACTTTTTCCTTCAATACCATTCAATACAAATGTTGTTCATTGAAATGTTTTCATTTTAGCAAAACCAAGATTTTCAAATAAGTTGTTAAACATAAATGGTTGATAATATCAAAGCAAGGGGCAAAAAGACGATTTGCAAATGGCAATTGGTTAGTATTCTATCTTTTTCTTCTTTTCCCTAAATTTTACTTTTTTATTCAATTAAAACGTCAAAAGTGTAAATAAATATTTTCATTTTAAAAGCAGAATTTCTCAATATAACAGGTTATAAAAACCATTACACGAAATAATATAATAACACTAATGAATCGTAAATAAATCAGATACAAGAGCCCTCTTTCAATAAAGCAGTGCAACAAACAAGATCAAAGTAAACAGAACATTTGCATAAAAATATCTAATTCATCACACATGATAGGCTGTCATGTGTTAAATATCTTTTTCTTCAAACGTTCAATTGATTTTTTTTAATCATCTCCAGCAGTGAATCGCCATTACATAAGACTGTGTAACTGAAATATCTTCTGAACAAATCGGCAGGTATTTAACAAAAAAACTAGGTCAAGTATCTTATTGTTATTCAAGAATTTTTAAAACATCATATGTACAATTTTTTGCCAAATAGATCTTTAATCATAATTAACACAACACATGACTGTTTTGCCAAATATTAATATACCCCATAAACAGATCATATTTAGATTAAAAATATCAAGTCTTTAAATACCATTTGATTGAAATATTGCCAAATTTGACATCTAGCATAAATCATATATACATTTTTTTTTCATTAGCCAGATTATGGGGCCATCGTGGTTTAGATCGTTGGATTAACGACTACCTATGAAATCAGTGCCTATCACCACTAAAGTTGTGAGTTTGAACCCCATTGATGACGAGGTGTACTTGATACAACATTATGTGATAAAGTTTGTCAGTGACTTGTGACATATTTGTGGCTTTCTCCAGGTCCTCCGTTTTTCCTCCACTAATAAAACTGACAGCCACGATACAACTAAAACAAGATGTTGCACGCTACGTCGTGCTTAGAATACCCCCACTCATTCATTTGTAAGTCGCACGGTAAACAGGAAGTAGATGTGCGGTAAACCTGGAAAGGGGAGACACAGTACAAGTCACCATGCCAAAGCCATATATCAAATATAAAATCATTTCTTCCAGTAGAAGCTGAGATAACTGTTACGAAAGTTTTCATTACGGCAAACATGAAAAATTCTAAGTCGCACTGTAAACAGGAAGTAGATGTGCGGTAAACCTGGAAAGGGGAGACACGGTACAAGTCACCATGCCAAAGCCATCTATCAAATATAAAATCATTTCTTCCAGTAGAAGCTGAGATATCTGTTACGAAAGTGTGAACGGACAGACGGATGGACGGACGGACAAGGTGATTGCAATATAGCCCCCACTCTATGAGTAGAGTGGGGGTATAATATTGTTAAAAGTGCATTAAACACCATAAATCAATCCAAACCAAACCATTAGCCAGAATGAGCGAGTGATTGTTTAATGCCAAGTGAATAATTTTATCTATATTATAAAGATGACGAAATTTTTGGCAATACTTTGTTTAAATGTGTTTATAATCTCCATGAAGAAATATTTTGCTTGATTGTATATTATAACGAATATGAAATTTATATAAAGCTTTATTTGCTATCTATGTATTTTAAAGGTGTGTTTACACTGTTAACTTTTTCCTTCAAATTTACTTTAAACTTAAGCTGTGCAACTACTTCAAATACAAATCTGACATTGTAAACATCTCCTTGAAGACATTTGATCGGGCTATCAAAATTTTTGGAAGGAAGTGGAATATGTGTTTGAAGTAGATGCATATGTATTAATCTGCAGTGAATTTGAAGATACAAATTTATGGTGCAAATGCAGCTTTAAGAGCTCAAACTTTGATCAGTTGTTTAATTTCCTTGCATAACTTGAAGAGGAAAAAAATGACCCATCCATTAAAATTAAGGTCACTTAATACATGATTGATTGATTTATTGTGCTTAATGCCACTTTCAGCAATATTTCAGCTATATCATGGCGACCAGTTTTAGTGGTGGAAGAAGCCAGAGTACCCGGAGAGAACCACCAACCATGGGCAAGCAACCGGTAATCTTTATCACTTACGACTGCGAGTCGAGTTCACCCTTTCTTGTAAGTTACAAAGTCGGGCGCGAACCCACACCGTATTGGTGATAGGCTTGTATGAGTTATTAATTTAATCCAACTACCTAACTCATTGACCCACCTGGGTGCTCATTCAATACAAGTTATTGCTTAATAGAGGTGGTCACTAAAGCAGGTTTGACCTTTGACTGTACATGTACATGGACATTTCAAAGTAAAATCACCTTGTCTCTGTTAAGTAAAAACTGATCATACAACACCTGGCTACATATTGCTTAATAAGTGCATTTCAATTTGGTTTTAATCTGTATTAAGTAATAATCTCTCTTTTGTGGTTCATGCATGCTATCAGCAGGTCACACTGGTAATTATCTACAGGCTATCATGAGAGATTTGATGAGATCAGCAGAAATACTTTGACTTCAAATGCTTTTTTTGGGGGGGGGTATCCTGCTTAATGCCACTTTCAACAATATTTCAGTTATATCATGGCTATCAGTTTTATTGGTGGAGGAAACTGGAGTACCCGAAGAAAACCACCGACCTGTTGTAAGTCACTGGCAAACTTTATCATATAATGTTGTATCGAGTACACCTCACCATGAGTGGGATTCAAACTCTCAATGTTAGTGGTGATAGGCACTGATTGTATAGGTAGTTGACCATGACGGCCCCTCACATACAATAGTACTAACTACTATATAATACCTGTACATGTAATACCACCATTAGAAGAGTTTGAAGATAACAAAGGGGTAATCAAAATTGAGAAGGACAGAATGGCCAAAAGAAAAAGAACAAAAGGACAAACAACGATCTACAAAACATACATATCAAACCAAAGATCGAGTAACAAGAACCCCACTAAAAACCGGGGGCGAACTCAGGTGCTCCGTAAGGGTAAGCAGTTCCTGCTCCACTAGTGACACCCATCGTGTTATTTAGCTCTTTGTCGACAAAAATTATTTATTATTTATTCAGTAGGTTAACTGTTACGTGTTGTAGCAAACTTGATACCTTATTTAAAAAAACAAGGAGTATTTATACCAAGAACTAAATAAGGTGAGCACAAAAGTCATGTGGATATATATGAAAACAAGATTTATCAAAAAGTTCTAAACAAAACTATTTTAAAAAAAAAATTAAATTGAGTGGTTTTAATTTTTCAAAATTTTATTTTTGTCTATCCTTCTATCCCATGATAAATTGAACTGGAAACTTTAAAGAAACTGTCAATTATCTATCAATTTAAGAATAGTAGACAAAAGTCCAAATATATATCTATTCCATTTGGTGACTAACACTGTTATTAGATCCCTTGATTTGAAGAAAATAAACTTTTGATATTGGACAAAGGGAGATAATTCAACTAAACCTCACTGATCAAATGGTTGAGCTTCTGACTTGTCTCAGCTATTTCAACTGCTGATTTTATTACATCGCTGATGGTTTTCTGTACAATATTTTCAATGAAAACTGATGTACTGCTAACAATTTTAAAATTGAACTAACCAGCGCAAAATTACACGGTCTAACCCTCTACTACATGACTTTTTAACTAGACCGATTAATTTGTCTCAAGATGTATTATCACTTCTATATGAACAAATATAGTATAAACAAGGGGACAGAACTTTTCAGTCTACTATTAGACACCGCAATTGTCTAGCTCAGAGTCAACATCCAATCAAATAGCAATATACATTAATTAAAATCTGGCTTGATTTTTTTCATGATTATATTTGTCTTCATAAAAACATAAAAGAAACTAGATGTATTGTTGGATTTAAGGAGTTACTAGTAGCCCTTGGCTGTATGTTTTCCTCGTTAAATAAATAAATAAATAAATAAATAAGTAAATTAAATATGCTCATCCATATTAAGAGATAACTGTATTGTATTTTAAGCTTTGCAGATGTAAATCATGTGTTTTACTGTCACAAATTGAGTATAATTATTTTCAAACAAGATAAATACTATATGTTCACAACATTCTATTTTTTTAGCAACACTCACCTGTGCTTCATCTCTGAAACTGTCCGCTATTTTGAAAGCATTAGCCATCTCTGTTTCTTTTCCATGCAGCTCATCTACAAATTCCTACAAAATACAAAACAACATCATGAAATGAAAAACCAGTTATACACAGGCAGGAGCTTGGAAAATACAATCAAACCTGTATTAAGAGGTCATCTTTTAGAAAAAGAAAAAGTGGTCTTCAAAGGCAGGTGACCTCTTAAAACAGGTTCAATTCATATTAAATTTTCTATATTCTAAAGACAAACAATTGTGATCTTTTAAAAGAGGTGACTGCATGGGCAGCTTGACTGTACACAACATCTCCTACTAACATCACTACAAAAGGCTAAATTTTTCATTCCTACTAAAATCTCCATAGTCAAAAGTACTTGTCCAGGTTGAATCATCCCTTCCCTCATTTCTATATAGTGTAATATATCATTGAACTTGTTCTCATTCTGAATATAGCTAAAATACTGCTTGGTGGACGTTAAGCAGTAATCAATCAATCAATCAATTAACCTACTAACAAAATAAGAAGAAAAAGTTGTAAAAGGGAGATAACTCTCAGGACAAGGTACAACATCAAATAATTATGTCACTGTGTTTTCACAGAGGAAATAGACAAGAAACCAAAACAATCACTTTGATTTAAAAATAGCCAGCAACTGTATCTTACCTCATTTATCAAAAAAAGAAAATTACAATATTGATATCAGGAGCAAATTAAATCAAATAGTCATAAAAAACTGGAGGTGCTCTCCACAAAGGAGGAACATACTAGCAATAGTCAGAAAAATGTTGCTTGCAATCAGCTGACTGTATTTTAATGCATTACCTTCTAATTTTAAAACATGCATAAGAAAATTAAAATATCTATAGTCTTTTACTTATCTTTAACCTTAAAAGATTTCTGTACTTGACAATCATTTTTATCGATTCACCGATTTATGCCTGTTTCTGAATCCTTCGTGTTATTTATGTAATCTGTACCTTGCATTATGCATGTTTGCAGGACTTTCAATAAGGGGTGGTCCAGTCACTTTTACCTGTTTAAAATGGTATTTGGTACTTCCTGCTTTTAAAGAGAATTGTATGGGGGGGGGGGGGTGGGGGGGAGTCATGGTATTTAACGCCACCTTCAACTTTTTCAGTTATATTGTGGCAGTAAGTTTATTGGTGGAGGAAAGTGGAATACTCAGAGAAGACCACCATTCTGCCACAAGTCACTAACAAATTTTATCAAAAAATGTTGTATCGAGTACACCCTGCCTGAGTGGGATTTGAACTCACAACTTAACGCCACCTTCAACAATATTTCAGTTATATTGTGGCAGTAAGTTTTATTGGTGGAGGAAAGTGGAGTACTCGGAGAAAACCACCATCCTGCCACAAGTCACTAACAAATTTTATCAAAAAATGTTGTATCGAGTACACCCTGCCTGAGTAGGATTTGAACTCACAATTTTAGTGGTGATAGGTACTGATTGCATAGGTGATTGTAAATCTAACTACATACGATCATGACCATGACGGCCCCTGAGTATTTTATAAGTTATATATGAAAATGTTTAAATCTTAATACAAAGTACCGCCTGTAAATAGTGAAGTAATGGTACACTTGAAAAATATTGAAAGCCCTGTGTTTTGTGATATAAAATAGGCTTAAACCAATAATCACCGATGCTTAAGTACCTGAGGGAGATAGTGTTATTGTGTTAGTACCTGAAGGGGATAGTGTTATTGTGTTTAAGTACCTGAGGGGATAGTGTTATTGTGTTTAAGTACCTGAAGTTTAATCGAAGGGTCTGAATTACCCAAAACTCACGTAAATAAAAGAAGCTTCATGTTAATTATCCTGCTCAATGAAATAGTTCCACTTCCACCGATGAAATAAAAAAATACAAATATTTGATATTTCAAACAATTTCTCTGATAAAATGAAAATTATAAAAATACTGCACTATCAGAATAGTCCAAAATCCAACACAAAAATTGTAGAAAGAGGGAAAATCGATACCCTTATTTTTTGAAAAATCAAAACATTAAAACCACTTCGACATTACATTCTACACATAAAATATGAATATTCCTTAATCCAATATTAATTAAACCTTATTTCTTGATATTAAATTTCAATGAACAAAATTTTAAAAACTTAATACATAAACAAAGCTTTGTAGACATTTAAAGGTAAAAAGAAACCCAGTGTTTACAGTGCATGACTCTGCATACATAATAACATTGTGTATTTGTTTATTTATTTTTGTTTGTTTGTTTTTAACTTAAAAAAAAATAATGCGTTCATTACTCGATGATACGCTTTTGTAAGAGAACACATGTACATTTGATAAAGTTTGTCAATGACTTGTGACAGGTCGGAGGTTTTCTCCGGGTAGTCCAGTTTCCTCCACCAATAAAACTGACCGCCACGATATAACTGAAATATTGTTGAAAGTGGCGTTAAACACCATAACCCTAACTCCTAACTCGTGTACATTTGGGAAAATGAAGAAAATCAAAACAGAAAAATGGGAAAGATGTCTTTGCTAAAAAAAAAGATTGAACATAACCTTTCTTTTTTATGGCTTTCTGCTCCATAAAAATGTTTGTAGGGTCTTAGTCAGAGACTGCCATAGCATAGGGTAGAAAACATCTAAGCACTAGTATAATTGGGGGGATTAAAAGGGAATGCTGCCCTTGCTAAAAAAAAATCTGTGTAGGATCCTAATTTTTTTCATGACTTTCTGCCACATGACAATATTGGAAATGCAATGAAATTATGGTGTTTAACGCCAGTTTCAACAATATTTCAGATATATCGTGGCGGTCAGTTTTATTGTCACAAGTCACTAACAAACCAGGGTCTATGACAAAGATTGCCACAGTATCGGGTACAAAACCTCCAAGCATGAGTACTAGTATATACATTGTTAATAATCACTGAATAAGATACGATTCTAATATGACTTCCTTCCTTCAAACGAGCGATTTATTAGATGGCAAAATCTCATTAGCACATGCAGGGCCCACACACATAAACCAGGTGATAAAATCATAAGAATAAAATTATTTACACGGTTGTTAACATTTTAAATATCTATATTCACTGAAAATAATCAACATATCCAAAATTAATAAATATGCGATTGTGCAATTAAAACGTGCAAACACAATATTATTGTTACGGATGCTCCATCTTTAAGACTGACTTTCCCGTCATAAAAGTATATGTTGATGACTTATCGTCCATCTTTAAGACTGATGTTCCAGTCGTAAAAGTACATGTTGATGAGTGATCGTCTGCTTGAATTGGCAGCATATATTGTGTGCGACATTGTCCGAAAACGTTTATATAAATTACCGTCTTTTTCATCACAGTATACTACCGTATTTGTACTGTTAGACATATCAGAATCAAAATAATTCGTGGAAGCCAGAATGTGTTTTGAGTTTTAATATGGGTTGGCAAGATATTAGCAAATTATATCCCTCACTTCCGCTTGGGATAAAATACTAATGTCTGCCAACCCATGTTAAAACTCAAAACACATTCTGGCTTCCATGAATTATTTCTTAATTGAAGCACATCAGTCCTTAGGTGGGCATGAACATTGTACGTCCATTACAGTCAATTACAAGTGAAAATGGATTTATCTTGTACTGTTATTTTTATACAAGGAAGTCAAAAATAAATAAATGTGGTCGTAAACAAACCAAACTTGATCTTGATATTAGTTCTTACACTACATAATATATATACATTTATTGAAAAATATTATTCCAATGGATAAAAAATATTTACATACATATAATCAAATAATGTCAACTTGATATTCATAATATTGAAGCAGAAAAAAAAAACAGTGGATAGAGTCTGACAATTAATTTCGCTTTGTAACTACAGGGACAGCAATGACCATTTCTTACAAACAGCATTCTAGTTAGGGTCTGCTGCAAGTTGTCTATAACATACAGAAGGTGAGGAGGATATGGTATTTAACGCCACTTTCAACAATATTTCAGTTATATCATGGCAGTCAGAGTTTTTTTGGTGGAGGAAACCAGAGTGCTCGGAGAAATTCACCGACCTGTCGCAAGTCACTGACGAACTTGATCACATAATGCTGTATCGAGTACACCTTGCCAGAGAGGGATTAGAACTCACAACATTAGTGGTGATAGGTACTGATTTCATAGGTACATTTGTGGTTGTAAATCCAACAAACATACGATCACGACCACATGGTCCCTAACATACAAAGAGCATGTCATTATATCAACAAAAAAGACTAACAAATAACATGCTAAAACATACTACCCTTACATCAAATTTTTTAAGCCTGTGCTCAGCCATCTTCAGTCAAATTTTATCTGATTTTAAGGAATGTCAAGAGATATAGTGACGATCTTGGCTTGTATTGACTTTTTATACATGTCCGTCGTCTTGTAAATAATAATAATGATGGTTCACGAGAGGTCTTTATATGAGTTCTGAGATTTTGATCTAACAATTTTAAAATATTGTCGTCATTATACGGTAAAATAATAATTTATGAAATACATCTTTTGTCTAGTTTTGTCAAGTTAAAAACCTTCAATGACTTTTATAGATATATTGATTTCTGATAAAAATTTGTCAGATATTAAGACTGTCGGTCATATTCAATGACACATGATAGAACTAAATATCGTAAGTGAATGTCGTATTATGACATACATCAGTTCTTCCTCGAATGACTACTGATAGGTCCTACACAAAATTTAAAAAAAATTTCCACAACATATATCTTTACATCTTTAAAAACAAAGACGAAATGTGACTTTTTTGATAATCTATTCTGCCATGCTATTTATTATTGTATATTTTTTTAGTAGCGTAAAAAAATAAAAAAAAATAAAAATAAAAATAAATAAAAACAGATATATACCATTAAACTGTATCCTTCTTCTGCTTCGAAATTGAATGTGAATAATGACGTTAACTCCATTTTTGTGCTACCAAAAGGTTGATTTAAATTTTAACACTGATTTACATTACAAGTAAATCCACTTCTTTGCTACCACAAATTTTATTTAAATTCTAATTTCAAACACTGAGGTACGTTACATAACTTCATTTCCTTGATACCAAAAGTTTGATTTAAAATTTTGATTCCAAACACTGAGGTACATTTCATATAACTCCATTTCTGTGCAACCACAAATTGATTCAAATTTTAATTTCAATCATCGATGTACCTTACAAGTAAATCCATTTCCCTGCTACCATGAATTTTATTTAAATTTTAAATTTAAACACTGATGTACGTTTCATACAAATCAACTTCTTTGTTTTAAATTGAAACACCGATGTATCTTACATTCAACTTTATTTCCCTGCTACCACAAATTTGATTTAAATTTTAATTTCAAACAACAATGTACGCTACACGTAAATCCACTTTTTTGCTACCACAAATTTTATTCAAAATTTTAATTTCAAACACTGATGTATGTTTCATATAACTCCATTTCCGTGCTACCAAAAGGTTGATCTAAACTTCAACTTCAAACACTGATGTACGTTTCATATGATTTCACTTCCTTGCTTACCAAGAGTTTGATTTAAATTTAAATTTCAAACAACAATATAAATCCAATTTCTTGCTACCTTAATTTCACTTTAAATCTTTAATTTCAAGCACAGATGTATGTTACACATTATTCAATTTCATGGCTACCAACAAGTGTGCGTTGAATTTCAATTTCATATATAAAACCCAGTTTTTATGGTCAACTAACTCTCCGTCAATGAAAATAGAAAATGTAACAAATACATTTGAAGGAAGTAGGATTATTTTTAACAATCTTATTCATGCATGTGTTTTCTTTGATACCTGGATAGTAAGTGGAGTGAAGCTGGAGGGTTTCAATTGTAATATACACCAAACAAACGATTCTTAATGTTACACACGAAAAACTGTAATTCATAACATCAATACAGTTTGTATTATTAAAACAATTTTGTGACAGTGTCGAAAGAAGACATTTATCTACCCTCACAAATTGTTAACAAGATATGATTATAATCTAACGATTATGAAGTCTCCCAAACCAGCCACTGACAACCGGCTTAAAAAATAAATTAAAAGCTACCTTTGAATTCGAACAATGTTGAATTTTTGCAGCATTGTGGTGGCCATTTTGAAAATGGAGACCGGTAGAAATTTTTCGATGTCAGGAATCAATTCAGGACGTTGAAATCGAACAATGTTGAATTTGTGCGGTATTGTGGCGGCCATTTTGAAAATGGTGACCGGTAGAAATTTTTCGATGTCAGGTATCAATTCGGGACATCATAATCTACCCACATATGAAATGGCATTGAAATCGGACAATGTTGAATTTGTGCGGTATTGTGGTGGCCATTTTGAAAATGGCGACCGGTAGAAATTTTTTGATGTCAGGAATCAATTCGGGACATCATAATCTACCCACATATGAAATGGCGTTGAAATCAGACAATGTTGAATTTGTGCGGTATTGTGGCGGCCATTTTGAAAATGGCGATCGGTAGAAATTTTTCAATGTCGGGAATCAATTCGGGACATCATTATCTACCCACATATCAAATTTTGATGATATCGAACAATGTTGAATTTTTACCGCCCATATTTTATGCCGTGTTTTGGCAGCCATTTTAAAAATGGCAGACATCTCGAAAATTTTTAACATGCAGAATTGCTCCTCTAATGGTGACCTAATGGGTTCGCGCCCGGCTTTGTAAATTACAAAAAGGGTGCACTCGTCTCGCAGCCGCAAGTGATAAAGTTTACCAGTTGCTTGCCCATGGTCGGTGGTTCTCTCCGGCTTCTTCCACCACTAAAACTGGTCGCCATGTTATAGCTGAAATATTGCTGAAAGTGGCATTAAACACCAAAAAATCAATCAATCAATCCTTTTATTGATTTTCGGAAGCTCTCTACCCTTTCATAAAAGCTATGCTGTTCAATACATAAAGATGCTTTGCATGCTTGTCGCTGATTGGTCATTTGAAATGCAACATTTGACATGACGATGACCGTATGCATGGTGTTGGATTGCAAGGTATTAAAAAAAAAAATTCTAAAAAAATGTGAGTAGTAATCTTACCCACGCTGTGGAAACTAGTCTGTATGGTACAACTACTTTCCTGATTGACCAATGAGAATCACTTACAGATGTTCGCTTTGAATGCCACAAGTAGAAAGGGGAGATAATAGAAAGGGTTGGAACATTATGCCTGTCAACAATCCACTAAATGCCTGTCAACAATCCACTAAGTATTTTACATCATGAAAATATTGGTATCATCCAATTAAAATACAGGATACAAAAAATAGTCCATTCTATACTCATTCTAATTAAATATTATATTTTTAATGTATTTTTTGATGATACATTAACATCTAACAACATTCATGCACAGGGCAATGTCAGTACTAATCTTTCATTCATCTTTGACCGTCCAATCATATAGCCGACAGTTTGAGACACTGACCAATCAGAGAACAGCTCTCAGCATGTGCCCGGATATTAACTGGTAAGCTCATTGCTGATTGGTTGGTTGAAAATATGACCCCTGACATGACCTTATATGAAATGTAGCATGTATAGATGTTATTGAATAAGCTAACAAAGCATCCAACAAACTTCTAATTTTAATAAGATTGTTTCATACCTTATACTTATTATACTGCATGGCAATATCTTCGCCCGATTCCCGATATTCTTCTGACAATTCAATAGCTTGGTCTAACCACTGATCTAGGTCCTGTAAATTCGTGTAAAAATCTTCCAACTCGGCCGACATCTTGTCATATCTCTGACATCTGCCTTGAGTTTCATTCGCAGCCTGAAAATGACACATATTTCAGATATAGATTGTGGTGGTCAGTATGTTTTTAAATGGAGGAAACCTGAGAAACCAACAGTATTCTATAAGCAAGATTTGGATTCCCAATTGTAACCAATGTGAGGTTGCAGTATAGACAAAATACAGTCAAACCTGTATTAGAAGGTCACGTTTGGGATAAAGAAAAAGTGGTCTGATATGACAGGTGACCTCTTAAAAGAGGTTCAATTCATAAGGAACTTTCTATGACTGGACAAGAAAAAGATGACCTTTTAATACAAGAGGTGACCGCATAGGCAGGCTACACCGTATACACACTTTTGTCTCAGATATCAATTTCATTTTGTTCTCGGCTTGAAACAAGCAAATAATTCTCTGTATTTATACAATGCGCTTCTATTTTGTTTAAAGCCCAGTAGAAAAATAAATTTTACATCCCATAAATTGGTTAAACCCTGCAACATTGTGTGCCTGTCACTAGCTATAATCTAGATTTCCATCAGCAATTGTTATTTCTGTGATAAGTTTAAGGTTTGCTGGAGGAGTGGTAGATCATGTTGCCATTGGTTATAATGTCAACCATACCTGCTATACCTTTTATTTACAAAATAATATACCCAGTGGGGATTCCAGAGGATATGGGGTGTTTAGAGATTCAGAACCCCCTTTCTTCTGATTTTTTTAAGATCATATAAAAAAATGGCAAAAATAAAGCTGAAACCCTCTCTTTTTCCCAGGTATAATCCCAAGACCCTCTACTCCCTTTTTTGATAGTAGATAGGTCCACTGCTGGTGCAAAGATATTTGCCAGATGAAAATTAACCCAGTGGCAAATCCAAGTAAAGGAGATTCGGAAACCCCTTTCTTCAGTTTTTTTTTAAAGATTAGCTAAAAATTGATTGACATAAAGCTGAAAACCCCCTTTTTTCTCCTAGTGAATTTCTTGTTAAATTAACAGTTTATATACTGTCAAACTGCCCATGTGGTCACCTCTATTAAGCAGTCACCTGTATTAAAAGGTCATCTTTTTCTTGTCCTATCATAGAAAATTTCATATAAACTGAACCTCTTTTAAGAGGTCACCTTTCTTATAAGGCCACTCTTTCTTTGTCTCAAAGGTCATGACCTCTTAATACAGGTTTAACTGTATTCAGTTATTTCACTAAATCACTGTGTATCTATAAAGCTGTGTTCGGTCAATACAAAAATTAACAAATAAATAAATAATGTGTTAGCTACCACGATTACATTTTCTTGTTTCTTTGCCACAAGCAGTACATAAACCATGATATAAAATAAATCTTCAGGTAAAGACCAAGGTATGTATTCACAGGTAAAAACATTTTAATTTGCTGTTTTTCTCCCTATGGTATACTTCTTCAATTCAAAGACAATTAATTACCACTTGGAGTAGTACACCTCCCATTGAACAAGTTCAATGTTTATCTCAGGCAACAAAACATTACATTTAAGCTTACACATGGGTACTGGTAGCAAGCAAACAACCGATACATTTTTTTTTATTTACTGGAATCCTTAGTGAAACCTGGGTGATGGAAAAAAAATGTTTACAATTTTTTTTTTCTTTTTACAAAATTCTTCTTTTTTCTTTTTGTTAATTACAAATTTTTTTTTTTTTTTATTTTTTTTTTTTTATAAATTTTTTTTTCTTCATGAATTAAACTTCAAGATAGACAAAAAAGAATATATTTACATGTCATGAAAAAATTGTTTAAAAAAAACCACATTATATCTGAAAATCATCAATGTAATTTTTTTTAAGAATTAATTTTTTCTTTAAATTTCAGCAACTCAAAAACAAAAAGGGGAAAAAAAGCAAGATTTAAATATTAAATCACCAACCAGCTGCATAAATTTCAAAAATACCTGAGAATCATTTTAAAATAATTAGAACCATATATTCAAATTTTAGAGCCCATGGTCCACCAAACAAAAATACAAAAATCGCTGATGATTAAAAATAACTTACGTCATCAAATCTGACTTTAAGATCTGTCGTGTTAAATTTAAGTTTTTGTAACTGTTGCGCTCCGTCATCTTTCTTTTCAACGGTCTTGTTGTTATCTATCAGATCCTCCGCTTGCTTGATGGAAGTTTTCACCTCGTCTTCATGTTTCAAAATATCATCTTGTAAAACCTGAAAAAGAAAGAAATAATATGTATTATTTTAATTTCAGACTTTGGAAGAAAAAGAAGCCAACATATTGTTGATGATACTGTCAAGAAAGTGAGTTTAACCCTGTCACACTTTTGTGCCTGTACCAAGCCATGATCTCGAATTCCATCGTCCAATGTCATGGTATTTCTTTTGGTGTTAAATGAGTTGAAGTGAGAGGTAGTTGTTTGTTTTATTGATATTGGTGGAATTGTTGACCACCACTGTTTAAACTTTCCTTTAACAACTAATGCCTTGCCTTTATCCAGCAAACAAAAATCAGACAAGACAAAAAAAAATAACACTAACCTATGCAGTATATTGCCCCTGACCAGTAAAAATCTGGTTGGGCTTGTAATCTTAATAGATTGCCCCTGACCAGTAAAAATCTGGTTGGGCTTGTAATCTTAATAGATTGCCCCTGACCAGTAAAAATCTGGTTGGGCTTGTAATCTTAATAGATTGCCCCTCACCAGTAAAAATCTGGTTGGGCTTGTAATCTTAATAGATTGCTCCTGACCAGTAAAAATCTGGTTGGGCTTGTAATCTTAATAGATCTTTTTTTTGGCAATTGTGTTTAACATTTGCAATTTTTTTTTAATTCGACCCAGTAACTTCTGAAGTCTAAAATACACGGTGTAGGATCAAATCAATTCCTTTCGGTAAATATCGGCGTTATTCGATTACTTTCGGTTATTACGACGACTCCTTCCAGTAAAAACAATGTAAGTTTGATTAACACCGGACCTTCTTTTCGTCATTAACCACTAAAATGCAAGTATTTATCACTCAATTGATAGATCACGGAACTCTTTAATAATGTGTTTATTTCGGAAAATCAGTTTTACGCACTCTAATGAAAGTGTAATGCAGCATTAAACGAAACAAAGTGACAAGATCGTGTGAAACAGGCCAACCGGCGATAGAAATACACGAATTTGAAGTAGAAAGAGAATTCCTTTACTGAAGACACTTTTCCGTTCGAAATGTCTAGTCATTATTGATACTTTGTAACTGCGATATTACATGTGATCACATTTTTTTCAACGAAAATCTTGGTTTTAGTTGCAATATTGAATAACGCTTCCTTCAAGTGAATGGCACGTATTCCTTTCTTTCGTGACAAATACAGTAATACATGTATAAATCGGAGTTGGTGAATTTGGGTTCACTAAAGTGAGAAATCACATGCAATTTGACCAGCAACCAAAGAGTAGATCTTTTTCGTTTTTTATTGGGCTTTCTGCAAAAAAAAGAACATTTTATTGAATATTTAGTACAAATTCTTTGGTTTGAATGGAATCGGTGCCAAAATGCTTGATCATTTTCGATGAGCCAAAAGGAAGTGTTGACAATTTTTCCTTTATAAAGTGATTTTAAGGCTTATTTTACCTATAAAACATTGAGCATACACATATCATAGATGAAACATGTACATATATATTGTATTGAAAGAATAACACACTTACGTAACCCAATCAGTTACATTTGGCTTATTTGTTCACATATTTGCTCCAACAACAAAGGCACTCTTCAAATTTTTCATGATTTTAAAGAAAAATGTAGGATTACTATGGAATTCAGTGACAAAGTTGATTAAATTAAGTATTCTACTGTTCCGTAAAAGATAGTATTGGGAGGATTTTACCTGTGTTCACATCTTTTTTGGTCGAACATCGTTTCAGATGTGCCATAATTTCCAAAAGGAGTCGTTGTAATAACCGAAAGTAATCGAATAACGCCGATATTTACCAAATGGAATTGATTTGATCCTACAGTGTGAAATAATAAGACTGCCAATGTGGTGTATATTATAGAATTATTGCAAAATAATTTTTTCTTATCTAATAATAAAAAAAATTGAAGATATGTACATGTTAAGAACGATAAATATGAGATCTGTGTTGTCTTGTCTCCCCTTAACTCAGGAAAAAAATATTTTTTGAAATGTTTTAAATTTTTAAGTATAAAAATATACGGACTAACCTTTGTCTTAGAAATCATTGTTATCCTAAATGTCCATCAAAGGAAGTTTATTGATTGATAAATAAAAATTTCAGAGTCGACCAGATTATGCGACGATTGTAATTATAATAATTAAAAATAATAAATTCCATTTTTGTAATTAAAATTAGATGTAAACAAACTTTTTAAACTGTAGTAAAAATTTATGAATATTAAATAACTCAATTACCATTCTAATTAAAACAATTTTAATGAATTTGATAACTACTAAATTTTTTTTGGTGGGTGGGGGGAGATGGGGGTTATTAATTAACAATTTGAAAAATAACCATAATTCTGTTTTTATTTAGAAAAAACCCAAAACATTGTATATGTTGTACATCTTTAAGAATTTCCGAGGAATTCTGTGAGGGGGATTGGGGGGGGGAGGTAATTAACAACTCGGAAGCAACAGAATATAACGAGTATTGTTGCAATGCAGAGACACAAAAATAGTTTCACATATTCATAACATTTTTATGCACAAATTTAAGAAGACACATCACATGCTATTCTAATTTTTCCCACAAAACTACATTTTTTTCATTATTTGGCAAATTTTAAACATAATAATAAATAACATGCTATTTTTCTTTTCATAAATGCCCACAAAAAAATTAATTTTTACTCACAATATTTTGTATTTGTAAAATACTGAAAGATAACCCCCGTTGATTAAATCCTTTGTCACACTTTGTTTTATACATGTACAGGAATTTCATGTTCTTGCACCATAGCAATATCAATTTCTACACTGAAATATACATCGCTGGACATAAAATGGATATTATAAACAATATCTTCCCAAAATACAGGTGTGTTAATGAGAAAAAAAATTACAGGTAGATAAAGGGGATGATATACAATAGGTAAATTACAGGTGTTCGTCAATTACTCAATGTGGACTCCCGGTGATTAATGACTTAACTTCTAGAATCTGGTGTAACATTGTTAGACACTTATCTCCTTATACTAGAAATAGTGGGTGGGTTCATCTTATAAGAGGTACCAGCAGGATTTGTTTTTAATCCTGCAATACTCTTTTTTTCAAATTTAAGATTTTAGCTCCTGATTTTATTTTTATTTCTGAAAATATTCTTAGGTTGTAGAAAAAGGGGTTGGTTCATCTTATTAGAGGTAACAGCAGGATATATTTAATTTTTATAGTGTTATTGCTTTAATTTTGATCTTTATTTTTTTTAAATCCTGCAATGTCTCTCTATTTTTTTCAAATTTAAGATTTTAACTCTTGATTGCAATTTTATTTCTAAAAATTCTTTTAAAGTAATATGAAATGTCAAAAACATTATTTTCAGTTTTCTAAAAATTTCTGATATATGTAAAGATTAAATATATAAAGAACGTAAACCATTCACTTTTTGAGAGCTACGATGTATAATTCAGGAGAAAACGTCATTTTATTCTGTCTCTGATAATTCTTGCTACCCGGCCAATAATGCAAATCGTATGCTATTGACCTCAGATTTGAACTCATTCGGTAGAGATTGTGCGCTTGCTCCGTTATTGTCTAGACATGTAACATCATTTTCGTTTTGATTTACATTCCATTATTTTCCATTCAATCCATGATTAAAAATAATTTTCCCTTAGCGAAACGTTAAACAAGGATCTCTTTACCTGGAAAATAAATATATATCACCATCTATGATCTAAACCGCCGTAAATGTCTTTTAACGGCATTATGTGTATAATCAAGGACGTATATAGAATCTTATAATTCAGCAAATTTCGCGGGGCCCAGTAAGGGGACACTGCATACGCAACTTGTAATTATGTTAAAACATTAGGTTTTTTTTATATTACTTTGTTTCAAATCTATTTAAAATTTATTTGGCCTAAGAGACAAGAATGTGAAAGAAAGCACACATTCTTTATCTCATAATAATATATAGGCAAATAATTTGATTCTGAGGGGGCCTGGCAAGATTAGTCAGGTTAGAATATTTGACAGAAAATTCATTCGACACATAGTGCAGGACAGGTTACAACATTGTTTACTTAGTTCAGGTCAGATTTTATTTTAAATTTTCTATGAGGCAAAGGCCAGAATTTTTTTCCAACTTTGGGTGGCCAGATTATTTATTTTATTTACTTAAACTGCCAGACCCCCCCCCCCCCCCCCTGCGCGGAATCAATTGGTTGTCCTCAAAACAAACCAGGAATTAAACGAACCAAGTTATGAAATGGTTGGTGTCAAAAAAACGGTGACAAATTATGGACAAAATAAGTCGTATTTTTGGCATTTTTTTTCTTGTTGATTTTATATTTTCTTCTCTGACAACTCCAAATGTTTTCATCGTAATGGTTTTGAAATGTACATACTAATAATAATTTACACAGTTTGTACATGCGATACGTTAGTTCCGACGAGGATTTTAAATTCTGAGATTTCTTGGTTCTGTTTCGATTTCCCCAAATGGGGCCCCGTGTCATTCATTATTACTGATTTCAATGTTTTTGTCCAGTTTTTCAAATAAACTGATTAAGTCAGAATGAAATTCATTGCAGTTGATAATCTTTAAGGTAAAACATACATGAAATAATTTCTTTGCAAGGCAAGAAATGCAAGAAATTTAACTTCTTTCAAAACCAGAATGAACCAGAATGATACATGTGCCCACCTGTTTACGTTGGTGATGAAATTTCATGATCGGCAATCATCGGAACGGTGCATCCAAAAGTTAATTAGCCGCCATTGTCTTGACAAAACGCGAGTTGGAATGGTTTTCTGTTCTTAATCACAGATGATCGTAATTTTCGTCCTCAAACATGCATGAATGGTTTAGTTTTTAGGGAATGTAAACATATCAAGAATATTTTTGAAGATGTTTATTTCACCAAAAACTCGTTTCATATTACTTTAAGCTGTACACATAATTTTTTTATACAGCATACGAATGGTATCACTTTAATTTTGATTCATTTATTTAAAAAAAAACTGCATTGTCTCTTTTTTTTCAAATTTCAGATTTTAGCTCCTGATTTTATTTTTATTTCTAAAAATATTTTTAGGTTGTAGAAAAAGGGGGTGGTTCATCTTATTAGAGGTACCAGCTGGATATAATTTTTTTTGTGCAAGTGTTATCACTTTAATTTTTATTTTTTATTTTTTTTTAAATCCTACAATGTCTCTCTATTTATTTCAAATTGAAGATTTTAACTCTTGATTTTTTTTTTTTTTTCTAAAAATATTTTCAAGTTGTATATGAGTGTTATCACTCTAATTTTGATCTTCTTACACTAGAAATAGGGGGGGGGGGGTCATCTTATTAGAGGTACCAGCTGGATTTTTTAAAACTTTTTATACAGGATATGAGTGCTATCACTTTAATTTTGATTAATTTATTTTTTTTAAATCCTGCAATGTCTCTCTCTCTCTCTCTCTCTCTTTTTAAATTTGAGATTTTAGCTCTCGATTTTATTTTTATTTCTAAAAATATTTTTAGGTTGTAGAAAAAGGGGGTGGTTCATCTTATTAGAGGTACCAGCAGGATATATTTTTTTTATGCAAGTGTTATCACTTTAATTTTTTTTTTTTTTTTTTTTAAATCCTGCAATGTCTTTCTATTTTTTCCAAATTTAAGATTTTAACTCTTGATTTTTTTTTTTTTTTCTAAAAATATTTTTAAGTGTTATCACTCTAATTTTGATCTTCTTACACTAGAAATAGGGGGGGGGGTCTCATCTTATTAGAGGTACCAGCTGGATTTTTTTTAAACTTTTTATACAGGATATGAGTGCTATCACTTTAATTTTGATTATTTTTTTTTTTTAAATCTCTTTCTCTCTTTTTTTTTAAATTTAAGATTTTAGCTCTCGATATTATTTTTAATTCTAAAAATATTTTTAGGCTGGACACATTTGAAATTTTCTTTAGGAATTTTGTTTTGGATCTCTATGAAATATTGTTGAAAGTGGCATTAAACATCAAAAACCAAAAACTGTGGAAGTGATAAAAGATTCTGTGTTGACCATGCAACAGATCAAATTTTTTGTGAATAATTATTTGTTGTGAAGAAAGCAAATATTTGATTCCTGATCAGGAACTTTTTTTCTGAATTTTTGAAAAAATAAATGAATAAAACATATGAAAAAAATTTCTTAATCATATCTCATATTTCACTTGCATGTCTTATTCCAGGTCATGTTGATAAATTCTTTGAGAGTAATTATTTGTTGTGAAGAAAGCAAATATTTGATTCCTGATCAGGAAACTTTTTTCTGGATTTTTGAAAAATAAATGATTAATAAAAGGGAAAAAAGATTCTTTATCATATTTCAAATGTCAAAAAAAAAATTTTTAAGAAGAAAGCAAATATAAAAATCCTGATCAGGAACCTTTTTTTTTTTCTAGATTTTTGAAAAATAAATGAATAAATCATAAGAAAAAAGGTTCTTAATCATATTTCACACATCATATTCCAGGTCATGTTGATATACATGGGAAAGAAATTTTGATAAATTCAAAAAAGGGAGGGTTGACTTGTCCCGTTTCCCATTAATTTTCCTTCTACTAAATCTGTATTAACTGTAATTGTTCCCATCAATATTAATTTCTCTCTATAAAATGAGTCACTGTACTTATCTTCAGGTAAAAAACATCTACAATTTGATGGATCACCCTATACTATAGATATAATACTGGGTCAAGGAAAAGAAATTAAAAATGAGACAAATAAAAATAAAAATGCATATATCAAATTTAGTGCACATGTCAAGTTTCTGGAATAACCTAATACTGGGTAAACAAAAATGAAATTAAAAATGAGACGAATCAAAAAAAAAAAAAATTTATATCAAATTTAGTGCATATGACAGATTTCTGGAATAACCTTTAATCAGATACCCTCAAGGTCAAAAGATTTGAAAGCTAAATACAGTGAAGCCTGTTTAAACTAGTTCTAATAATAAAACCCTAAATGCTCGCTTACTCGCAAGGGTTATAACGGGATGCCATTACACGTAATGGAGCAGCCGCCGAGATTTTTTGCGCTCGCTTACAGAGCTTCTGACGCCTGCATTTATCAATAATAAGACATAACCTTTCCTTTTGTCCATTATTATAACAAGTTTGTATCACCTACCAGTATTTTAGAATGTAATTCCCACAAAATAAAAATCTCCTCTTTGAAAATTTTGAATTTCGTCATTTCCGGCCTCACTATTTAGATGTCGATACCATATTTGGCGATTTAGGCGTGAATGCTTACCAATCGTAACTACTCAGCCATTCTCGCTACCCTGCAAATAACAGGGTAGCGAGAATGGCCGAGTAGTTACGATTGGAATGTTTACCATATTTAGAAAAGCTCCGCCTTCCGTAGTTTCCGGTTATGGAAAACGATCGATAAATTTGAACAAGGTTGTTGCTAACTTTGAAAAGCATATATTTCTCAGCCAAACCGATTTAACAAGGACTGGGATCATCAGTAATTGTTATAATGAAATGTTTGAAGCGTAAATAGTGAGTTTTTATGTTTCAACTGCAACTTTTTTTTTGCTCCATTGTGACGAATGGGACCGCGTTGTAGCTCTGCCGAGACACAAGTTTGTCACAGGAGCTACATTATTGCAGCTAGTTTAAACCGAAACCCAGTATAAACTGAACTTTAGATATGTTTAAACTGAAACCCTGCATAAACTGAACTTTGGATAAAGTCCTAATGTAGGAAATCTTTGTTAATTTAACCTGTATATACCAAACACCTGTCTATTCCGAACACACAAGTTTGTCCCCTGGAGCTTCAGGATAGAAAGTTTTCATTGTAATCTAAAATTTTTTGTTGCACAATTTTTTGAACATTCTCAATTTGATGCTAAAATTATATGTTTTCACGCAGTCCCCACGATGAGCACCTCTAATCAGGCCCAAGACCAGTAAAACTTTGTTTGGACCAGTAAATTTTTCATAAAAAGTTTTATTTAGAACTAAGAATTTAATTTGGACCAGTAAATTCAAATTTTCGTTTCGTGGACTGTTTACGAGTCAAAATGGCACTGGTTCTAGCAGCACAAAGAATTTGAGTAAATTTTCTTATAGGGTAACGTATAGATATTTTGAAAAATCAGACAATAAATTTACAGAAACTAGACAATTACCACTAGTTGTTATTACGTTTAAATTTTCTTCAGATTATGGAAAAAATATACAATTTTCACTGAACTTTGCATAAAAGGGGGCTTTTTTGTTCAACTTAAAAGGGAAATAACTCCCATATATAAACGTGTAAAAACATATCATTCAGGTCTTTTAAATAAAGGTACTTTTACCTCCATAAAATTGTCTTTGGTACCTCCTGATTTTAAAGAGTGTTGTATAAGATATTCATGAAAATTGTTCAAATTTTAATAAAAAGTACCGCCTGTAAATCGTGAAGTACCTGGTAGACTTGAAAAATATTGAAAGCCCTGATCATTTAAGAATCAAGTTGTGGCCGTGATCGTATTTGATTTACAACCTCATTGCAATCAGAGCCTATCGCCACTAAAGTTGTGATTTCGAACACCGTTCATGGCGAGGGGTACCCGATAACACATTATGTGATAAAGTTTGTCAGTGACTTGTGTCTGTGGTTTTCTCCATGTACTTCGGTTTCCTCCACCAATAAAACTGACCACCATGAAATAACTGAAATATTGTTGAAAGTGGCGTTAAACACCATAAACCTAATCCAAATCTTAAGAATGAAGTCAGAAATGTGCAAATAGTCTATTGTATTGGACTTTTCAAATTCAGTTTAATTTGTTAAAAATTTATATTCTATGACCATGATTCTTGTCAGTTAAAAAAAATGTAAATTACTGTTAAAAAAAATATGTCGATTTTACTAGTAAAAGAACAAGGAGTATAAAGAGACATACCGTATTTTACGGACGATAGGTCGATATTTTTTTTCCTCAACACGCTGGCTTCGACCTATCGTCCACATCGACCTATACAAGGATGAAGTTAAAAAAATATGGAATCCCTAAAAAAAAATCTCGATAAAAATGACGATTTGGTTTACAGTATACCTTGAATTTGCTGTAGGTTTTTTTTCTGAATAAGAAGACTGAAATCATCGATGTTCTTGGGGAATAAAAGTATACTAACAAGGGGTGCAATTCAGGGGAAAAAATGTTCAACATCCGAAAAAAATCAATAATACTCAATGATTGAAGTGTTAGCGAAAATCAGTTCAATATTGAATTGTATAATAAAATATATACAATAAAAATGTATGTTGTTGGAAAAAAATCACAGGGTGGATTGTTTTACAATATAAAATTATTGTCACAAAATATCTAAATATGGCTATATAGCTTTTCCATCTAACACGAGCATGTGCACAGGGTTGTAGTAAAAAATGGCGGTTGCATTACATCTCACAATAATTTGAATAAACGTGGAGTACAAGCTTTTTATACTAAATATACTGGAAAATAATTATCGATTTCGTTAAACTAGAATGTTCTACATTTGAATTGGTCAATTAGGAACAAATAAAATAATCACCATGAGATAATCAACACAGGTGAACATCAGTCGGGACTTAATTATCCTGATCAGCTGATTGAAAATTTACTGGACCGAGATGATCACATAATTTGTGTACTACTTTATTTTATGAACATCTGTTTGCCATCTATTGTGACACCCACAGATGGCCTGATTTGAATGTCATCGATGTCTGGCTTTACAAACCAGACTCCTCATAAAAAACAAGTTTAAAAACAAAATTTTATTTAATTTAATTTTCATAATTATTTCGTTTATGACACATAAGAATAGTATTCTTGAGTTAATACTTGCATATACTTACCGAAGAACATCGTTATAGGACAAATTTTTACCGATGTAAACAAAAAACAAAAAAAAAGTTTGATGTGACGATACTTACCCAAGTTGTCATCGGCATCCTCGACCTATGGAATGCTTCGACCTATCTTAGTATTTCCCAAAAAATTTAGCCGAAAAGCAGCAATTCGACCTATCGTCCCCATCGACCTATAGTCCGTAAAATACGGGTATCTGGTCACTAATTTCTGACAGATAATGAAACAGGAAGTCATGTATCATATTTAAAATTAAAACTATGGGAGAAGACTGTCTAAGTTGTTTAACTTGTGTCTTATCCTTTTGTCTATTTGAACAATAAAATATGTTTAAAGTAACTAACTTTGAGGCTTCAATTACTAGTTATAGTAATCAGAAACGGATGGTTTATAAAAATGTAATGTCAATCATGATACACATCTTCGCTAGCCAAGGGTTACGATTCGGGTCCCCCTTCTCTCCACCCTTGGCGGATCTAGAATACATTTTGAAATTCACGCGCAATGCCACCTGGTGGTTTATCGAAGTTGCGCCCCTTAGATAGTCGTCATCGCCAGCCAATCAGAATCGTTTTGTTATACGTATGTTGGAGAGTTGAAAATGGCAGCGCCCAGTGAATAAAAACTTATTTGTGATAAATTTAATTTGGAAGCACTTACTGTCAACCAAGTGAAAGTTTCAAAGCTTTGGCAGACGGGAAAGATGTTTTCATTGGAACCAAAACGGGAAGTGGCAAATCGTTGTCATATGGGAGCATTCCGGTGCCATTTTTGTTTACATTTGGTGGATAACATGTGCTCCGTGGAAAACGTCTTCTGATTGGATACGTGTACTGGTAGCCGTAACCAATGAAATATTAAAGCGCGAATCCTCAAAATGTATTCTAGATCTGCCAAGGGTGGAGAGAAGGGGGACCCGAATCGTAACCCTTGGCTAGCGAAGATGTCATGATACAGGGCTTTCAATATTTTTTAAGTCTACCAGTACTTCACGATTTACAGGTGGTACTTTTTTTATTAAATCTGAACAATTTTCATGAATATCTTATACAAAACTCTTAAAAATCAGGAGGGAGGCACCAAAGACCACTTTAGGCAGGTAAAAGTACCTGTTACCACCCCTTATTGAAAGACTTGATGATACATTAAAATATTTTTTTCACATTGACATTTGTTTATAGTTTGAACCAATAAAAATTCTACATTTTGGTCGATTTTCCATTCAAAAACAATACATGTATATAAGCTGCATTTAAGACTGGCAAAAATAACCAACTTAATATTTTATAGCCTTTGGCCATGGTTTGACCAGAACGGGGCTTAAAAACCATGATCTAGCGCACTCTAGCCATGTTAACCATTACACAATTGATGCGGATGATAAGACCCCCCCAAAAAAATCTAACATTTGAACACTGATGAAATAAACATGATATGTACAGTAGTAAATGGTTTATGGTGTTTAACGCCACTTTCAACAATATTGTAGCTATATCATGGCGGTCAGTTTTATTGGTGGAGGAAATCGAAGTGCCAGAGAAAACCACAAGTTACTGACAAACTTTATCACATAATGTTGTATCGAGTACACCTTGCCATGAGCAGGATTCGAACTCACAACTTTAGTGGTGATAGGCACTGATTGCACAGGTAATTGTAAATCCAACTACCATACAATCACGAAAACGACGGCACCTACATTAGTAGATATATACATGTAGGTATTTCACAGAAGATCGAGATTTCTTGTGTTGGAACAAAATATTTTAAAACTTTCAACAAATTAATTGGACACTTCAATTTAATTAAACAATGCATCTGTTAACTCTGACCATCATAATATAATACCTACCTGTACAAAAGATCAACGGAATAGACACCTGTCTGTGTATTACCTTTAATCTTTTACTACCTGGGGTTCTACCTACTTTTATACCATAATTAATTTTATCAATGAAAAAGATTGTAAATTAAATTAAATTAAATTTGAAGATGTGTATGGAAGTATTTTATGACCATGTCAAACTGGAAATAATCGCCTACCTGGTAATGTCAGGTTGTAATGAACAATATACAAAAATCTCTCAATAGATAGAAGAAACCAGAGGTTCACATGAGTTTATATTTTCTCATTGGGTTGGTTGCTCAACTTCCAAATATTGTCTTGATTCAGGAATAAAAACTGATTGGCATTTAATACCAACTTCAGGAAAAAAACCCACACAAAATAACCAACTTCAGCAATATTTCAGCTAAATACTGTCACCAGATTATAAGATATTTGAAAATAGAGCTACAAGTTTAGATTTTATAAATGACATCTGTTTGATGTCAAAAATACTTTTGCTGTCTACCATCTCTTTCAAGCCAGAAAACTTGCCCTTTTTGAAAATTAAAGTGCTTATGACCTAGAACCACAATAGTTTGAATACAATTCATAAAAATATAATGGAAAACTATGTAAATATATGGCGATAAGTATGCCTCCTATAATAAACTGAACATTATGATGAACAGTCAAAACTATATATCCTTGCTACAGTACCAGCAAGGTGTAATTGTTAGAAAACACTTTGGTCCCACATCAGTGAATTACAGAGGAATGCTGTTTGCTGGTGCTTTTTCAGTTGACACTTACCATTTGCTTAAATTTACATTTTCTATACAATATGTGATAGGATATAATTTGCTGTGTTTCACCCCACATTCAGTGTGGTTCACTGAAAATCACTAGCCACTGTGATTTTTAACAGAAACATTTTGTTAGTACTGTACATTTATAATAATAGGTTAATTTCTATTCTACAGCTCTCACTTAAATAATTTGTGATCATAGAGCTTATCTTACCTGATATCCTTCGGATTGCTGTTTTAATTTCTCTAGTCTCTGATTGGCCTTTTCTCTAGCAGTCAAGACTTGTTCTACACCAAGTAACCAATCAGAATTCTCCTTCACATCTAATAGGGCTTTAACAACTTCTTCATCTGATGCTAGCTTTACACATCCAGACCTGGGATCGAGCTTCACTTTTGAATTCAGTGTTAAAATTCCATTAGCTAATGCGTCTCTCAGGGACATTTTTACATCGTTAGGGGCAACGAAATTAGTTGACCTTGGATTGACCTTGCTGCTGTCAATCAAGTCTTTAAGGGTCACAGAAGTATCAATGAAATCATCTTCAGATATGCTTGGATCTATAAGTCCTTGTTCAATGGCGTCTGCTAAACTTAGTTTTTCTCCTGTGTTTGGGTTAATGTAAGTGCCGTCCATTGGATCAAACAGCCCTTCTTCAATCAAAGCACCAAGGGAGGTAATTTTACCTTGAACTTTGTCCACTAAGAAGACATTTTCTGGCAAAACAAGACCTTGTTCTATAGCTTCTCTCATTGAAATTGGCTTTGAACCAATTCTTCCTGGAACAAGCAAACCAGTTTCTGGATCATATTTCGATTCTTCCATCATGTCCTTCAGAGACAACTTCCCTAGAGCTTTGATCAAATGACTTGCTGCTACTGGATCTATTTTTTGTTCTTTTATTGCATCAACAAGGGACATAACATCTCCTGACACTGGATCAATGAAGAGTCCCTTCTGAAGGTCAAGGACTCCTGTTCGAATGGCTTCTTCTAATGACATTTTGCCATCTGAAAATGGAGAATCAGCAGACGGCACTGAGGTATCCATTAACTTATTCAGTCTTTCAAGAATTTTTGCGACTTTGCATCTTTGATCAGGATCTATATCACACTTAACAATCCCAGCATTCTCTGCTTCGGTTAAAGTCAGGAGTTCTCCTGTTTTTGGATGAACATATTTACCAGCAGTAAGATTGTATTTGCCTTCTTCAATGGCTTGTGAAAGACTGATAAGTTTTTGAGCTGGTACATCATAAACAAATATTAGATTTGGGTCTATCAATTTTTGTGCGATGGCCGATTCTAGCGACATTGTGTTACCACTTTGAGGGTCCATTACTAATCCTGTTTCTGGATCAAATTTACCCGATCCACACAACTCTCCTAGACTTGATTTATGATACACTTCTAACAAGTCCTTCAAAACCTCAGGTTCTATCAAGTTTCTAGCAGTAGCTTGTTCTAGGGTAAGAATCTCCCCATTGGGCAAATGAAATTCTCCTTTTGCAAAATCTATAACACCTTTCTCAAAAGCTTCCGACAACGATATCGGTGAATTGTCGCTCGGATCAATCACCATGGTGGAATCTGGATCTAACACAGATCGCAATTTTTCAAACATTAATTGATTAGGATCCGATCTCCAACCATCAACATCGTCCATTGCACCGAGTAATTTTTCGTCACCAGG
The DNA here is from genome assembly GCA_963680875.1 of Bathymodiolus brooksi. Classification (NCBI taxonomy): domain Eukaryota; kingdom Metazoa; phylum Mollusca; class Bivalvia; order Mytilida; family Modiolidae; genus Bathymodiolus; species Bathymodiolus brooksi. The sequence continues at coordinate 70,759,037 of OY804589.1, forward strand.
AACAAACTTCTGTCGGCTAACCTGAAGCTGTTTAATTGTAATGATATCAACACCATTATCAACATCGACTGATGATGCTGGCTGTACTTTTATCAAGCCTTGTTTTAAAGCTTCCTCCAAAGGCATACTTTCTCCTGTGTTAGGGTTCCGATAAATGGAATTTGTAGTATCGACTATGCCATCCATCATGGCTCTTTTCAGTGAAATTTCTTCTCCTGTGTTGGGATCAACCACACTGTTTACTTTGTAAGAAGAATCGACGAAATCAACGAAAGTGTAAATTCCATTCTCAGACATGTTTGTCACAAAAGACGGATCCACCACAAGGTAGCCATTTTGAATTGCATCCAGAAAATCCAATTCTTCTCCAGTAACAATGTTTTTATATTTACCTGATTTTGGATTAAGTATTCCACACGTTATTGCCTGATTGATGCCAATCCACTCGCCCGTACGTGGATCAAGGACACATGTAACGGGACAAACTCTCGTATCTAGAGTGTTCCTCACTGGATTGAACTCGTCATGTCCACCACCATTTGTTAAATTTTCACAAAAGTCTGCTAAAATAAATCCTTTGTGTATCGCTTCCGGGATAGTTATTATCTCCCCTGAAACAGGATTTGTGAAAGTTCCTTTTGACAAATCTAGAATTCCCTTTGACATAGCCTGGAAGACGGACAATTTTTGTTTTGATTTTGGATCAATAACTCCAAGAATCGTAAATGGTTTTGATTCTTCGGTTATGTCTTGCACCTCTCCACCAGATGGCACTGAAGAATTACGTTTGAATTGACGTTTTTTCCTAGGTGGGGGAACAGGTTTTTTGGCATTGTGCCGTTCATTTATTATCATATCTGCTTTCATGTTTGTAAGAATCGCTTCTTTGGTGTCGATATTCACATCAACAACAGGTATTACTCTGAAATAATAGAAATGCTTTTGAAAAAATGCTTCCTGTTAGGGACCATCTCAAAAGTCCTCACAACATTTCTAGATGAAATAATTATTGTATTGTTGGTGGCTGGTTTTCGCTTTGGTTTATGGTGTTTAATGCCACTTTCAACAATATTGCAGTTATATCGTGGTATCCAGTCTTATTGGTGGAGGAAACCGGAGTCAGGTTGGTTTTCTACCCTTTTCATATAGAAAGTCGTGGGATTTTAATCGATATACAGAATTATTTTTTTTCTAGAAAACGTAATCCATATGAAATTAGGGTTAGGGTTACGGTGTTTACCTTCCACAAGATTTCAGTTATATTGTGGTGGTCAGTTTCATTTTTGGAGAAAACCGAAGTACGCAGAGAAAACCATCGACCTGCCGCAAGTCACTGACAAACTTTATTATAATGTTGTATCGAGTAAACCTCGCCTGAGCTGAATTCAAACTCTACCACGTTAGTGGTGATAGGCACTGATTGCATAGGTAGTTGTAAATCCAACTACCATATGATCATGATCACGGCGGCCACCACCCATTTTGGGTTCTTGTTTGTGTAAGCATCACTCAATACTTGAATGATAAAATCTGGCTGTATGCCCATTCTCTTTCCTAATTCTAAATATTGTTTTAACATGTCATGGTAAATAAATGTCTAGAAAAATCACGCAACTCTCTTTTCATTTAGAGGGGTTGGGTGACTGGCTTTTATTCGGGACTAAAATTATTTCCCATAGAAAGTTGTATGGACTTTTGAATAAAAGTACACTGTTTAAACTTTCTTTTCTTAAGAACATGCATAAAGCATTAAAATTATCTCTACTAATGATTCCAAAAAGAGGCAAAAATATCCACCACGAGTTCCATAAATTAATAGGTTTGGTTTGGGCTTAGGTTTATGGTGTTTAACACCACTTTCAACAATATTTCAGTGATATTGTGGCTGACAGTTTTATTGGTGGAGGAAACCGGAAGTACCCAGAGAAAAGCACCAACCTGTCACAAGTCACTGACAAACTTTATCACATAATGTTGTATCAAGTACACCTCGCAGTGAACGGGGTTCAAACTCACAACGTTAGTGGTGATAAGCACTGATTGCACAGGTAGTTGTAAATCCAACAACCATATGATCATGACCACAACGCCCCCCAGAAATTAATAAGGTTGTATGGTCGCACCATTTAAACTTGACGTGTATGAAGACTTCGTTATAAAATTTTACCTTTCAAAATAAGCTTTTGATTCATACATATGCCCTTGTTCTGTGTTTATCATTAATTTCTCCCTTTCTCTGGTTGACAACACATCTTCTTTGAAAGACTTTCCATAAGTTAAAAAATCCTGAAAAATAATGGTCCATTAAATTTATTTGTTATTGAAATTGACAGTTCCTATATAATGTAATTATTAACAACACTAAGGTTCTCATCCCTCAGGCATAGAAAACCTTAGCAGCTTAGGTCCTTTTGATTTACTTGGACCCTAAGACTCTTAATTTATTTGGCTTTCCGATCTTTTGACTATGAGCAAACCTGATGAAGATCATTCCAGAAACGTGTTGTCCACAATAAATTAAGATACCTACATTTTTATTGAGATAATCAAGATTCATGTAGGGGAAATAGCTTGTGAAATGAAGTTTATAATATACATAGTATAAGGCCAAGCAAATTTATTATTATGTGTACCAGGTTTTGCAAATTTGCTTGTCAGACCTAATAAATATAAAATAATTTTTAGTCTATCACCATCTTTCAAAACCTTCAAAAATGGAAAATATTAAAATCAAAAAGGATTCTATATCTATACTAACACAGTGAAACCTGTCTTAACAGAACCCTGAAGAAAATGGAATCCTGTATAAATCAAATTCTAATCAAGTACCAATGTAAAAAAAATTATTTATCCAGTAGTTGTCAAGGTAACGTCATTGACATAAAAATAAAACGTTCCACAGCTACACAATGAAATCAATGATAATATGCTCATATCAAGCAATTCATTTGATTTATCAGTAAATTGGACATTTTCCCTTTGATGTGTGCCGCTGATAATGTCTGGACCACTGAACTGACCTTGATATTAGGTCAGTTTGTAACTCGCATGCGGAGGTTTATCGGTCAATCTGACATAAAACAAATTATGACATCACCGATAAAAAGAATAACGTCAGTTCCGAGGACCTTGACAGACATTATCACAAATACCCCAGCTTGTCATATCAGACTTGCCGAGATATCAGAGATAATGTCTGTCTCGACCTTCAAAATTACCGTTATTCTATATAGATTAATCAAAGTAAACAATCTAAGGAAGACTAACATACCTTATATAGGCACATAACTTTGCCGTTAGTTTGCCATTTCTGTATAGAAACATTTTTGGCATCTTTGTCTTCTGGTTTAAATTGACTGAGAATTTTTCTGAAGTTTGTAACATTACTCGTCATCTCTGGGTAGTCGGTGTCTTCACTGCTCATTGGCCGCAATAACTGGACAGCTTCATTCATTAGTTTCATCAACTCGGCTTTTTGTGGTGACGACAAATTTTTCATCTGAAATATCGTATACATTACAATCATCTGAAGAGAATATAGGGTTAGGGTTATGGTGCTTAATGCCACTTTCAACAATATTTCAGTTATATTGTGGCATTTATGTTTATTAGTGGAGGAAACTGCAGTACCTAAAAGGGTTTGTGGTGGAGGGGCAATTGTTGATAGGCTCAACATCTCTACTTTTAATAGTAGTAGTTCAACCAAAATCTTAATTTTTATAGTCCATCTTGGTTTTTCAAGGGGGCTTTGCATTCCCCCTTTCAAGCCTACCGGTGTGTGTTGTTTAATGCGAAAACTGCAGCTATATACATGAAGACAGGTTTTGGTTTATCCTTACTGGAGATCGACGTCATGTTCAAGGTGAGCACACTAACCATTACAAAACATTGGTAATTAATTTCTAGCTTAATGTACAAATGGAACAAACTGATTAACTACCATTACCACTAGACAACTAAGCTCCACTACAAAATTTGAGTTTTTAACTTTTGGTACTCACGTCTGAAGATGGAGTTTCTTTAATGGAGTTGGTAAAATACTGTGTGAGTTGAGTACAGAGACGTTTTAATGTTGTGTCCCAGTTAATGAGAAGTTGGTCTTTCAATCTGCAAAATATTTCAATAAAACATCAAACAAATAAAAACGTTCGTGTCCCTAAACCAAACACTTCAAAAATAAAATTTAAATAATCGTAAAAACAGAGGAAAATCGATACCCCTAGCACCCATATATATGACAGCTCACTTTATGGCATTTCAATCTGCAAAATATTTCAATAAAACATGAAACAAATGAAAACAATTGTTAGTTATCTCCCTTAGCGAAGACAAGTTATGTCCCCTGAATCCGGTGAATCATGGGACTGATATAACATTGGATTGGTCTTGCTTCATCTCTATATTAAAGTATAAATTGAGATGGAGACAGATCAGTCTAATGTAATTGTCTCCCTTTGGCCCTTCTCTCCAGGGACTAATGGAGATAATTATATTACCTCCCTTACCTAACATGGTTAAGGAAGATATTCATTTTAACCAGGGAATCATAAATGGTTAAAAACATCTGTTCTATACAAACGTTAATTTCAGAATAGAAATTACATCATTACTACGAGAGTGAGTGAGTGATTGTTGTTTAACCCCAACTCAGCAATTTTTCAGCTATAGCATGGCAAGAACAAGTTAATTTTCAATAAAACAATGATGAGGTTCGCTTTGTACTAGACCAACATGCTTAGTTGGATTTTTATAGTGTTAGCTCACTGAAATAACAGTCCATAGATAAACATGTCACCAAACTTAGACACATTATTCTGATTCCGAGTAAACCAGTCTTTGCTCTTTCTCTTTTATGTTGCGTTCTTAGCAGAGAAGCAACAAATATCAATTTTATAGTCTTTGGTTTGACCCGATCGGGTCTCGAACTCATGATCTACTGCACTCGAGACGAGCATGCTGACCATTACATCGCCCATGTGGTTAGTTACTACGAGAAAATAAGTCTTTATTTGGTATGCATGAGAAAAGTCTAGGAAGCAAAATTTGCTAAGTTTTTTTGCTTTCGTAGTTATTGCATACTTCCAATAACTAGGTATAGATTTGCTTGATATTTCATTGAAGAAGTGATACATACTTTTGATTTTCATGGACAGCTTTTCTGTCAGGGGGTGGAATAATGAGAATAACACCTGGAACATCAGCTTCTGTTCCATCAAATTTTCTTATCTGAAAAAGAGGAGAAATAATTGGTGGTTTCCAAAGAAAATAAAACAAGACATAAAATTACATGTAATTTGTCATTCAATCAAAATAATGACAAAACATGTTCTTCCTTATATTTGTATGAGGTTATAAATCTAAACCTACAAACTATGATTTAAATTCGTCTTAAATTTTTATGTCCATAAAAATCTTCTTCAAATGTCAAAGAGACTTCCAAACCAATATTTAGAAGAACTGCTTAAAATTAATCTAAACATTACATTTATCTCCTTCTTGTAGATATTTTTCCTTTGAACAATCATTACATACCCCTTCTCTACAGAAAATGTTGTCTTTATTACATACCTGCCACTTATCCTGGTCAGAGTTGTCTAATACGATACAATCATCCCCTGGTACTAAACTTATCTGTAAAATAAAAATTCATTGGATGTACAAATACATTCATTGCATAAGCAAGTTGTCATTAGGGCTATGATATCAAAGTTTTTTTTTAAATCATTGACAAAAATCGTTGAAAACTTAAATAATTGATGATAATTTCATAGAATACTAAAAATAGTTTATCAAAATCTAGTTCTAATAATAAAACCCTAAATGCTCGCTTACTCGCAAGGGTTATAACGGGATGCCATTACACGTAATGGAGCAGCCGCCGAGATTTTTTGCGCTCGCTTACAGAGCTTCTGACGCCTGCATTTATCAATAATAAGACATAACCTTTCCTTTTGTCCATTATTATAACAAATTTTTATCACCTACCAGTATTTTAGAATGTAATTCCCACAAAATAAAATCTTCTCTTTGAAAGTTTTGAATTTCGTCATTTCCGGCCTCACTGTTTGGATGTCGATACCATATTTGGCGATTTAGGTGTGAATGTTTACCAATCGTAACTACTCGGCCATTCTCGCTACCCTGCAAATAACAGGGTAGCGAGAATGGCCGAGTAGTTACGATTGGAATGTTTACATCAGCTTGTAATAAGAAATACCATATTTAGAAAAGCTCCGCCTTCCGTAGTTTCCGGTTATGGAAAACGATCGATAAATTTGAACAAGGTTGTTGCTAACTTTGAAAAGCATATATTTCTCAGCCAAACCAATTTAACAAGGACTGGGATCATCAGTAATTGTTATAATGAAATGTTTGAAGCGTAAATAGTGAGTTTTTATGTTTCAACTGCAACTTTTTTTTTGCTCCATTGTGACGAATGGGACCGCGTTGTAGCTCTGCCGAGACACAAGTTTGTCACAGGAGCTACATTATTGCAGCTAATCAAAATCATAAACAAAATTTATGAAAATTTTAATAAGAAAATAAAAAATAAAAAATCCCACAATGTCGGAACAGTTCCAAAATCAAATTTTAAAAAACCGCAAAAACAGAGGCAAACTTGCTGCCCCTCTAGCACCTGTATACATGACAGCTCACTGTCCAGGTTTGGTACAGGCACGGGCACCATAATAAAAAGTGGCATGTTAAAGTAACTTAATGGGCCCAAACCTTTCCTTTTAGGGAAATGATATGGTTTTCCACAAGCAAGAAAAATGTCAACCTTCACATATCTTACTTGCCATAACTATAATAAAAAGTGGCATTTAAAACTAACTTTTTCGGTCCGAACCTCATTTCTTAGTGTTGAAACAAGTGAGAAAAATGTCAAACCTCCCTCACATATAACTGTAAAGAATAAATTGATATAACTGCTTGAAAAAGCTGTATAATTACCTCTTGATTTGCATATGAAACGAGAACTTTTGCTCTCAATGGATACACAGGTGGATCTTTTCTCAGGTAAATTGGGTGGATGTTGCTACTTCTTTGACCTACATCTTCTACGCGTGTTTGATAATCTAACAATCGATTTGTTATGTCCTAAAATATGAATAAAAAGTTAAAAAAAATAGTCGTTGTCATTGTCAATAATCCTTGGTAAAATTGTAAATCTGTATTTTTGTTAGAAACTAAATATAATATGATCACCCTTCAGCGCGGTTAGGGGCTATGGTGTTTAAAGCCACTTTCAACAATATTTCAGTATATTTTTCCCATAATCTGTAAACAATTTTAATGTCATAACAACTAGTGGTAATTTTCTAGTTTCTGCCAATTTATCATCTGATTTTTTTTTAGGGTTACTGTGTTTGATGCCACTTTCAACAATATTTCAGTTATATCGCAGTGGTCAGTTTTATTGGTGGAGGAAATCGAAGTACCCGGAGATAACCACTGACCTGCCGCAAGTCAATGACAAACTTTATCACATAATGTTATATCCAGTAAACCTCTCATGAGTGGGATTCAAACTCACAACGTTAGTGGTGATAGGCACTGATTGCATCTAGGTAGTTGCATCAGGTTGGTGGTTTTCTCCGGTTTCCTCCATCAATAAAACTGACCGCCACGATATAACTAAAATAATGTTGGAAGTGGCATTAAACACCATATCCCTAACCCTATAATATTTTTCTTACCAACATTGACAAGTGATACAAATATATAGCTAGCTATCCATTGAAAATATAAAGAAACAATAAAAATGAAGAATTATCTCCCCTACCTCATGTGTTTTGTTCTAACATATATTATTAAATTTTTAAAACATAATATAACAAAAATTCTTTAATGTTAGGATTGGGGTTCTAGGTGTTCAGCATCACTTTCAACAATATTTCAGTTATATCATGGTGGTCAGAAAGTTGTATCAAGTATGCCTTGCCATGTGTTGGAACCCAACTACTGTAGATACGATTACAATTCTTTATTAAAGACGATTTGTACATTTTCCTTTGTTCTTTATACATGTTAATATCTATTATCAAGCAGCAAGCATGATATTAATATAACATCACAGTTTTCTAATGTGAAGTTAAAATGACGTCACTGGTGTCACTTTAACAAATCCTTGATAAACAAACTATTGTTTTTATCCTGCAATCAGTACATTTGCTGTACAAATATGCTATACGAATAAATTTTTGCTTTATTCGTACTAGACGAATAAACTTTTCAGCCTACAAATAAACTTTTCAGACTACGAATAAACTTTCCTGGTACCCTGTAGCTATGTACAGCGGAGGGCGCAGACAAGTATGAAACTGGTACTAATGTAACGCGGACCACGAAGAAGACACCCTTGACAACATTTATGAAATGTGAGGAATGACACTTGTTTCTGTCCTTTTTGTTTAAATCTGACAAGTTTTCCGACTTTTTTTACATTGCAGGATAAACACAATATACGTACATTGTCGTTAAATATAAAATTCATTTGTACTCGCTGCGAAACAGGCCTGAAAAGCTCACCAAAGGCTCGCTATTCTGCCTGTTTCTATTTACCGACAATGTACGTATATTGTATATATATGCTTTGCTGGAAATAGACTTCTCATCGCATTCTCACAAAACAAATTGATGATAGTGTACCCAGAGATCCTCAGACCTGACGCAAGTTACTGACAAACTTTACAGCAGAAAGTTGTATCAAGTACGTCTCACTGTGTGTGGGAATCCATCAACTATCCGATCACTATTATTTACTATACAACATAATCATTATGTATTGTTATTAAAGAAAACATACCTTGAAATATTGTATCATAATCTCTGGTTTTGTTGGTTGTAGATGAGCTCTCATCTTGTCATTGTTTAGTAAGCCTAAGAAAGCTTGCATGTCCTCATGTATAAACTGTACCTCATGAAAAAACTACAAATATAATCAAATATATAAAATATGTGAATATTGTGTCAAAATTGAGGGAACCAACAAGATTACCTCAAAATTTCAGAAGAATGTGGGTTAAATTAAGCTAAAAACTAGAACCTATTTGGTTTAAAATTGAAAGAATCAATGACACAACCACAAATTACAGAGAAATATTGATTATATTTTAAAGATAGGACCTTATTATGTCAAAATTGAAGAGACTCTAAATATCCGAGCTTTCCACATTAAATTAAGCTAAAAGCTACTGTTACTCAATATAATTTCATTACATTGAAATAAATGTTTATAATTTCAGTATTTAACATCTACTGTAACAATTGCGGGACAGATCGAGTGGAGTTTCTACGATCGTTACAGAGAGTTAATTATAAATGAGGTAGTACACCTTACCTGATGGTAGTCTCCGGCATTTTTCATGTGAATCTCTAAACATTGTGTCACCTGACCTAACCAACTCCAACTAGATCGCATGGCATACACACAATCCTGCAATGTAAAAGTGACAGCTCTAACCTACTTATAGGTCACTATATATATTTTTCATGCATAGTTTGAATAATATTTTTTTTTTTTTTTTTACCTCATTTTGAAATAATTTTAAAGATCTTTTTACTTCAACTTGCATCAATTTTTTAAGATTTTTTTAACCTGAATTTAACGGCATACTAATTTTTCAAAAACATTTTAACGTCAACATGTAATAATGTTTTAATGATTTTTTCTTTACCTCAACCTGTAGTTCTTTTTAAGATCTTTTTTACCTCAACTTGCAATAATATTTTTAAAGAATTTTTTTTACCTAAACTTGAATTAATTTTTTAAGATTCTTTTTTTTACATCAACTTTTAATAAGTTATTGAAGATCTTTTTAGCAACAACTTGTAATAATTTTATTAAAGATATTCTTTACCTAAACTTGTATCAATTTTTTAAGATCTTTATTACCTCAACATGCCATAATTTGCAACATCATTTTTTTATCTCAACTATGAACATAAAGACATTATAATGCATGCAATGTCATTCATAGCATATATTTGGAAATATCAGTATTTCATAGGTGTCTTGCATAATTTTTTTCAATCTTTTTTTACCTCAATTTGTAATAATTTTTAAAGATTTTTTTTACCTCAATCTATATTAATTTTCAACTTGTCTTAATTTATTTTAATTTTTTTTTATCTCAATTTTTTAAGATTTTTTTTACCTCAGATATTCGTGGTCTTTTTTTTAACCTCAATTTGTAATAATTTTTAAAGACCTTTTTACCTCAACTTGCAATATTGTTTTAAATTTTTTTTTACTTAACCTTGTAATAATTTTAAAGATCTTTTTTACCTCAACTTGTCATAATTTTTTTTTTTTTTTTTATCTCAACTTGTAATAATTTTTTAAGATCTTTTCCCCCTCAACTTTTAATAATTTTTAAGATGTTTTTTACCTCAACTTGTAATAATCCATAAAACTATGTGAACTGTAGCCATATATTTTCATGATAATCTTTCATTGTTCCTATCTGTGCAATCGGTGTCTATCACCATCAAAGTTGTGAGTTCGACCCCTGTTCCTGGGGAGGTGTACTTGATACATTATTATGTGATAAAGTTTGTCAGTGACTTGCGGCAGGTCAGTGGTTTTTTCAGGGTACTCAGGTTTCCTCCACCAATAAATCTGACCGCCACGATACAACTGAAATATTTTTTTAAAGTGGCATTAAACACCATAAACCTAAAACCTTCATTGTTCCTTTTTGATACTCTGTCTTTAGCTTTTATATATTAGGCAGAGCTCACTATAACAGGTGATTTGGGTGAAGAAATCAACTGGTGTAGGTTGACTCTCCTTTTCGATCAAAAGTGAACCATATGCAAGACGCCTATATTATTGTTTTAACAATGTCATTCAAGTTTTTTTGCCATGTGTCATACATGAAAATGTTGACCTGTGAATATTTCATGAAAAAAGTAGAAAATCAGTTTTTGTGATTTCTGTATCTTTAAATCTTACAGTAGTTGATCAAAATTGATTAAAATAGGGTTGTACATTGTACCAGTATAAAATTTCATAAAAAAAACTATCATGTTCCCAATTGGTATTCTATTTCTGTTTTCTTTACTTTCTCTGTTTTTTACTGTAAAATAATCGTTTATGGAACAATGAAATATTTGTTTGTGGAAGTCAGTTTTATTGGTGGAGGAAACCGCACTTACCGCAGTACCCAGAGAAAACCACCAACCTGCTGCAAATCACTGACAAACTTTATTACATAATGTTGTATCGTGTACACCTCACTATGAACAGAATTCGAACTCACAACATCTGTGGTGATAGGTGGCACTGATTGCATAGGTAGTTGTAAATCCAACTATCATACGATAACAACCATGACAGCCCCCTAGTGAAGCTAGATACTACTGACAGATAGTTGTAAACCATAACATTACAGACCCCCTTTATACTTATTAAGACTACTACAGGTAGGTACATAACATTACAGACCCCCTTTATACTTATTAAGACTACTACAGGTAGGTACATAACATTACAGACCTCCTTTATACTTATTAAGACTACTACAGGTAGGTACATAACATTACAGACCCCCTTTATACTTATTAAGACTACTACAGGTAGGTACATAACATTACAGACCCCCTTTATACTTATTAAGACTACTACAGGTAGGTACATAACATTACAGACCTCCTTTATACTTATTAAGACTACTACAGGTAGGTACATAACATTACAGACCCCCTTTATACTTATTAAGACTACTACAGGTAAGTACATAACATTACAGACCCCCTTTATACTTATTAAGACTACTACAGGTAGGTACATAACATTACAGACCCCCTTTATACTTATTAAGACTACTACAGGTAGGTACATAACATTACAGACCCCCTTTATACTTATTAAGACTACTACATGTAGATACATACCCTATGCATGCGTGCCGACACTTTAAGGGCTTCTTCACGGTACATACTATCAAACACCAACTTCCTGTCTGTGAGATACATCGCTCGTTCTTCAAAATCTGACTGTACATTCTATAAGTAAACATATTCTGATTAGCATTCTAAGAAAATATTACAGAGGCACCCGAGTTCACCGCCGGTTTTTAGTGTGGTTCATGTTACTTGATCTTTACTTTTATGTGTATGTATCGTAGATAGTTGTTTGTCCTTTTCCTTTTGGCCATTGTATTGTCTGTTCTACTTCGATTTACGGCTTCTGATTAACCCTTTTGGTATCTTCAAACTCTTCTTATTGTAAAATGTTTTTTTACAATCAGAATTAAGAAAAAATTATCAAACAGCATAATTTAAAAATTTGACTATTGCATTCAGGGGAGATAACAGTTGACATATTAAAATCATCATTAAACATTACATCCAGTAAGTTTTTGATACAGTAAAACCTGTCTAAACCAAATTTCCTTGGTAACACCACTTGTTTTCGGAAAAGATAGCTGTTCTGGGTTTTTTTGCAGGCTAAGGGGTACCATACACTACAGGGAGATAACTGTTTAAATTCAGTTGTACGTTTTGATCATCTGATGTTTGTATGCAGATTTCAAGCATCTCGGTGATCAAAACCACAGAGAGAAAAGCTGCTATGTGGCTATTGAATTTATAGCTTTGAGTCTGTTGGTTGGAATTTGTTAAAATTTTGATATTTATTACAGTGGATATATTCAAACACACTGCCAAAAAAATAAGAATATTAAACGAGCAGATCAAATTTTACCTGAAGTGTATGATACCACCTTAAATTAAGAAAGATTTCTTAATGTGGGATTTTATCTAAATTTCGGAATAATAAGGATATAAGATTCCTTTTTATTCAGAGTTCGGTTCAGACAGGTTTCACTGTAGTTGTGGTGTAAAAAACACACGTTATCTCTGGTAGCTAACAATTACTTGGATTAACAAATTCGCCTAATATAAGTTTAAGTTATTCCTGAAAATCTTTTCGTCAATGGTCATAAACAGTCCTCAAGGGGAACACTGGTCCACCGGCCCAAGACCATTAAAACTTTGTTCGGACCAGTCAATTTTCAGTTTTTATTTGCAACTATATAGAAAAAATTCAAAAATTTGATTCAGACCATTAAATTCAAATTTCCATTTCGAGGACTGCATACATGTACAAATTTAAATAAGATCTTTATCTTTATTAATAAAATTTGTAACAAAACCACAATTCATATAAATCTTTATAGGCAGCTTAGGCTTTCAGATTTGTAAGGTAGGTCGAAATAACACAAATAAAAAAAAATATGGGTGGCCCAATTGATGCACAAATTTGCACAATCGAATTATGACACATAAAATTATACTCCTTCTTAACTGTGTTGAAAAAGTTCAAGACCTGTACGTTGAAAAAGTTCAAGACCTGTACGTTGATAAAATTCAAGATCTGGGAGTACATAACTGTAGTATATATTTCATCACATCCAAATTTATGAGCATTAAAAATCATAATTTATGACTAAATAATAAGGAAAATTATTATTTTAATGGCTTTTTTTAAATGTCAAAAAATACAAAAAATAAATAATTTGTGTCTATTTTCAAAATGTAGCCGAAAAAAACATACCATACTTTAATTGCTAATTATAAACTGACATAGTTCAAGTGTGTGTCTCAAGGTATCGTAAAAATAATAAATTATGGGTACTGCCATATTTCATTATGACTTTTGACTTATTAAACTTCTAAATTTGTCATTTAAACTACTAAACATTCTGTAATTACGATATTTCTATCAAACTGTCAAGACTTTTAAAGACTAGTAGCCATATCTATAGAGAATTTTAAATTAGATATCTGGTCCACATAAAAATATAGTCAGGAAAATGTGAAAAAATTGTAAAAATAACCATGAAATAAAAACATAGATGTTGGGGTTAGGGTTGGGGTTATGATGTTTAACGCCACTTTCAACAATATTTCAGCTATATTGTGTCAGTTTTATTGCTGGAGGAAACCGGAGTATCCGGAGAAAACCCCAGACTTGCCACAAGTCACTGACAAACTTTATCACATATAATGTTGTATCGAATACATCGTGCCATGTGAGAAAATGTGTTGTGTCATTTGTCTTTTTAAGAAAAGTTTGAAGATACCAAAACGGGTAATCAAAAGCCGTAAATCGAAGAAAAACAGACAACACAATGGCCAAACGTTAAGGGAAAATAGGACCAACAACGACATACAAAACACTACATAGAAAACTAGAGATCGAGCAACACGAACACGAACCCAAACTCAGGTGCTCCGGAAGGGTAAGCAGTTCCTGCTTCACTAGTTTTACTTGTAACAAACCAAGTGACTTGTAACTGAAAAATCCAGCAGCTGCAGATTACATATGTGTACACCACCATCCCCCTTCTCTGTACAGGGATAGTTCTGGTTAGAAAATAAAATAACTGAAAAATAGCTGACATCATCTACACCTCCTTTCAAAAGGTCCATTTTTGACCTGTTTTGACCATGTTCTGCAACTTTTGGATTTTTTTTCAAAGGAAAATAGCTGAAATCAACTGAAATAACTGAAAAAAATCATCCCTGTCTGTATCACATTGACAATCTCTGTCTGGCTAAAGGTCACCCAAGAAATACATGTGATAATAAAAATAAAACAGCAGGTTTATGTCTTGTAATAGGCTACACATATGTGTAAGTTTGGTTGTTTTCAATCAAGTGGTTTAGGAGGACTTATTGTCATGCTAGCGATAAGGTCTCTACCCTCAAAGCTACCATTATTTTATATACAGCCAAACCTGCTTTTGTGACCACCTCTATTTGTATAATAATGTTGTGTTAGCAATGACTATGCCAATATAGTGGTCAGGGTTGAAGACATAGTGCACGACCCGAAGAGGAGTGCACTATGTCTTCAACCCTGACCACTATATGGCATAGTCATTGCTAACACAACATTATTATTATTATTATGCTGACTGTTATATTATGTAGACAAAATATATTGAGAACTATTACAATAAAGGAGGTCCTGATATTGGTGACTAATATATTGGATCAGATAGTCTTGAAAGTGTGAGAATATTCTTTGTTTCATTTAAGGTTTTAAAAATATAACGATTTTTGAAGTTTGAAATTTAATTAACAACAATAACAAGTATTAAAAAACAGTAACATGAATAATAGACGACTATGATAGATTGACAGATTGGATCTGCCCCCTTGCACATGGACTAGCTATATATAGCTTGACAGACAGATGAAAACCCAACCTTCCCCGCGTGAAACTGGCATAGTAAATGTACTATTTTCGCATTGTATATCAACGCTATATAATTCTTTGTGATATATGCCAAAATATCGTATGAACGTTATATTACAGAAGAAATTTACAGAAAGCATAATAATAAGCAATAGCTTGTATTATGTGACTCCCTTTACAGTGCATTTCATATTAAAATAACCTGTAAATAGTTACCACATGTCTTTATGTAACCAACCGTATTTCAATGTTCCGTTGGAAGGTCACATAAAGACAGGTTTGACTGTATATCTACAAAAATACACCATTTATTTACCTGTAGTAGGTTTTCAACTTCATTGACATAAAGTAAAGTTTCTAAACATCTCTTCTTCTGTAAGGCCTGATCCTGTAAAGACAAAACAAATATTATAACTTGTTATCAAATAGTCAAACTTGCCCATGTGGTCTCCTCTGTTAAGCAGTCACCTGTATTAAAAGGTCATTTTTTTCTTGTCCTATCTTAGAAAATTTCATATCAATTGAACCTCTTTTAAGAGGTCATCTGTCTTAAAATGCCATGTTTTCTGTGTCCCAAAGGTGACCTCTTAATACAGGATTGACTGTATACAGTCAGTCCTCGTTATCTTGAGCTCATATCAGTTGTTTCCTGTGATAGATTGTGACTAAGGTTATGGTGTTCAATGCCACTTTCAACAATATTTAAGCTATATTGAGGCAGTCAGTTTTATTGGTGGAGGAAATCGTAGTATCGGGGAAAAAAACGCCGACCTGTAGCAAGTCACTGACAAATTTTATCACATAATGTTGTATCAAGTACATCTCGCCATGAGCAGGATTCGTGGTAATAGGCACTGATTGCACTGGTAGTTGTAAATCCAACTACCATACGATTACGACCACAATGGCCACAAGACAGCTTGAAGTGAGTAATTTGGTCTGTGTGTAGTATTTATGAAAAGAAAGTTTGAACAGTGATGGTCAACAATTTCTTCAAAACTGAATGCATACCATACCCATCAAGTATTTAATAGTCTGTTGACAAATTCAAAAATATCACAATTAATTCTACAAATTTATGTAAAACATAACCTTTAACCTTTATGGAAAATTGGTAGAATAAGCTACAATCCAGCATAAGTTTTGATTTCAAGTGATTTATAAAAGGACAGAGATACTTACAACTTACCTAGACAAGTCCTGGACTTGTCATTTGTGTTTAGAACTCACCAATTTTTATAACAATTAACAAAGAATGCACTTAAGTAGGACTAATGAGTCATGACTTTTTGTAGGTTTTCGTTAAAATCTTATCTTACAAGGATCTCTGAGGGATATACAGTGTCATTTTAACGCATGGGTATGCTGGGCAGTTGCCTTGGGGCCGCACCAGCAATAATAGGGGCCATGCTAATCTATGTATGTTGTGTACGGCATATTTTTAATGTTTAAACACTGATTTTGTTGGAAGTTCCAATACAATAAATATGTGTTTAATTTTAATCCACCATTTACATATTTATTCCTGTGAGTGGTTGTGTAGGTAGGGGTCACAGTGCACTGCTTTGCACACCATGCTGTTAAGGTGGCCCTGGGGATGTAATTGAAATACACAAAAATGTACATTAATCATCTATTTTTCCTAGGGACCGTCGTGGCCGTGATCATATGGTACAATGTAATTGGATTGACAACTAGCGATGCAATCATTGCCTATCACCACTAAAGTTGTGAGTTCGAATCTCGATCAGGGTGAGGTGTACAACATTATGTGATAAAGTTTGTCAGTGACTTGCGACAGGTCGGTGGTTTTCCTCGGGTCCTCCGTTTTCCTCCACCAATAAAACTTATCGCCACGATATAACTCAAATATTGTTGAAAGTGGCGTTAAACACCACCAAACAAACAAACAAACATATACCACAAGGATCTCTAAGGGATATACTGTTAATTGAAATACAAATTAATCGTCCATTTTTCCAAAATGAATGTTTGCTTGATTTAAAACCAATGCAAATTAAATGTAAACGATCGATAGCTTGAGATAGAAACAGTATAATTTCTTTACCTCTAGTACAGAATATTCTCCTAAAATCTTATGTCCCTCAGCCGTGTGGCCCTGTAAAGAGTAAAAAAAAGACATGACTAAAATAATGTACATAATACATCTTTTCTATTTTCACTTTAAATGTTCAAGTTTCACAGAAAAATATCAAAATCTAGACAACACCATATAGGTAATCATGCCCTCTTTCAAATAATTATCTTTGTTTAATATTCACAAGCATAGTATACTCATAAGAACCATGTTAAAGAGTGAAACATGAGAAATCAACATTTGTGTTTAGAATAGACAGGTGTTCTGCTTATCCAGGCTGAGGGACCAACTTTTGTGTTTAGAATAGACAGGTGTTCTGCTTATCCAGGCTGAGGGACCAACTTTTGTGTTTAGAATAGACAGGTGTTCTGCTTATCCAGGCTGAGGGGCCAACTTTTGTGTTTAGAATAGACAGGTGTTCTGCTTATCCAGGCTGAGGGACCAACTTTTGTGTTCAGAAAGTGTTCGTTTTATACATTATTTCAAATTCGGCTTAAACAAGGTTCAGAATTATTCTCGGTTTGGTTTAGACTGATTACATCTTATTATCACGAGTCATATTCTTTTGCTTTAAATAGCCTTATGTATGTCTTTTTTTCAGAGTCACCAAATTTACAAGAAACAATATATCTAGGAAAATAATTGTTATCAACTTTGACATAAAGTCTACAAAAGCTACAATGTGACTTTCACATGAAGACTGCAAAATTTGTGATGTCATTTCCACACAAAGACTGAAAAAACTGTCATGTACATTATCTTAATAGGAAGAATAAACAAAAATTAACTTTAAAACAACAGATATCAGAAATGTTTTATAAAAATTTTGGCATGTAATTTTAAATGTCCTGCATGTGATAATAATTTTGTATTCAAATTTGAAAATCTCTGGCTTACATCCTTATTCTTTTACAAACGAATGTTGTGATGTCTGTTACAATTACGATAAAAATGATGTTCAGTTAAGTCGTTACCTCCAGTTGTTTGTAGGAGGGTGCATGTCTTATTTACTTTATTTGTGTTTGCTTGTGCATAGTGGTGCTATGTTTTTGTTTTGTTTTGTGTACTCTGTGTTGCCAGTTTCTCTGGATTGTCCATTTTTTTATTGCCCCTTCAGTATTCTCTAACATTTATTTACTATTTAAAGTTTTGAATATACAGCTTTTCACTTAAAGAGGCATTAGCTATGATTTTGACCAAAAAAATTATATGTTTTGGAAATTGGTAAATAGCTATAAAATGATGAAATAAAGGTAAATATTTCACATTAAACAGCTTATCGTACCACTTTTCGCCTTTTGAGAACGAAAATTACCATCGATTTATTATTTCCTTGCAAGCAAATAATTTGACCTCGCTTTCTCTGTATGCAACTGACCTTACTAGTGACAGGTAAAAATGAATAATTTGTATTTTGTCGCTTATTAACTGCAAACTTGCTATGGTTCTTTGTCTGTAATTAACGCCGACTAAAAGCATATTCACAGAAAATAAAAAATAAGTGCATTGTTGTACTGATTTAATGACGATTTGGCAAACCCTGTAAACAATGCCGATAATTAATAAGATGGCGTCCATTTCTTGATCGATCTCAAAACACGAGCAGTTGCACCTTTTTCCCCCCGATGAGCGTACATTTCATAACATTTACAAGTTACTTAAACACGTTTTATTAAGGCATCAATCATATCTGATAGTTTTTATCGGTAACAAAAATTTACAATTTTGGCAGATAATGCCCCTTTAAATGGGTGTAGTATTATCCCTATCATTGATATTCGATTTCATTGATATTCGATTGACACTTTCCAATTGTAAACAATTGACAACCACTTTATGACCAATAAGGTATATTATTTATATAAATAGATAACTCTATATATTTATTTGTTTAACAAATCAATTTATCACCCTTGAATTGGGTCAAATTTGTCAGTTTTCAATGAGCAGGTATATATATCAAAATTGTAATGGTATATATATCAAAATTGTAATAGTATATATAATACAAATATATAAATACCCAATATAGTAACGCCTGCAAAACTAATAAACATAGAACGTCATAAAGTTTAAATACTGTGAAATCTGTCTAATAAATGTTAGAGAATACCAATTAAAACTTGACACTCCAGAGAAACTGACAATACAAGACACACAATACAAAGAAAAACACAACACAATATGGGCAAACAAATACAAACAACGTAACTAAGACAACTGAAGTTAAAAAAAAAATCTCCTCGCAACCAGATTTTGTGTTCAGAATAGACAGGTCTTCGGTTTATACAATACAGGTTTAATTAACAAAGATTTCCTACACTGGGACTTCATCTAAACTTTGGTTTATATAGAATTCCATTTTATTCAGGGTTTGGTTAAGACAGATTCCACTGTATTACAATACCTTTAGTTTTCACCCATCAATATTTCATATGCTATGAAAGTAAACAAACAAACAATTGTATTTATTTATACATAATTAAAAATTTCTAACACTTTTGAGATCTATATTTTTCTGATTGTTTTTTCTTAAGATATTGAAATTCTTTAGACAGCTGCATTTAACAAAAATAATTTACAAATTTACAAAGAGTTCCATGCCAAAAAATAGTAATAAAAATTTGAGGTGAGGGGGGTGGCTGGTTTTGATGGTTCGGTTGAGTAAACCAACAAATTCTTATGGACAACCTTACATGTTTTTTTAAAGATACTGAAATTCTTCAGAAAGCTTCATTTAACAAAAAAAAATTACAAAGGGTTCAATGCTAAAAATAGTCAAAACAATTTTTTGTAAAACATTCAGTTGTGCTGATTCGGTTGAGTAAACCAACAAATTCTTATAGTCGGCCTTACTTCGTGGACTACCTCGTCTTTTAATTGAAGATTATCAAAAGTAAATATACACATTCTGGAGAACACCTACGGTACAAATAACTCTTCATAATACCGGTTTCCTTTATTTACATTTGTTGAAAAACACGGTAATAATGCGTCAAGTATGAAATTCATTCAAAGTGACGATAAAAAGTAAAAACTCAACGATACATTCCTTCAAAACAAAATCTGAATTACAACAACCCTGAATAAAAAGCCCCCTACTGTCTGTGCTGAATAAATATTCAAAATTCATTGAGGATCAAAAATATTCTGAAAGGCGATTTAAATGTACTTATATTTATCTATATAGCTTGTATGATATTTATCACAGTTTGATTTCAGCTAAAAAATACAAAATATTGTATCTTATCACGGATAACACGTCAACCGTCAATATGGAAAAAATTATTTTAATTTCTGAATTTGGAGTCAAGATGCTGAGAATGTGTCGGAGTCAGGAGGGATATGTCTATATCTTTGGACTGTTGTTTCAGTGTGCTAGCACTATAAAAATCCAACTCGTCGTGTTTGTCTCAAGTACAAAGCAGACATATTTTTTTTCACCATGATACACGATCACTGGGATTTTAAGGTGATTGTATCATGTGGTTTGTAATACATGTACCAGTACAAATCTGCTCATGCGGTCACCTGAATTAAAAGGTCACCTATTTCTTGTCCTATCATAAAAATTTATATGAATTGAACCTCTTTTAAGAGGTCAGCTGCCTTGGACTTGACCTTTTTTTTCTTTGTCCCAAAGGTCATGACCTCTTAATACAGGTTTGACTGTACAAAGGCCATGACCTCTTAATACAGGTTTGACTGTATTTCAATTATAACTGTGAAACTTCTCCTTTCAATGATAATAAACCGGTAATATATTTCCTCAATAAACAAGAATACTGCCTATAAATTGATTACATCAAATCTAGTTCCTCGGATACCAAACAAAAAGTGGAAAATGTTGGTCAGATGTGATATTATCACAATGGAGCAATTAATACATTTTCTCAATATGCAGTGAAAACTGTCTAAACCCTGAATAAAAATATCCTACATAAACTGATCATGAAATAAAGTCCAAATGTTGGAAATCTTTGTTAATTTAACCTGTACGAGTCGAACATCTGTCTATTCCGAACACAAAAGCTAGTCCAAAGGATGTTCGGAAAATTGGACAGCTTTCACTGTATATCCACAAGTCGTGTCGACTTCAGGTTAAATATTTCAGTCTTATTGTGTAGTAATGTGATATTCCCTACAGGATGTGTAACCAATAGTCAGCATGCAATATTATTTGATATTACACGCAATGCAATATTGCATTAAAATATTTCAGTCTTATTGTGTAGTAATGTAATATTCCCTACAGGGTGTATAACCAATAGTCAGCATGCAATATTATTCGATATTACACGCAATGCAATATTGCATTATTATGGAGACATTAAAATCATTAAGTAAACATGATGTTCTTATCGTTTTGACAGTTTTGCCAAGCAATAAATGGGTTATTGAATGAATATTACCAGTAAAAGGTTATTGTACTGTGTAATGTACAATAATGGACAATTACAGTAAGAGAGTGTATTGTATTGAAAACTTGCATTGGAAGAGACGCTGAAATCGGCACTGAGTCCAATACAAATTTTCAAGACAATAGGGACGAGTACAATGTATTTCAGTTATATCGTGATGGTTAGTTTTATTGATGGAGGAAACCGGAGTATCCGGAGAAAACCACATAATGTTGTATCGAGTACTGTACACATCACCATGAGTGGGATTCAAACTCAGAACTTTAGTGGTGATAGTCACTGATTTCACATGTAGAGTCAAACCTGTATTAAGAGTGCACCTTTGGGACAAAGAAAAAGTCGCCTTCTAAGACAGGTGATGACCTCTTAAAAGAGGTTCCATTCATATGAAATTTTCTATGTCAGGACAAGAAAATGGTGACCTTTTAATACAGGTGACTGCTTAATAGAGGTGACCACATGGGCAGGCGTGACTGTAGTTGTGAATCCAACTAACAAGTTGTCATGACGATGATCACTTCAACAATGTACAAGCAATAACTTTATACAAATGTAATATCGTGGAGGTCAATTTCATTGGTGGAAATAGGTCAAGTACATGTAGATAGACCAATCATTTTATTCTTTTAAATATCTGGAGAAAAAAAATGGCTATAAAAATGTTTTTGGATAGGGGGATTTCCCCCTATATTGATGAATCTGCTGTGTTGCAGCAAACCGAGAGAAAAAAATGTATGTAATGGCCGTGAACTGTGAATTTTAGCATCAATGGTCGACAATACTTGGACCTATATCAACCGAAAAAACCTTTACATTGATATTATCTAAAAAAAAAAATTACTATAAAAAATGTTTTTGGATAGGTGCATTTTTGGTGAATCTGTTGTGTGACAGTAAACCAAAAGAAAAAAATGTATGTATGGCCGTGAACTGTGAATTTTAGCATCAATGGTCGACAATACTTGGACCTATATCAACAGAAAAAACCTTTACATTGATATTATCAAAGATACAAATTCATATTTTTATGTGTACTCTTAACCCTTTAGATTTGTACAAGATCAACCTTTTAATAAAAAATGTTTATTTCGACAGTCATACAATTCCCAGGAATAAATTTCATGCTTGAAAATTTAAACTACATTGTACATATAAAACTTTCTTCGTAGATTACTCAATTCATTTTACCTAAGATAGTAAATCATTTTCTATCTCAGTTCACATACGATATTTAAATATCTTATTTCAAAAGACATTTTTATGAATAGCTACAGATTAGGACTTTTTCATAAACGATTAATATATACTAATATGTATTTATTTAGTATCTTACTACATATAATACTGGTATATTTTGTCGAAAATAGAGACTTGGCCATCTTGTGTAAACAAGGACTGAGGGCCGGATAATATAATAAATATTTTAAATGCATGGGTTCCGGTGTCATATGGTATTTTGAACCCCATGGTAAATTGAACCCGGGGTCGATTTACATCCATGGTATATTGAACCCCCTTATTAAAAACTGAACCCCCCTGTATGGTAAATTGAACCCCCATGGTATTTTGAACCCCCCATTTCTAATCAAAAGATATGCAGGGAGGTCAAAATATCATGTGTATGGGGGGTCAATATTCTATGGGTAGGTGGGTCAAAATACCATGGATAGGGGGGTCGATATACCATGGGTAAGGGGTTCAATATACCATGGGTAGGGGGGTCGATATACCATGGATAGGGGGGTCAAAATACCATGGGTAGGGGGTTCGATATTCCATGGGTAGGGGGGTCAAAATACCATGGGTAGGGGGGTTGATATACCATGGGTAAAGGGGTTCGATATTCCATGGGTAGGGAGGTCAAAATACCATGGGTAGGGAGGTTGATATACCATGGGTAAGGGGGTCAATATACCATGGGTAGGGAGGTCAATATACCATGGATAGGGGGGTCAAAATACCATGGGTAGGGGGGTCGATATACCATGGATAGGGGGGTCAAATTACCATAGGTAGGGGGGTCGATATACCATGGGTAGGGGGTCAATATTCCATGGGTAGGGGGGTCGATATACCATCGGTAGGGGGTCAAAATTTTACAAAAAAAAATTAAAGTTCAAAAGTTTCAAAAAATTTGAAAATTTGAAAATTTAAAAAAATATATAAAATTTCAAAACTCGAAAATTTCATAAGATTTCAAAATGGTCATCATATTTCAAAATTTGAAAATTTAAATAATCTTGCAAAATGATAAAACAATTGTAGCCTATTTTGTTGAATATACTGTTGAAAAGTTTGAAAAAATTCCTTATTATTTAATAAGCAGTTATTGACTTTAATTTCAGTCTACTCATGACTGCGGACCTGGTCATGAGTAGACCGCATTAAAAGTCAATATTTGTATAAGGTAGGGTGGGTCGATATACCATTGGTAGGAGGGTTGATATACCATGGGTGGGAGGGGGTCGATATACTATGGGTATATCGACTCCCCTACCCATGGTATATTGACCCCCATACCCATTGAAAAGACTAAGTAAACAAGTAAACCTTTGTTTATATAGGGAATCTCAGCGAAACCAATTTTAAGGAAAAATATCAGATTCATGATATAGAAATTTTGAAATTTTGAAAATTTTCTTAAAATTCTATGAAAATTTTGAATTTTTTTTTGGATTTTTTTTAATCTTATGAAATATGTTAGTTCTGAAATTTTATGCAAATTTTGTAATTTTTTGAAATTTTTGAAATATTGAAAAATTTTCAATTTTTATTTTAATTTATATTTTTTTTTATTTTTTATAAAAATTTTGAGATTTTGAACTTTTTTGAAAATTTAGATTTTTTGGAATTTTGAAATTTTATTACCCCCTACCGATAATTATTAATATATATTGAACCCCCTCCCTACACATGGTATTTTGACCCCCCTACCAATGGTATATCGACCCCCTACCCATGGTATATTGACCCCCCTACCCATGGTATATTGACCCCCCTACCCATGGTATATTGACCCCCCTACCCATGGTATATCGACCCCCCTACCCATGGTATATCGACCCCCTCAACCATGGTATATCGACCTCCCTACCCATGGTATATTGACCCCCCTACCCATAGTATATTGACCCCCTTAACCATGGTCTATCGACCCCCCTACTCATGGTATATTGACCCCCCTACCCATGGTATATTGACCCCCCTACCCATGGTATATCGACCCCCCTACCCATGGTATATCGACCCCCCTAACCATGGTATATCGACCCCCTACCCATGTCATATTGACCCCCATTACCCATAGTATATCCACCCCCCAACCCATGGTATTTTGACCCCCCTGCCCATGGAATATCGACCCCCCTACCTATGGTATATCAAACCCTCTCTTATGGTATTATGAACTCCTCTCTTTTGGGAGAAATGAGGGGGGTTCAATTTACCATGAGGGGGTTCAAAATACAATGACAAAAAATTGACCCCGGGGTCAAAATATCATATGGAAAATTGAACCCGAGGTCAAAATATCATAGGTAAATCGACCCCGGGTTCAATTTACCATGAGGTTCAAAATACCATATGACACCTGTCCGGTAATTTTCCAGCTCAAATATCAAAATGATACTTCTGTGTTTTCTGCTGTCCTACCAAACAGTCTGATTATAACTACGTCTCTAGCTTCCTCCCCATGACTGATAAGTCGTGACGTGGGAGATCTGAGGAAACCTCATTATGGGAGGGGCACATGAGAGTGACCCTATGTCATGTACATACAGGGGCGGATCCAGCACGTGCCCCCCCCCTAAAATTGGAAAAAATATGATTTTTTGGCGTAAAATCGAGATTTTTCACACGAAATACCCAAAACAATTTCGTGCCTCCCTCCGCTCGGCGCAATTTTTTTAAGTACTCCCCCCCCTTAACTTGAAATCCTGGATCCGCCCCTGACATGATGATATAAGATACATACAGCTATGACCGACCATTTTCTGCCAATTGGATTGCTTGTAGCATGCAAAGCAGTTTAGTAACACATTAATAGTCTCACAATCTCCATTTTCATTGCATGGTACATAAGGTCACTCATATGTGACCAGTAATGAGGTTTTCTAAGATCTCCCATGCCACAACATATCAGTAAAGGGGAACACGTGAGAGATGTTATTTTAATCAGATTGTCCTACCAAACAAGTGTCAACTTCACTTCAATCGTTTAAAAAAGTTCTCAGACGATAAAATAGGCTTTTAGAAAACAAGCTATGTAAGCATCTGCACAACAATACTGGATTGTTTTTCTTACTGAGATGGAAAGAGGAAATTAATCTTTGATTTATGGCAAAAAATAGTATACTCCCTTCTCTCTTTACACATAATCATATAAAAATAGGGGGTGTCATGGTCGTGATCGCATAGTAGTTGGATTTACAACTACCTATGCAATCAGTTACTATCACCACTGAAGTTGTGAGTTTGAATCCCACTCATACAAGGTGTACTTGATACAGCATTATGTGATAAATTTATCAGTGACTAATGCGACAGGTCGGTGGTTTTCTCCGTGACCTCCGGTTTCCTCCACTTATAAAACTGAACTCCACGATATAACTGAAATATTGTTGAAAGTGGCGTTAAACACCATCAAACAAACATATAATAAAAAAATATATAACTGTATGCCTCTAAGTGAGTACCTACCTTTGTGTGTTTGACCTCATTTACTTTGCGTTTTAAGGCCTTCACTTGTGATGCATTTTCTCGTGTCTCTTCCAATTTCTGTTGTACAGCTATGTAATTTGAAGCGAAAGGAATTTCCAAATTTGTTTTCTGAAAATAGAAGAAAATCTCATGTTCTAAAACTGATTAGTAAACTGTAAACAGACATATTTTTTGTTTATTTTAATGAACTAAATCTTGAACTCAGAATGTTACAGTTAGATTAATCAATGAGGCTCTACAGAGGTCATAAAACTTCTGAATATGGTTTCCATACTGCTACACTAAAATTGTCCAATCAGAATACAGTATACACTTATTGGCTGGGTATAAGTGTAATAGCACTTTTATCATCCCCAAGGTACCAAGTATTTTCCGAGGCAACGCCGAGGAAAATAGTTAGTACAGAGGGAACAACAAAAGTGCTACTACCCGAATATCAAGTCTATAAGTGTTTTATTATACTGAATAACTGTGCAATTCAAAATTCTAAATTGTAGTCCCTTTTCTGATAGATTTCTAGTCTACTTTATTCGTGGTTTTTTTTAAACTAATACATTTTCATGTGTGTGTATTTGAAGAAGAAATCAATATAAAAAAAACATTTTTTATTTAGTTCGTTCTTTTTTGTATGGATATTGACATTTGTCCTCTATTAGAGGGTGATAGGATCATTCCATTATATACGTCATTTAATTTAAATCAATGAGATGAATGATTTAGAAAAGTCCGGGAAATATGATTGCTGAAATTACCACAAGGGGGAATTGTCATTGTTTACTTGTCGTCTGCCGTCTCGGGATTTTAGCTCGCGCAATGAAAAAGTCTGCGGACTTGCATGACGTCATTTAATTTAAACCAATGAGATGAATGAATTAGAAAAGTCCAGGAAATATGATTGCTGAAATTACCACAGAGGGGAATAGTCCTACAATTTTTTACCAGCACCACCGGGGGAATGGTCATGCAGTTGATATTAGGATGAAATAGCAAAACTACTGTCATGTTTTTATAAAGGAAATGTAATTATAGACCCCTAGCCCTAATACAATCTGATTTGATACACTACACCTCCCGTAACATTTGAAAACCCAAGAAGAGGTCATTTCCAGATGAACTCCTGATCAGCAGTACATTCAGGGTTTTATTATGATCATATCGCAAATGTAAGGCCCTCCTCTGATTGGTTATATTCTTAAATAAGTATTCATTTACAAAAGTTCATCCGACATATGACCTCTAATCGGGTTATTTTTCAAATAAGTTCATCTGGACATAATATGACCTCTAATTAAGTTCTGTTAGATGTTTATGGGGAGCATCATGCAATATAATAGTTGATCTTAATCAGATTGTTCTTCAATGATCATGTCATACTACTAAAAGTCATTCCATGAAGATTAAATATAAGGCCAGCTGGAAAGATAAATAGATCACTATTGCATACACAGGATTAATAGTTAATCAATTTAATTTTATTTCACACTACAGTATATATAAACCAACTGTTGCAGCAAATTGTTGATCTGTCATCTATCATATGACAACATACATATTAACATTGTTATGGTAAATTCAAACTTCCACTTGATCTGTATTCCATCTTAAGCCCCGTTTACACGATCAAAGTTTTCCATCAAAAACTTTGTCAAAGTTTTCTTTGACAAAGTTTTTTGACCATGTAAACCTGTATCAAAAACTTTGGTCAAAAACTTTGACGGACTTTGATAGAATAGAACTCCATCCTATTTTTCTTAAAACTTTGATGGACTTTGATGGGA
Source organism: Bathymodiolus brooksi (assembly GCA_963680875.1). Lineage (NCBI taxonomy): Eukaryota > Metazoa > Mollusca > Bivalvia > Mytilida > Modiolidae > Bathymodiolus > Bathymodiolus brooksi. The sequence goes on from OY804589.1 coordinate 70,787,267, forward strand.
ACTAACCAATCAGAATTGTTTTTGGAATCAAGATCATTAAGATATTTTGTAAACAGAAGTACATGGTAAATATGGCGGGAAACAGCAGACAAACAAGTTCAACTAAGATGTAAAAATGCAACTGGACAAATGAGTTGGTAAATGATCTCATGATATATGGTCGTACCTTTTCCAGGAGCATATTAAATGTTTCTTTGCTCATTCTCATATAGTTTTTATATTCATCAATATCTTCAGCCCTCAGCTATTACAGTAGAGTGTTATAGCAACTTCTGGTCCCTCTCCTTTGAAGCCAGGCTCTAGACCACATTCTCCTTGGTCTAACACGAAGTCTACGCGCAGCCTTCGTCTTAAAATCAAAGTGCACAAAATGCACACATACAAAGCAACATATTCCTCAAAGTCAGCCATGTTTATGTTATCTTTGCATTTCCCACCAATTCCCATCAAAAACTTTGATCGTGTAAAGAGGGTACTTTGACAAAGTTTTCTTTGTCAAAGTTTTTCATCAAAATCTTTGACAAAGTTTTTGATGGAAAACTTTGATCGTGTAAACGGGGCTTTAGGTCATATAGAAGAAGAAGAAGAAGATACTTTATTTACCAATTATGGGCCCACGAGGGGCATGAATATTCACATATATAATTATTTAAACATAGCATATGTTTAACAAAGACAAAGATACAATAACATATACTTATAACATGTCATTTATATGCTCAGTGTGGTTGATATGTTTTAATACATCCAGCTATGATATATGTATCATATAAATACGATGAAAAATAAATAGATAGAGCCGACTATTTGTATCCTACCCGTGTCTGAAGCAGAGAGGCAAACACAATGATAACCTTTCTGCAGGAGACACCAGGTGACGATGCTAAAAGGATGATAGACAACCCTTAATTTTGAGGTACGAGCCATTTATATTCTTCCTGTGTCTAAAGCAGAAAGGCAAGCACATATATATATTGCTTGGGATAAAAAAATTACGAAAATAATGTTAGTCATGTTAAAACTGGATACAAACTATGGCTTCCATGAATTATTTCTTCAACAACCTCCATATTAATTTTGCTACTGTAAATTCAAACTTCCACTAAAAAATTTAAAAGGGGAAAAAGTGCTACATGTACCTCGCAGAGAGCTAGCAGAGACAAATAACAGGTTTTATTTTCGTCTCTGATATTATTCCATTTTGCATATTATATCCTGTTCAGTGTGAGAGGTTATTACAATGTGATAATTGTCTGTCTCCTAGTCTTCATAATATTAATCTTAGCTTAACTTAAGTGTATGCTAGGTCAGTCTGACCCTACAGGGTCAAAACTTAATATTTTTGTTACAGTTGCCAGTTGGGCTCCCTGAAATAACAATTTCGATCAGTAGCTCAACAAACATTCTTGTGGCACATTAATTGACTTTGCCAATGAAATATACAAAATGTCAGTAGCCAGCTGGACTACTGTTTGAAAATTTATGAGGGTGTGAATATGCCAGGTCTGTCATAGTTTTTAATTTCTGCCTGATTCAGCTAATGATATAAGATCCACCATAATATTTTTTTATTTGGCATATCAATCCACAAAAGCTGTCCATAATGAAAATTTTTATCAGAAATTCCAAGGAGTACTTAAGCTTATTCTGGGTTTTTTCAGGATATTTGAAAGAATAAAATTTATTTATCAGCTATATCGTGGCGGTCAGTTTTATTGGTAGAGGAAACCGGAGGACCCAGAGAAAACCAATGACCTGTCGCAAGTCACTGACAAACTTGATCACATAATGTTGTACACCTCGCCCTCATTGAGAATCGAACCCACAACATCAGTGGTGATAGACACTGATTGCATAGGTAGTTGTAAATCCAACTACCATACGATCACGGCCACGACTGCCCCACTTTTTTAAAGGATAGTCTTATGTAATGTACAATCAAATAAATATATTAATTTCCTGCTTTAATAATACTGTCGTCAACGATTTCTATTTAAAGGATACTTTAATTAACCATAATTACTCTACCATATGTTACAAAAGTGATATTAATTTGATGTAAAACTTCAATTATCAATAGCAGAATTCTCAATCAATCAACGGAAAATGTTAGAACAATAGGCCGCTATTATTCTACAATGATTTTTTTTTTCTGGAAAGATATCAATTCAACAATACACAACATTAACCAAACCATCGCTATGGAGATTTTATTTTGTTCCATTGAAACAAGAGACATTTAGCCAATGAGACAAGCTGAATCAACTTCTAAAGGAGGTCAGTTTATCCTGCAAAGCATTACTCACAATTTTCATTAACCACTATTTTAACCATACATGTGGTAAATGTATTTTGATGTGGCTTATTCTCTGCTGGTGGGCTATTAGTCCATGAGGGTATCATCCACCCAGCATTCAGTGCTTCTGCACTGACATGGTTTATTAGATATATTTTTTATCAAAATTTACATTGCCTAAATCATGGCATAAGGTGACCTTAGTCGATTTTGGCTAACCTGTTCAGTACTTTTTAATTATTTGGCATTAAATATTGTGTAATACATGTATTAAATATTGTAACATACATGACATTTTTGCATTTGGTGTTTTTATGAATTATTCAGCTTAAAAATGAATTTGTAGAAAACCATGATCTTTTATCTGGGATTGATATTGTACCATACGCAATACACAAGCCATTAAAACTTTGTTGAATCCAAATGCAATTTGGGGGTGGGGTGGGGGCTTATATTATGGTACATGAAATTCTGAAATTGTACCATAGCTTAATTAAGCTTCATGCCAATTGGTATTTTATTTTCTGTTACAAAACATATATACCACAATATCATGTCTTGCTCATGGACTTATTTAAACAAACTAATCATTGGGATTTGTTTCTTAAAATATGTTAATTCAAATTGGTAAGAACTTGGGTACATGTACATTTGTATATTATCACAGTCACTTGAAGTTTCAAAAATAATAAAAAATAAGAAAAACTTCGAAAAATTTTGGTCAGCTATAATAAACCAAAATTTTCCGAAGTTTTTCTTATTTTTTGTTATTTTTGAAACTTCAAGTGACTGATATTATATACATAATACTTAATGCAGACTTCCATGTCTCTGGTACATATGCAAGCAGACATACAAATGTATTCCATGTTATTGTATACACATGTATTACATGTACATGCATACATTCCATTCTTGCAGAATAAAGATAATTAATTATTTAGCCAAAAAAATATCATTTTAATTTTTACAGTAAATAAATCACACACCAAATTAATGGTTACAAGTGAAGTGTACATGTGTAAAATAGATGAGAGTATTAAAACTAGCCTACAGGGAACTTGCAGGTACATTGAAAAACTTGATCAAAATGTGTGTAGTCATCTAATTTTTGAAAGAAAAAAAACCATCATAATAAAAAGAACACATTATGGTCATATCAGATTATACTTTCTGAAAACTTCACCATTATGGAATACGAGGGCTTACACTGCAGTGGATTAAAAACTTCCTGCTGGACCGAATTCAACAAGTACTCTTGGAAGGAACACAATCAAAGACTTGCCCTGTTGACTCTGGTGTACCACAAGGTACAGTATTAGGACCTATACTGTTCCTATTATTTATAAACGACCTCCCTGATGTTGTATCATCTCAGGCACGATTGTTCGCCGATGACTCCTTACTATATCGAGTGATAAATAATCCATCAGACCAAGTTAGACTACAAGAAGACCTCAAAAGCTTAGAAATATGGGAAAAAACCTGGCAGATGTCCTTCAACACAGACAAATGCTTCACTCTCCACATCACAAAGAAATGCAAAACAACTGAATATGATTATAAGCTGCATGATCAGAAGCTAGAAGTAACGAAAGACAGCAAATACTTAGGCGTCACCATCAGCACCGACCTAAGCTGGAATTCCCACATCAACAACATCTATGCAAAAGCAAACCGCACCATCAGTTTCCTAAGACGCAACATCCACTCATGTCCAAAGGAAGTAAAAAGGAACGCTTATACCACCCTCGTCCGTCCATCAGTTGAATATGCTAGTGCTGTGTGGGACCCTTACACAAGAAATCAGATTAACCAACTAGAACAAGTACAATGGAGAGCTGCCAGATTTGTAAATAACAACTTTTACAATAGAGAACCTGGAGCCGTAACAGCAATGTTAAGTGAACTCAGTTGGGAAACATTAGAGCAGAGACGAGCTAAGACAAGGGCCGTCCTCATGTATAAGATCATAAACAATTTAGTAGATATACCATCACACACACTACTTATACCACCCGATGGAAGAACCCGAGGAACTACTGTATATAGAGTAATCTACACCCGAATTGACGCTTATAAATACTCCTTTTTTCCGCGTACCATACTCACCTGGAGTCACATACCTCAAGAACTTAGACTGGTCCCTACCATCGACCAGTTCCGAGCAGGACTTGGGTCTGTCACTCTCCCAGTGCAGTCCCAAGTGTAAATAACAGTCAGTTTTTAATTGTATATAGGATTGGTTTTCACCTGTACAGTTTGGTCATGCTCGGAGTATCAACACTCAAGTATGAGTACACTCCTGACAGGAAGAAGAAGAAGAAGGAAAGGGGGGATGGGCTACATTTTTTGGGTGGGACCAAATTTTTTTATGAAATATAAATTCCAGATACCCCCCTCCCCCCCCCCAACGATGTTGTATATTGATAACTCATATGTTTCAATAAAACAGACCGCCACGATATAACTGAAATATTATTGAAAGTGGCGTTAAACACTATACCCCCCCCCCTCCCCAATATGTAAGTAGATCCCTTAAATTGCCTCAATTTTCACACACGAAGTTCAGAAGTAGAACGTGAAGTTGTTAAACTTTATTATTAAAGTAAAGACATGTACCATAAACAGACAAAATAATTGCTGTAATTTGTCCATATTTTGTGCCCAATTCAGAACACACCTGTAATCAATGACTTTAAGGGAAACTCCTACCTGTATTAGATCTTGTTCTATTTTTAGACACCGGTATTTATTAAATTTCGTGCTTGATGATATGGTAGTTGGGAGTTTGACACCTGGCTATGCATAAGTTGGGATTTTGACTTGAGAAATAGTATATAATATTAAATCATACCTGTGTTTCTCGAATAAGGTCCAAACACTTTTCTGTATCACCGTTGTCTTCTCTGGACCCCATTTTTACCTGTAAAACGAAAAATTATGGTCCAGTCATCTTTGAATGTGTCATTAATCAGATTTAGAGCATGCGCAGATATGAATGATCTGCTTCCGTATCAATATTTACCTGTGGCAGGTGGGGGAAGGTTTCACAACTTGTCATCAATGGAATTCCGTATTGCTAATTTTTAATGTGTCACCATGCAATTCCATATCTTGCTCATTTATCTAAAATTACTAAATTGATTATCACTGCTTGTTTTATTTTGTTAAATTGATTGATTGACACACAATTAATCAAACAAATTGTTCAGAAATATTTTTAAGATTTTGTTGTGTTTTGCTTTTGTTTATGTTTTTTGGGGGTTTTTTTCGCTTGTTTTTTTGTGTTTTTTTTTGGTGATTTTTGTTTATTTTTGTTTTTTTTTTTTTATATTTTTGCTGTTTTTATAGTATAATTGTTATCTCTCTCTCTCTCTCTCTCTCTCTCTCTCTCTCTCTCTTGTTTTTATTAATTGAACGTCTTTCCTTGTTATTTTAAGATTAAAGTACTGACGAATAGTATAGCATTACTGAATTAATTTGAGAGAAAAAATAAGTTATGCCTCACTATGATGATATTAAAATCCAGAAACGAAAGTGTATTGTGAAATATTATTCAATACCAACCAAGATTTTAGTATTTGTATTTTGAAATTAAAGAAACTAAGTTTGTGTGCACTAATTCATCTTATTCTAACATTTACACAATCCAACTTACAGAGGGTTTTTATTATCTATAATTGTTAAAAGATAAATTCTTTAAACTTTTGAACTTTCCCATTTCATAAATAATTTTAGATTTTCCTATTGTATTTATCAGTGCAAATGTATTTCTTCAATGACAAAACGAGTTTCTTCACATTCAACAATAATGAATCTGAATTAGTTTTCTGGACATTTACTTTACCCAAAACAGGTCAATTTAATGCTTCGTGGGACTCTCTGAATTATTATGTATTTTTTAAAAGGGTGAATGTGCTTCAAATTATTCTAATAATGAAACTGAAAGCAAACAGTGTGACAATCGAACACTGCATTGCGGGTCATTATCATGATTATATTGTTTGTTTGTTTGATGGCGTTTGACGCCACTTTCAACAATATTTCAGTTATATCGTGGCGGTCAGTTTTGATTGGTGGAGGAAAACGGGGGACCGGAAAAAACCACCGACCTGTCGTAAGTCACTGACAAACTTTATCACATAATGTTGTACACGTCGCCCTGATAGAGATTCGAACCCACAACATCAGTGATGATAGGCACTGAGCGCATAGGTAGTTGTAAATCCAACTAACATTCGGTCACGGCCACGATGGCCCCGCGTGTCATTTTAGCAAATCTTTGCAAACTCCTGGCCATATGCCATAAAATACACGTGAGCACGACGGATAAAATCGAATTTGTCCTGACACAAATGAACAGTGGCTCTTTTAAATTTATTATTTGGAGAGTATCGATGTATACAATATGTCCACACATCTGTGATGTGACAGAATTTGTACAATGAGATTTGTTCCGCCCGAAACAAATATTACATTATATTTATTTGTATGGGAACAAAATAATTCGATAATAATAACAGTATAGGAATATTTGTTCCTCGAAAAAGGAATGTTATGATTTTGTTTAAAATAAATTTTCCAAACGGAACAAATATTAGGCTGAACAAATATACATTCACACACCCGTGTCCAAGTAGTTCAGCCGGACACAAGGTGGTGTGCTATTATTTGTATAAACATTTTTTTTAAATAGGCACATACGAGTCAAGCACCTGCGAGTTTGAATTGTTAGGCACATATGATAGTCAAGCACTGGCGAGTTTGAATTGCTAGGCACATACGATAGTCAAGCACCTGCGAGTTTGAGGTTATAGGCACATACGAGTCAAGCACCTGCGAGGATGAAGTGTTAGGCACATATGAGTCAAGCACCTGCAAGTTTGAAGTGTTAGGCACATATGATAGTCAAGCATCTGCGATTTTGAAGCACATATGATACTCAAGCACCTGCGAGTTTGGCTGTGGGTGCGAGTCTGAAGTGTTAGGCACATATGATAGTCGAGCAACTGTGAGTTTGGCTATGGGTGCGAGTCTGAAGTGTTAGGCACATATGATAGTCAAACACCTGAGAGTTTTCCCGGGGGTACGAGTTTGAAATGTTAGGCACATATGATAGTCAAGCACCTATGAGTTTGCCCGGGGATGCAATTTTGAAATGCAAGGCACATATGATAGTCCAGCACCTGCGAATTTGCCTGTGGGTGCGATCTAGAAGTGTAAGACACATATGATAATCAAGCACGTGTGAGTTTGCCCGTGGGTGCGAATTTGAAGTGTTGGGCACATATGATAGTCAAGCACCTGAGAGTTTGAAATGTTGTGTCACGGTAACGATTAACGTGATAAAGAAACAAGATCAAGTTGATATATTTCCTTTCTAACATTTAAAATAGAAATAACAACAACACGGGGTGATAAAACTAAACTATAAAACAAATTTCATAATAATCGGATTAAAATATCTTAACTTCTCAGATTATAAAATAATCAAGATACAAACATATATTAGTAAACTTCTCAATGTGTTATTGTGGGTGGGCAGATTACTTGTTTACAACTAGACCTCATTACCTCATTACCTCATTACCTTATTATCTAATACAAACACAAAGTGTACGCCTCTAATTCTTACTAAATGTATATTATACATGTAGAGATTTTAAAGAGTGAACTTAATATTTAATCTTAAATGGTGTATAAAATCAAATGAAGTTAAGCACCCCCTTCCGCGAACTCGGTAGATTTGAGGGAAATTAATCGTAAATTTTATATGTTGAATAAAATCAAATGAAGTTACCCCCTCTCTCCTCTCCGTGGGCTCGGTAGTAGTTATTCTTGATATTCTGATAACTATAGTGCTGTACATCAAATCAAATTAAATCCTTTATATAATATTAACACATTATCCATTAATGTTCCTTTAGACAGTGGACATTTTTGTTAACCAAATACGAGCACGGTATAAGTCATAAGTCATAACTCATAAGTTTATTGATTCACCAATCAAGGGCCCACAGGGGGCATATACATATACAATATGAGCATTTATTACATACTTAGTTCAAATAAAGACATTTTTGTATGACCAATATGACCGGAAGTAAACTGTCCATATTTTCACACCCCGGGAAAATAACCGTTTTTGGATTACTACACAATCATTTCCATATCGAGGCCCATATTGGCCGGGCCAATATGGGCTTCGACTTCGTCTCAGGCCAATATGGGTGTCTCTTTTCTAGATGTCGGAAGTATGTAATAAATAGTTTAATACATGGGCATTTCATCCCTCGACCCATAATGGCACTCGACTCCGTCTCGGGCCAATGAGGGTCTCGGGATGATAACCAGGCCAATATGGAAATGCCCATGTATTAATCTGTATCTATTACAATTGTTTTATATCATAACAAAAAAGATGGAAAAAAAAACACAAAAAACAGCACTAATGTTTTCACCACTAGTTTAGAGCCATAGTCTTAGGTGTGTATTGATCCCTCTAACAATTGAGGAGGAAATAAAATGTATCTTAAAATAAAGAAATAGTATGACTACTTGAAGTACCAAGGGTCCATGCCATTACGATGAACTTATGGGCCACGCCAGTTTTGTGACTATAGTAACAGTATAAGAAAATGTAAAGTGATCACACTCCTCACCACCACCTCAAACAACTACACCTCACCTCAAATTGCACGGGTAGTCACCACAACAGACTTGTCATTGCTATTGTTGTCGTAACTCGCATTTTAGATTAATGGATTTTACAATATATTATACAGAGTGGAGATTAATTTACTTGATTGAATTGCATGTTTAATTCCCAGAAGGATTGAAGGCATACAGCACAAAATATACATTAAATACAATTAAAAAAAAAATTAGACAGAAAAACAAAAAATAAACATTTATTTTACGAGCAGCTATTGATCGAGTCCACTCTCCTTGATGCCAATAACCACTGGCGCTTGTGTAGCATGGAATATTGCCCACCAATTTTTTTTTAAACTTTTTGTTTAGATACTTATTTTCAATCAAATTTGTTTATTATCCTATCTTTGTAATACTTATACCACGGGTTTCCGAGTTAAACGGTTCAACAATCCAACGCGAAGCATAATTTGATGAGTAGCGAGAATGGTCGAGTAGTTACGATTGCGGTGTCTCCAAGGGGAACTATAATCACCCAATTTGTGGTGTCCCCAAGGGAGGCCATTTGGAACTATTTAATTACCTATTTCTATCAAAAAAACATTAAGACCACCTGTTCTCACTTCCATTGTTTCACGATCATTGTGTTTGTTTTCAATAATTTTAGGAATAGATGCAAAGGTGACTTGATAACTTTAAAGTTAGGAATTATTGGGGGGGGGGGGGGGGGGGTGATTTTTGGTGTTTTAGCGCCGCTTTCAGCAATATTTCAGCTATAAATTATCTTGGCGACAAGTTTTAGTGGTGAAAGTAGCCGGAGTACCCGGAGAGAACCACCGACCATGGGCAAGCAACTGGTAAACTTTATCACTTGCACCCTTTTTTGTAATTTACAAAGCAGGGCGCGAACCCACGCCGTATTGGTGATAGGCTTGTATGAGTTGTTAGGTAATCCAACTACCTAACTCATTGAGCTACCCGGGCCCTGTGGGGGTATGGAAGTTACTATCACAGGCGCTTGTGGGATGAACCCCCTTTTTACTTTCTGTTTACATGCAGCTACCATATGCCTATATGCACTTTGAACTTTGAACCAGACCACAGAGAAGAAAATGTTTGACCCCTTATTGATGAAAATATTGGACAACGCGGCATTACATGAAGTGATCGTGTCATTAAAAAACTATAATGCGTACACCTTTAATTAGCAAACACCTGTGTGAAAACATCAAAGAAGATTTGTAAGTCATTAATAAGTAATAATGTCAATTTCTAGTAGATTGAGGGGTCAATAAGTAGGTAAAGAGTCTATAAAAACAATAAAGTGCCCTCCTTCCCGTCGATCGTCTGCAAATAAAAATATAAACAGTAATAATATATAGTTAACCACACAATACCAACGACTGGTCTGTTTAACATTAAACAATAACGGTCTACATTATGACCAATCCGCAAAAACGCCGGAACCACTCCTTGCTTAATACAACAAACAGAAACAGCAATGGTAGATAAAATAACCAACCACAACAATATGAACCACTCTTCGCTTACAACAAACAAAAACAGCAATGGGCGACAATACAACAATATGAGCCATTCCTCTGACAAACTTCAAACAACGAAACACAAATAACAACAACAGAAGCCGATGAAAATGAAGATTTTTGATTGGGAAAAGGCACAAATAATGTGGCAGGATTAAACCGATAAATGGGATACAAATAATCTTGATCTCCAGTTAACAGACAGATATAAACAAACAATTAAAAACCTGAACACATTCCCGTCTACTAAAAACACTACATACTTTCACAGATGACAACATCACTATTTTGTTCAATATAAAGTTATAATACAAAGAGAGAAATTTCGTGACCCCTGCCTCCCACACATGTATTAGTTCAAGGCCTCTACATAATTAGGTGATAAAAGCTATCTTTGTTCCGTCCGAACATTAGATTCTGTCAAACTGACAGACATCTCGGATTACAACGAAGGTCAATCATAACACAACCTCGTTAACATCAACAGTTACTATAATAATATGCATGTACAGTGAAACCTGTCTAAACCGAACGCTTTATAAACCGAAATCCCGTATAAACTGAACTTTAAATAAAGCCCCAATGTAGAAAAAGTTTGTAAATTTAACCTGTATAAAGCGAACACCTGTCTATTCCAATCACAAACATTTGTCCTAAGAAGGTTCTGTTTAGACACGTTTCACTGTGTTACAATCTAATCTTATTGAATCTTTATTGCGTGGATAAAAGAATGTAAAAACGTGGTAGTTATTGTCAGTTCGTGTTCGAGTGAGTGAGCGATTGTTGTTTAACGCAAAATGGGCAATTTTCAGCTATATGATGGCGAGAACAAGTTATATTCGATGAAATAATGATGATATTTACCAACACGCTGATATTTTTATAGTGCTAGCTCACAAAAACTACAGACCGCGGGTATACGTGTCGCTCCACTCGGACACATTATCCATATTCCGACCCAACCATTCTTTTCTCTTAGTCCTTAATGCTGCATACTTAGCGGAGAAACAGCAAATACCAATAATATATTCTTTGGTTTGACCCTATCGGTGCTCGAACCCACGATCTACCAAACTCGAGGCAAGCACGCTAACCATTACACCACCGATGTGGTTCACTGTCTGTTGGTAGATATCAAATAAATAAAATACATTGAAGTCTATGTATAATCCCGAGGATTTTGCTTGGCTTAACCGCCTAATATTTTCTTCGTATCAGAAATGCTAATCATTGATTGGTCAATTACTAATTGTGATTTCATTCCGAAATCGAGAATGTTAACACGTATTGTCAATTCATAACGGTAGATAATCGGATGCCACTAGTGGAGCAGAAACTGCCTACCCTTCGGAAGACCAACCCCCCCCCCCCCCCCCCCCCCCCCCCCCCCCCCCCCCCCACCGTTTTAGTGAGGTTCGTGTTACACGATCTTTAGATTTATGTGTATGTTTTGTAGATCGGTGTTTTTCCTTTTGTACTTTTGGCTATTGTGTTGTCTGTTCTTCTTCTTTATACGGTTCTGATCACCCTTTTGGTATGTTCAAACTCTTCTCTAACTTGGCAATTTTACAATCTCTAATTTTTGCCATTTTATCCGTACAATTTAAACGTCATAAAGCTTAAAATTATAACTCCCCCCTTTTCTAATAAGTGTCAAAGGCTTACAAAGATCATACAGTGTGGTAGATCTAGCTGGGATATTAAAATATTTCTAATTTAAGAGATTAGAATTATCCTTTGTATTTTGTAAGAGATGTTTGGATTAGACCTGTTATTAAATGGTGTGGTACAAATTAAATGGCAATAAATCTAGACTACGGTGTCAGTTCAAGCCAATAAACCAAATATACATACATACATGTACATTGTTGTGAAAATAAGGCTTAAACAGCTATGGTCAATAATTCCATCAATATCAACAAAACGAACAATCACCTACCGTATATCACCTTCACTTACTGAAAGCAAAAAAAATAAAGCGTATCGCCACAATATAACTGAAATATTGTTGAAAGTGGCGTTAATGATCATAACCATATCCGTTATATATATATTTTTAATATACTAGCTTTAAATAAATTGGCACCTTTATAATAAAAGGCTATTATACCGCAATTTTCCTTTCAAACCCCATAGCAACCCGAAACACTCATATTATCCGGAGAGCCGAAGGTCCGAGGGCTAATAAAGGTGTTTTTGATGATACGGGTGGACTATAGAAGTCGCACTGTAAAAATCCAACTAAATACGTGAATAGGTCTTATGGTACAAAGCGGACATAATCATTATAATCTCAGCGAAAAATTGCACACATGACGTTCAACAACACTCACACAAGACCATGAATACAACAGTGTCAGGAGTGAGTGGGTGGTTGCTGTTTATTGCCAAAATGAGCAATTTTTCATCTATATCATGACGAGAACAAATCATATTCAATGAGATGATGTCCGCTTTGCACTAGACCAACACGCTTAGCTTGATTCTTATAGTGTTCACTGAAAAAAACCAGTTCGCAGATAGACAGACATGTTGCTCCACTCGGACACATCATCCTGATCCCGATACAACCAGTCCACTTTGTGTGTCATATTGACTTGTGATTTCAAAGTAACTGTAGGCAAGCTTACAAACAGGAAATAGCACATTTCAAATCCTAAAGAAATATTATTTTTAATCATTTAGTTCACTCGGATTATAATTGGATTTTTTAAGTAAACAATATCATCAGTGAACATAAGGGGGGCGTAATCCATGTGGCATTTTAAATACATTTGCAGCACTGACCACAAGTCAACACGGATTTTGTTTCTAAACATACACTATTTGACATATATGTAAGACGATTATGGAAAAGTGACACGTTTAAAATAACTTTGATTTTTAAAAGTTTTTTTTTTTTAAATGCATATTTATAGCCACAAAATTATGTATTTAAATCTTGTTTAGATAAGTTATTACGGTTAAATGGCCCGAATTAAGATAATATTTTGGTTGGCCCGTGGTTTATTTCTAAAACCAACAGACTTTAGTTATTAGTTTTACAAAATGAAAAATATTCCTTCATTCATATCAGAGGAATTATTTTGATAATGGCACAAGGGTATCATGTATGTATGGTATGCTATTTAGTAAATTAACACATAATAAAAGGGGATGTCGTGATCGTGGATTTACAACTACTTGTGCAATCAATGCCTATCACCACTAAAGTTTTGAATTCGAACCCCGTTCATGGTGAGGTGTACTCGATACAACATTATGTGATAAAGTTTGTCAGTGCATGTTTTGCGACAAGTCGGTGGTTTTCTCCGGTTTCCTCCACAAATAAAACATACCGGCACGAAATAACTGAAATATTGTTCAAAATAAGCACCATAATCCTCCCCCACACATAATTAAAAAATTGAAAAGGCGACCTGCATGAAATACGAATCATGAATTTGAATCGGTTGAGATGAGTAAATTTGGCGGTAATGCTTGGTGAAAAAGATGCATGTCTTAAACTAATATCTTCATATGCGTATCAACGGGTGGGAGATAGTGTGCCATCTCGATTTGTTTGGGGGAGAGGTTAAGGTTATGGTTAATGGTGTTTAACGCCACTTTCAACAATATTTCAATTATATCGTGGCGGCAGTGCCGGATTTACCTATAGACTAGATAGGCTGTAGCCTAGGGCCTCAAAATATAGGTGGCCTCCGACCAAGGTGTATAACATTTTTAACACTGTTATTGGACTTTCACACTTATGCTGTCATAACGTACTGTACTTTTTAAGCAACCCTTCAATAATTTTCCTTACACAATTGCACTCCATTTCAGAAGACATGTATTACAGAATTTTAAACATCCGTCATCATCTTTGCATTTATTGAAATTGATTAAACACACTTCCATCTTCCTCCAGTCTTGAAGGTGTGGAATTGGGAGGGTCCTCCCAAGTGGACTAGCATAGGGCCTCTCTTTATCTAAATCCGGCACTGCGTGGCGGTCAGTTTTATTGGGGGATTCACTTGCAAACTTTATCACATAATCTTGTAACGAGTACACCTCGCCTGAGTGGGATTCGAACTCACGACGATAGTGGTGATATGCACTGATTGTGTAGGTAGTTATAAGTCTGGGTGGGTAGGGTGTAAGGTTATGATAAAGACACAGCAACTTGACCGTGAATCATTGTGGGTAACGGCGAGTGCCACACTTCCTTTGCGTTAGACATCCCTATCTAAAGATTTCGAATAAAGCAAATAGGTGCCTTGTACATCCGCTACAAAAGACTGATTTTTGACTTCCCTACTTTTCCAGTGGCAGCCAAAGGTTGTTGCACCGGTTAGCCCATTCCTAATTTATTTTTGGATTTTAAATATTCATCATATAGTAGGGCTTGTTTTCGTCCTGAATAACCAATATAGTCTCAAACCGAGGCGGAGTCAAACTTTCCCAATATAAGGAGTCGTCTACAATTCCCCCTGTTTTAAAGTCCCTGTAAATTAAAAAAAAAATTCCAGACAAAGGATTGGGGCTAGATCAGCCGACATGTATCTCCAGGTCCAGATTAAGACCTTTCGGTGTCCCGAGGCTAATGAAATTATGGGTCCCATCGGACGGAGCCACCCTTTAACTCGCCCACGCCCGTCTTGAATATTTTTTACTCGTGGTATATTTTAATGACATTTACATAGCTTAAAAATTTATATTTGAAATAATTAGAACAACCAAAGGATTTTTATCCGCAATTGTTGGGCTATTTAGCCGCAATTGTTGGGCTATTCCTTTCTCTAATAACAATATTGATACGATATATGGATGGGTTGGATTTAGTCGTCAAACAAACTTCACAACATTGTTTTGTAAACGTTTACAATACTGTTCAAACAAATGTACAAAAATAGGACCAAATGAACACATACAAAAATATACAAATATTGTCATTAAATAAACATGTTTACGGTTTTATTTCATTTTGTTGCAAGGTGTATGATACTTAATTTTATTGTTTACATGTATTTCCAAAATTAGACGCCTGTTTTTTGTTTTGAAACAAAAACTGATTGTGAATGACGAAATGATGAAAATTATAATTGTAGCCGTAAGGTAAGGGGCTGGTGTTACTTCCCTTGCAAGGTAAAGGGGCTGGAGTTACTTCCCTTGTAAGGTAAAGGGACTGGTGTTACTTCCCTTGCAAGGTAAAGGGACTGGTGTTACTTCCATTGCAAGGTAAAGGGACTGGTGTTTCTTCCCTTGCAAGGTAAAGGGACTAGTGTTACTTCCCTTGTAAAGTAAAGGGACTGGTGTTACTTCCTTTGCAAGGTAAAGGGGCTGGTGTTACTTCCCCTGTAAGGTAAAGGGGCTGGTGTTACTTCCCCTGTAAGGTAAAGAGACTGACGGTACTTTCCTTGCAAGGTAAAGGGACTGGTGTTACTTCCCTTGCAAGGTAAAGGGGCTGGTGTTACTTCCCTTCTAAGGTAAAGGGACTGGTGTTACTTCCATTGTAAGGTAAAGGGGCTGGTGTTACTTTCCCTGTAAGGTAAAGAGACTGGTGGTACTTCCCTTGCAAGGTAAAGGGACTGGTGTTACTTCCCTTGCAAGGTAAAGGGGTTGGTGTTACTTCCCTTCAAAGGTAAAGGGACTGGTGTTGCTTCCATTGCAAGGTTAAGGGACTGGTGTTACTTCCCTTGTAAGGTAAAGGGGCTGGTGTTACTTCCCTTGGAAGGTAAAGTGACTGGTGTTACTTCCCCTGTAAGGTAAATGAACTGGTGTTACTTCCCTTGCAAGGTAAAGGGACTGGTGTTACTTCCATTGCAAGGTAAAGGGACTGGTGTTACTTCCCTTGCAAGGTAAAGGGACTGGTGTTACTTCCCTTGCAAGGTAAAGGGACTGGTGTTACTTCCCTTACAAGGTAAAGGGACTAGTGTTACTTCCCTTGTAAGGTAAAGGAACTGGTGTTACTTCCCTTGCAAGGTAAAAGGGCTGGTGTTACTTTCCTTGCAAGGTAAAAGGGCTGGTGTTACTTCCCTTGCAAGGTAAAGGGGCTGGTGTTACTTCCCTTGCAAGGAAAATGGACTGGTGTTACTTTCCGTGTAAGGTAATGCGACTGGTGTTACTTCCCTTGCAAGTTAAATGGGCTGGTGTTACTTCCCTTGTAAGTTAAAGGGGCTGATGTTACTTCCCTTGCATGGAAAATGGACTGGTGTTACTTCCCTTGTAAGGTAAAGGGACTGGTGTTACTTCCCTTGGAAGTTAAAGGGATTGGTGTTACTTCCCTTCTAAGGTAAAGGGACTGGTGTTACTTCCATTGCAAGGTTAAGGGACTGGTGTTACTTCCCTTGTAAGGTAAAGGGACTGGTGTTACTTCCATTGCAAGGTTAAGGGACTGGTGTTACTTCTCTTGTAAGGTAAAGGGACTGGTGTTACTTCCCTTGGAAGGTAAAGTGACTGGTGTTACTTCCCCTGTAAGGTAAATGAACTGGTGTTACTTCCCTTGCAAGGTAAAGGGACTGGTGTTACGTCCCTTGCAAGGTAAAGGGACTGGTTTTACTTCCCTTGCAAGGTAAAGGGACTGGTGTTACTTCCCTTGCAAGTTAAAGGGACTGGTGTTACTTCCCTTGCAAGGTAAAGGGACTAGTGTTACTTCCCTGGTAAGGTAAAGGAACTGGTGTTACTTCCCTTGCAAGGTAAAAGGGCTGGTGTTACTTCCCTTGCAAGGTAAAAGGGCTGGTGTTACTTCCCTTGCAAGGTAAAGGGGCTGGTGTTACTTCCCTTGCAAGGAAAATGGACTGGTGTTACTTTCCGTGTAAGGTAATGCGACTGGTGTTACTTCCCTTGCAAGTTAAATGGGCTGGTGTTACTTCCCTTGTAAGTTAAAGGGGCTGGTGTTACTTCCCTTGCATGGAAAATGGACTGGTGTTACTTCCGTTGTAAGGTAAAGGGACTGGTTTTACTTCCCTTGGAAGTTAAAGGGATTGGTGTTACTTCCCTTGCAAGATTCTAAGTGTATGACTGCATTAAAAGATTCGTGTTGTATGCTGGATCTGTGATATATTTATTGTATTTTACTCTCTATCAAATAAGTGATAATGATTTTGTCCCTTGTGGACCCTCTTTTGGTAATAAACATATCTTATATGAAAAGAAATTTTAAACAGTGATGATCAACAACTCCATCAATATCAACAAAACGAACAATCACCTCTCACCTCGAACCATTTAACACACAAAAAGACCCCAGGTCCTTGCTTGGGATAGGAACAAAACAGTGTTATAATGGATGGAAAAGGTTAATAAAATACAAACTAAATAATCCAGTTTTATACACTACAGGTTGCAGATGCTTTTTATATTATACGACCGCAAACGTGAATTATAGTCGTATTACGTTATGGTGCATGATGTTTGTCGTCGTCCACAGTCTGTAGACAGAATGGTTTCCGTGCGATAACTTTAGTTCTAATAAAATAGATTACTATTTCTTTTTTTCAAATTCGAAAAATATCAAGTAAATTCAGAATATACGATTATAGGTTTTATATTGAAGTAGGGTATTTGTGTATAGAAAGATGTATATTACAGATTAATATTGATGAAGTTTTGGTTAGGGTTGTGATATTTAACGCCACTTTCAACAATATTTAAGTTATATCGTGGAGGAAACCGGAGTGCCCGGAGCAAAGCACCGACCTGTCGCAGGTCACTGACACACTTTATCACATAATGTTGTATCGCCTGACTGGGATTCGAACTCACAACGTTAGTGGAGATAGGCATTGATTGCATATGTAGTTATAAAACCAACTACCATACGACCACGACGTCCCCTAATATTGACGATGATAAATAAAATCTGAACATATATACTAAAATGACTTTTAAATTCTTCAACACCAGGGGCTGATCCAGGGGGGTGCACCCGGCGCGCGCCCCCCTAAAATTGGAAAAAATATGATTTTTTTGGCGTAAAATCGTGATTTTTCACACGAAATACCAAAAAAGTTTTCGCGCCTCCCTCCGCTCGGCGCAATTTTTTTAAGTGCACCCCCCTAGCTTGAAATCCTGCATCCGCCCCTGAACACTATCTGATATTAAAACGATTACATGAGTTTAAAGATATCAGAGGGGGTATTCAGAATCCGTAAATCGAAGAAGAACAGACAATACAATGGCCAAATGGAAAAGGGCAAACAATTATCTACAAAACATACACATAAAACTAAAGACCGAGTAACAATGGTCCAGAACACCACACAGAAATCTAAAGACTGAGCAACACGTACCCCACCAAAAACCACGTGTGAACTCAGTAAGGTGCTCCAGATGTGTAAGCAGTTCCTTTTCCACTAGAGGCACACCTTGTATATATATATATATATATATATATATATAGTCAGAGCCTCCAAGAGAAATTTTGAAAGGCGGAATAAGACTGCGTTGGGGCCCCGAGGACAGGCTGGGACTTCTCTCAAATTTGAGGATTTGAGGTCCAATAATACTACTGGTTAACATTCATATATGCATTATTTCCTGTGCAGCAGAATATCCAGATTAGCAACAAGAATTCAGAAATCTAAGCTAATTTTATATAATTATTTTTCTACTAATGTAAATAGCCTAACAATAGTTGAAAAAAAACCTAAAAATCAATAAAAATCAAAATAACACATCTATGGCTAAGATTATTGGGCCCTTCAGAGAATCACAGGCCCCTTCTTGGCTCTCCGGACCAATGTACCCCCTCTCATAGGCCCTGCGTATAGTATATAGTTCTATATTCCAGTCAATTTATACTAAAGACGAGTTTGAAGATAACAAAGGGGTAATCAGAATCCGTATATCGAAGAAGAACAGACAACACAATGGCCAAAAGAAAAAAGCACAAAAGGACAAACAACGATCTACAAAACATACATATAAAAAAAAGTTACTTAAAGACCCTTAAAAATCTCCTTGTAATGACATGTCTGAAATTATGTTCAATTATATATCAATTATATTGATGTGCCTTCTACGGTAGATAGTATCACAATATCTTCCATTAAACACTGACGACACATTGTACCATAATTGTTTTAAAGTTATGATAAGTTTCCTATCGTATATTTATTTTACAATTAAACTGCTTTTAATCAAGATATCAAAACAAAACAAATCAAATGTTAATCTCAATAAATATTATTTATAGAAACAAAAATATTACGTTTAGACAATAAGTACTCGAATCGACCGTAACTATTCAACTTAGTAACGTGTCTCTATATTTTGATAGACGCTTAGACAATAAGTACTCAAATCGATCGTAACTGTCAATTCATAGGCAACTCTGAAATTCAAAGAATTTAATTTCTCCCATGTATGGTGTCACAACCGTGTAGTTTACCATTTTAGTTAGTTATCATATAGTATAAGGATGTTTCATCAACAGTGGACGTCGGGAGTGTTTATTTTTATGTACGATTTGCTTTCTACAATATTTCAGTCCACAGGGATCGGTAACAATATTCGCACGAAATGCCCCCAAATCGCTATACAGTCAATCATGCTTTATTGACCACCTCTATTAAGTAATAACTTGTATTGTGTGACCTTATTTTTAATTACCCTTCACAGGGGCGTAGTTATGCGGAGGCACGGATGCATGTGCTTCCACATCGCTTCGGCAAAAAGAAAAAAAAAATGAGAAAAAAAATGCCCCCCTATCCAATATGGCTTTCTTAAGTTTATTCTATACATTGAAATATGCTATATTCGCCCCCAGACCCCTCCCTAATTTTGTGCTTCCACTTCAAGTTAAGTATAGCTACGCCCCTGCTTCACAGTGCATTTCATATTAATTAAACCTGTATATAGTTACAACCTGTCTTATGTAACCCTATTTCAATGTTCCCTTCGAAAGTCGCATAAGACAGGTTTGAGTGTATATCTTATAATACCAAGTAATAACTAGTCGTTCTTATGCCAATTGGACTACTTACTAATCATGGCCGTAACCAATCGTAACTACTCGGCCATTCTCGCTACCCTGCAAATAACCTCGTACGTACATAGTAGAAATTCTTCTTAAATTGTTTGCCGGAAGTTAAGCTAAGTTAAGCCGCACAAAAATATAGTCCACGAAAATCCAATATGGAAGACATACTAAGTAAAATCTAATCATGCAAAACTAATTAAAACTTTAATTGAAATATAGAAAATTGTTTAAAATATAACTTTATCAAACTTTCATGTAACTGACATGTGAAAAGTAGTGCGATTTATACGCCTAATGCATACGAGGTTATTTGCAGGGTAGGCTAGCGAGAATGGCCGAGTAGTTACGATTGGGCCGTAACTAGACTCTTTTTTAAATGAGGCAAAAACACTTATCTTAAAAAATTTGGGCAAGGGATTTGGTGGTCACCTAATGACTTGCATATACATATTATCAGGGCAAGAACCGGGCTAAGATTGAAAGGCGTGAAAAGGATGTTGTATGTCTTAAATCATCAGGTGTTAGATAAACCTGTTTGATGTCTGATGTCTTTGAAGTCAGTTATGTCTTTCATCACAACGATGTCTGTAGACTTCAAACGGTAACCGTAGACATTAAACGAATTCATTATATTTTATATTTTTTAAACAAAATCTTTGCATAAAATAAAAATAAAAACATCGTCAATTTCGGTACGATGCATTTGCCTCATTTGCCTCAATGTAGTTACGACCAGGTACTTCCAATTGGGCCCCGCGCTAGGGTTATCTACTCTCTACTGTTCAAGTACACACAATAACGCATTGCAGGTTTTAAAACGAACAATTGGGCCCCGCACCTCCTTAGGCATACCCTGAGTATATACAGGGATTTGGGTCATTTCGTGCGACGATTGTTGTGGGCCCGACTTCTGCATAAAACGTTTATTCACATTAATTTATAGTCCATGGCGAATTATTGATGTATATTTGCTGTTGCGTATTCTATTAAGCTTTAATTTTAATTGCATTGTGTGTTGTTGCATGCCTAACCCCTTTGGGGCAAAATTCTTGCTCAAGAAAGATAAAATTAAATAATAATTCATGGAAGCCAGAGTTTGTTTGTATCAAGTTTTAACACGGGTATCATTACTTTCGTAAATATTTTATCCCGGGCGATAGCATGTGCGAATTAAAATATATCGGGAGTTTTATCATTGTATAACCAATGAAGGACATCATGTTCAGGGGCGTAGCTAGCCTTTTTTGCAGTGCAAGCAACCAAACCTGGAAAGGGGGGGGGGTCTGGTGGGGTTTGCCCCCCCCCCCCCCAGAATTTTTTTTGTTTACTTGATGCAAAATGGTGCGTTCTGAGGTGTTTTCATGGGTAAATTGAATACATAAGCAACACATTGATTTCATGATTTTGTTAGACAGAATTTACTTAATAGAATTGCCCAAAATCTGTTCTTCGTGTCTTAGCAGACACGAACTTCTCCATAACTTTGTCTAAATCCACACTGAAATCGCGATGGATATGCATTAATGCAAGCGATGACAATCTATCGTTATTCATTGTTGATCGTACATATGTCTTCAACCGACGTAGTACTCTGAACGATAACTCTGCGGTAGCACTTGTTACCGGCATTGTCGACATGATACACAAGATGGTATCTATAGAAGGATATAGCAACGGGTTTACTGCATCAAGTGTCTCACAAAGTGAAGTTGGCATCTGATCGCGGGTGTTATATTCCAGCGTGTTCGCCATCGAGCGATCTCCCTCTTGAATTCGTCTAAATTACATGTCGGGTCAGTCTGGTATGTCTCATACAATGTCGCGATTTGTTCGTTCATAATATTTCCTATAACACGAGGAAGCAGATACTGTGCATAGAAGCGATTTTCTGATTTTATCAGACGCGACTCCAATTCCATTATCATGTGGTCTATAAACGCATAGTACAAAGAAACTTTCCAATACTGTTTTGGCGTGTCTGCAGGGTGATTGGCTCTGGTAGTCTTCCATATTTTGTTTGCTCTTTATTTTTTCCCAGCACGCCGATGTGCACGCAACTGCGTGTTGGCGTATAGGGAGCTACGCGCCTGATGTTAGAATATTATATATTATATAAAATATCAACACTACTTCATTTGTACAATACAAATTATGTTTTTTCATCTTCAACTTGTCCTGGACGTGATATAAATATTACCCCCTTTGTCATGTTGATAACAACGATTATGTCACAATTACAAAATGAAAAATTGTGACACTTGTTTTCGCTGGGGGCATGTGTTCGCGATGTCTATCTCGTCTCGTCTGTTTACATCATAAAGTCATCAATTATATATATTTAATCATAAAGTTATCAGCAATATCTCTTATAGGAGCGTTATTCAATAGATATCATTTATTTCTTTAATTTGTGACTGTCAATATAAGTCAACAAGTCACCGATAACCTCGTATTGACATGCGAATTCTTTGAGGAGCAAACATACTTCAAGAGGTCAACAGATGTTCGATAACCTCGAATTGATACGTCGATTCTTTAAAGAGCAAATAAACCTCAAACAAAGAGTCGATGACCTCAATTCACAATAATATTTAGATTTTTAAAACGGGTATACAGTTTTATTTGAATTGATATTTTATTATGAAATGTGATCAAACTTGTAAAAAAGAAACATGTACATTTCTGTCAACTTTTTATTGAAACCAGGAATATGAGCGTTCATGGTATATATACAATATACGTACATTGTCGGTAAATATAAAATTTATTTGTACGAGCTTTAGAAACAGGCAGAATAGCGAGCCTTAGGCGAGCTTTTCAGGCCTGTTTCACAGCGAGTACAAATTAATTTTTTATCCTGCAATCAGTACATTTGCTGTACAAATATGCTATACGAATAAATTGTTGCTTTATTCGTACTATACGAATAAACTTTTCAGCCTACGAATAAACTTTCCTGGTACCCCGTAGCTATGTACAGCGGAGGGCGCAGACAAGTATGAAACTGGTACTAATGTAACGCGGACCACGAAGAAGACACCCTTGACAACATTTATGAAAGGCGAGGAATGCCGCTTGTTTCTGTCCTTTTTGTTTAAATCTGACAAGTTTTCCGACTTTTTTGACATTGCAGGATAAACACAATATACGTACATTGTCGTTAAATATAAAATTCATTTCTACTCGCTGCGAAACAGGCCTGAAAAGCTCGACGAGGGCTCGCTATTCTGCCTGTTTCTAAAGCTCGCACATATAATTTTTATATTTACCGACAATGTACGTATATTGTATATATATTTAACGACAATGTACGTATTGTCTGTTCATCCTGCAATGTCAAAAAAGTCGGAAAACTTGTCAGATTTAGACAAAAAGGACAGAAACAAGCGTCATTCCTCGCCTTTCATAAATGTTGTCAAGGGTGTCTTCTTCGTGGTCCGCGTTTCATTAGTACCAGTTTCATACTTGTCTGCGCCCTCCGCTGTACATAGCTACAGGGTACCAGGAAAGTTTATTCGTAGGCTGAAAAGTTTATTCGTATAGTACGAAAAGTTTATTCGTCTAGTACGAATAAAGCAAAAATTTATTCGTATAGCATATTTGTACAGCAAATGTACTAATTGCAGGATAAATATACAATATACGTACATTGTCGGTAAATATAAAATTTATTTGTACGAGCTTTAGAAACAGGCAGAATAGCGAGCATTCGGCGAGCTTTTCAGGCCTGTTTCGCAGCGAGTACAAATGAATTTTATATTTAAAACGACAATGTACGTATATTGTGTTTATCCTGCAATGTCAAAAAAGTCGGAAAACTTGTCAGATTTAAACAATAAGGACAGAAACAAGCGTCATTCCTCGCCTTTCATAAATGTTGTCAAGGGTGTCTTCTTCGTGGTCCGCGTTACATTAGTACCAGTTTCATACTTGTCTGCGCCCTCCGCTGTACATAGCTACAGGGTACCAGGAAAGTTTATTCGCAGGCTGAAAAGTTTATTCGTATAGTACAAAAAGTTTATTCGTCTAGTACGAATAAAGCAAAAATTTATTCGTATAGCATATTTGTACAGCAAATGTACTGATTGCAGGATAAATATGTGTGTTAGGAGGGGTCGATTTTGACTCTTTCTATGAGTTTTCGATTGGATTTTTTGCATCGTTCGTCTTAATACGTTTTTGTTTTTATGTTAAATAATCTCTTGGTTTGTGTACCTGTCACGGTTTTATGACAATCTTGAAATAGGACAATATATCGATTTGCACTAAAGAAAGGAATCGAATTTCCAATTATTTCTATGTAGAAATTTTATTATCATTTGAATTCGGAATTTCGATATTAGTTGCTTTCTCAGTTTAGAAGTTTTGGTATAAAAACAGTGATCAAAGTTGTATTTTTTAATTAAGGGGAAACATATTGCATTTTGAAAATTGGTCTTCAAAGAATTTTATTTGTGTTCATGTCCACAGTAACTTGAATCAACAACACCTTTTGAAAAGTGTGGATCCGCTTCTTGGATGAGCATGTCTTGTGAACCGAAACAAAACAATCTTTCTTAAAATTATTTATTTTTTTGGGGAAAAGGGGTGTTTCAATAAATGGTGTCTCCCTATTTTGCAAAGACCTTGAGTGTCTGAGGCACCAATGTCTTTCTTATCGGGTGTATGTGTGCGTGTGTATGGGGGGGATATTTTTCAACTTCAAATTTTAAATCTGCAATACTCTCACCTTTTCCCTATGTTCCCTTTGTTAATTTTGAATTGAAAATTGCACGTGTAATCGGTGAGGGGAAAAAAATTGCTATCCGCCTCTTCCGATAATTTTTTTTTATAAATATATGGTTGTTCCCTTATAGAAAGGAAATCAACAATTTTATACATGATATAGTAATTCTATAATAACTCCATTGAATGAATGAATGAATGAATGAATGAATGAATGAATGAATGAATGAATGAATGAAGGAAAATTGCTTGCAATTAAATCGCCCTGTTATCAGAGTTCATCAAAAACCAATTTTATAGAAAATAAATAGGAAGAAAAACTTCATTGAAAGCGACCATAAAATTCTCCTTTAATAACACACAGGCATTCTTTCCTCGTTTAAAGGTAATATCATTACAACTGATGGTTGGCGTGATAATATTACGGAAATAAAACAGAGCAAACCCAACGAAATGTAACCATAAAAAAGCTATAAATAGATATAAATATACAATAATAATTAGGTCACAGTTAATAATCCGGAAACATTTGTAAAGGAAATGGAAATTATGAAAGACACATCATAACCGATGGCAATGCGACAGCCGTTGGAATTATTACCAAAGTTAAATTTATTTGAGGGAGGGGTGGGGGGGGGGGGGGGGGTGTAGGGTATGGTTATGGTGCTTAACGCCACTTTCAACAATTTTTCAGTTATATCGTGGTCGTTAGTTTTATTGGTGGAGTCACAGGGACTTGCTCCCGGCCACTAAATTTGCCCCACTGATTTTTGTTACTGTCAATTTTAATGTATTACCCACTTAAAAATATTTTGCCACACTGATTTTAAGTGGGTAATACATTGACAGTAAAAAAAAATCAGTGGGGAAAATTTAGTGGCCGGGAGCAAGTTCCTGTGGTGGAGGAAACCGGAATACCCGAAGAAAACCACCGATCTGCCTCATGTCACTTGCATACATTTTTGTACCAATTCATATGTTCATAGTCTTTGGGTTTTGACCTGACCTGGGCTCGAACCCAGGATCTATGACACTCGAGGCGACCACGCTATCCATAGCACCATCAATGTTGTTGAAGTGCGCAGAATACAATATAGAACAAAGAATTTTTATAATTTTGTTGAACACCTGGACTATATATCTACAATATTTGTCTTCCTTTGTAATGCTGCAACCTGATACTAAACATAGATATCATATACTAGTATGATATATCTTTCAGATTGTATCCGCCATTTTAGATTTTCATACCGATCTCAGAAGTGTATGACATAATTCCGTATTGTAAGATACATCATGGACTTGTCAAGACATAGTTATGATTGATTATGAAATATATTTCATGGTCTTTGTTTCATATTTCGTATTAATTAAAGGTTTGTTTGTTTGATTGATGGTGTTTAACGTCACTTTCAACAATATTCCAGTTATATTATGGCGGTCTGTTTTATTGGTGGAGGAAACCGGAGTATTTGGAGAAAACCACTGACCTGCCGCAAGTCATTGACAAACTTTATCACATAATGTTGTATCGAGTACACCTCGTTATGAACGGGGTTCGAATTCACAATTTTAGTGGTGATAGGCATATGTAGTTGTAAATCCAACTACCATAAGATCACAACCACGACTGTCCTCACTAATTAAAGAATTATCCACTGCCACCAAACATCTATAAATGTATGTTTACGAAAAAAAAGTTTAAACAGTGATGGTCAACAAAACGAACAATCACCTCTCACTGAACATAAAAAAGATCACGGCATTTGACGTTGGAAATCCAGGTCTAATAATATACAGTTATTTTAATGCATACGAGGGCAATAAACCAGAATATTTTGCCCAAGGTATCAGAAACCCCCAAGTATTCTATTGCCCTGAGGCCAACGGCCGAGGGCAATAGAACACTTGGGGGTTTCTGATACCGAGGGCAACATTTTCTGGTCTATTGCCTTCATATGCATTAAATAAATGTTTTATTACCTTATAAAATTATTAACACAAATTATTTTTTGTGTGACAAACCTTGCATGATAAATTAGCCAACCTTGGTAAACAAAAAATACCTTGATTTTACCTACGCCTTAAGAATATTTAGACTTGATTTCACAACTAATTTTGTATTTTTAGCATCTCTATTTTCCAGAATAAAGTTTATGTCATCCTCGCAGACGTCTGCAAATCGTGCAGCTGCAGCAATCGTAACTATTCGGCCTTTCTCGCTACCCTACAAATAACCTCGTACGTAGATAGTAGAAATTCTTCTTAAATTGTTTGCCGGAAGTTAAGTTAAGTTAAGCCACATAAAAATATAGTCCACGAAAATCCAATATGGAAGACATACTAAGTAAAATCTAATCATGCAAAACTAATTAAAACTTTAACTTTTATCCATGAAAATAATTGAAATATAGAAAATTGTTTAAAATATAACTTTATCAAACATTCATGCAACTGACATGTGAAAAGTAGTGCGATTTATACGCCTATTGCATACGAGGTTATTTGTAGGGTAGCGAGAATGGCCGAGTAGTTACGATTGGCGGCAGCAGGTGCTGCCATCTTTCTTTAAAATGAGAGTAATTTTTGGAACCGGATACGGACAAAACTTGGTTTCCGGAATTTAGCGGGCAATAGTTTTTTGACAAATTTCCCCGGGCAATAGTTCATTTGATTTCTGCCCGGGATTGGTTTATATTGAAACTCCGGGCATTTCGTTCAAAATAGCAAAAAATAATTAATTGAATTTATAATGGAAAAATAATTTTATAAGGTAATAAAGTCTCCTGTTTTTAGTTCTATTGATTGTCTAATAAAGCTTCCTGCCCTCAGTTCTAATGACTGTCTAATAAAGCTTCCTGCCCTCAGTTCTAATGACTGTCTAATAAAGTCTCCTGTCCTCGGTTCTAATGACTGTCTAATAAAGTCTCCTGTCCTCAGTTCTGGTGACTGTCTAATAAAGTCTCCTGTCCTCAGTTCTGATGACTGTCTAATAAAGTCTCCTGTCCTCAGTTCTGGTGACTGTCTAATAAAGTCTCCTGTCCTCAGTTCTGGTGACTGTCTAATAAAGTCTCCTGTCCTCAGTTCTGGTGACTGTCTAATAAAGTCTCCTGTCCTCAGTTCTAATGACTGTCTAATTTAGTCTCCTGTCCTCAGTTCTAATGACTGTCTAATAAAGTCTCCTGTCCTCAGTTCTGGTGACTGTTTTCAGACTACCATACGATCGCGGTCACGCATTATTAGTAATACTTTATGTGTAATATATTTTGTGTATATTTCCCCCTCAGCTAAGTTAATATGAATTTCACAGTTGACATAAATGCTTAAAGCCATTGTAAATACCATTTTTATGTCTAAACAATAAGGTATGTTATAAAATACAAAATTGTGCCGTAAATTTACTTACATGTATTTTGTTGTTAAAGTCCCACTGCCTATATATTTGACTAAAAATAAAAACCCAATTGTTTTAATGATAAAATCATTTAAACTTGTTTAAATCATTTAAACTTGTTTAAATCATTTAAACTTGTTTAAATCATTTAAAAAACGCAATTACTCGCATTACTATATAATAACGGGGAAAATAAGTCGCGAGAATTAGTTGCTGTCATGCAATATTTCCCACGAAGATTTTCCGTATTCATACGACCTCTGTTGAACTTGAACGCTACGCATGCCGTATTGAGATTGTTGTCAATGAAAGAAACATGTACATGTGCTTTCTTCCATCGCTGTTTATTCATAGTTGGAACCACACGATCATTCGGCAATCGTATATGGCCGAGTAGTTACGATTAGATCATTTGGCAGACTCCGTAAATTTGACGATAATTAACCAGTCGTCATCTTTTGATGCAGCATCCTGGAATTCGTCAACAAATATCGTTCTCTCATCCATTCTTTCTCACATATATCAACACGAAAATGAGTTAAAACATTATTTTATTAAATATAAAGCATGTATAGTACATTTTTTGGAGAATGCAGCTCATTAAAAAAACGGTCGTATCTTAGGCAGTGGGACTTTAACTATATAACGTATATGCAAACTTACAAAGGTCCTCTCCACATACAGTCAAACTTGCACATGAGGTCACCTCTATAAAGTAGTAATCTGTATTAAAAGGTCACATTTTTCTTGTCCTGTCATAGAAAATTTGATATGAATTGAACCTCTTTTAAGAGGTCACCTGTTTTATGAGGCCACTTTTTCTTTCTCCCAAAGGTGACCTCTTAATACAGGTTTGACTGTATTTACCCTACAATTATATATTCCAAGCACCAGCAAGTAATAATGTATTTATAATTGTGATTTAAATGAAATAGGGGATGAATACCACTTTTTCTTAAAATGCACAGCCAACCACTCTCTTAGAACAATTTATTTAACAAAATAATATTAAACAAACCAGACTTTATTGAAGAAATACCATTAAATAAAATAATTTTTTTGTTAGATGCAAATTCTGAACTTTTGGCAGAAGTAGGAGACTTTATAAAGCAATTTACAGAATTGCAAAAATGAGGTCCTTGTCGGTCAAAGGTGTGACATGTGAAAAATATAATATTAATTAATAGGATTTATTTTGTGTATCCTATATTATGATCAAATTGTAATTTTCTATGTTTTCTATGTTTTGTTTGTTTGTATTTGTATTTGCTTGACCCACATGGGTGTATTATTATGCAAATAAAGAATTATATAATAATTACAAATCATAACAAATAATAAAAAAATATAAAGGATTTATTGAAATTATATAACATTTTGTGTTCTACGTATCTTTATCTTTACGTGACAGAACAAAATTGTCATACTCGTGGAGTAATAGACATTAACGACAAAAAATTTAACACAAAAGGAAATAGCTAAATTCGATATATGAAGTGTGATAACTGTGGCGTAAAACGTTTCGTTTGTTTGATGTACTGCACTGATTAGGATATTAGTGAATTTTGTTTTAGTTTAGTTTAAACATATTTTATTTGCTCAAATGTGCAAAAAGGATAAGACACAAGTTAAACAAACTTATGAAGTCTTCTCCTATATACAATAAGTTACAACATTATTTGATAGAGCATGCATGTATATAAATATTTCTTACATTAATATGTGTAGATTGAACTAAAACAGAGAATGAAGAAAGGAATGAGAGAGAGGGTTAGTGGTGGTGATGTGTGCGATTGTTGTTTTGGTGAACAACTAGACAGCATGAAACCTTTCAGACCTCTTTATATATTCAAACACATGCTTAAAAATAATTTTGTTCCTCAGATACGCAGGTTATCCTCGCCAAAAAGTCAAATTTCAATTTGGTTCGGATCTCCATTCTCTCAACAACATGAGAAAGAAGCAGTTCACTTGTTCTTAAAATAGTACACACTTTCACCTTTAAGCAATCGTAGGAAATGAAAATGTCAACATTATAGCTATTGAGGTCTTAAAAGGTCATAAATATGTGTTCCTTTCCAGAGAGTACTGGCGGGTCAACTTTCATAATTGTTTTCGTATGACTTAATACTATTAAACAAGAGACAGCATTGCCGTTATAATCACTACATGACTAACTTTACATACTGATTTCTCTATGTAGTTAAATAAAAATGCAAGAGAAAACCGAAATGACAATCAAGAATGAACAATCCAGAGACACAGAAAATTTCGGGTACTAGACTCAGAACGAAGAGGAAACTAAAAAGGATAACAACACGGACGCCCATCAAAAAACCGGAAGTGAACCCAGGTTATCGGGAAGGGTTTTCAATTCCTGCTTCTTATTAGATACCCTTCATGTTACTCATACAGTTCAGAATCACAAGTCTTTCCTAATGTTTAAAAAACATTATAGTAAGGAATTAAAATCCTTATTCAAATAGATTTAAACTGATGTCTAATCTTACAGAGATCTTGACGAGAGTCGTGTGTTATTTGTTGTGGTGGGGGCCATTCTTGATGACCGTACGTTCTTAAGAATACGCCACTATTTCTGATATCCTTGAGCGCAGATAGATGAGGGTTATGGTGTTTAACGCCACTTTCAACAATATTGCAGTTATATCGTGGCGGTCAGTTTTACTGGTGGAGGAAACCACCGACCTGCCGCAAGTCACTGACAAACGAGCGCAGATAGAGTGTTCATTGCTAAAAGGTCAACACAAGAAGTACATAGATCTACAGACTATGGTCCAGAAGTACATAGATCTACAGACTATGGTCCATCTCATGCTCATTTTGTGGTCTCGAGGGGACTGTATGATGAAGAATTATATTAACACGATTTCAAATAGGTTTTCTGTCGTGTTCAACGATCCATATAATTTTGAGTTAAAATGAATACAAAATAGAGAAGTGTGGACATTATAATTAATTATCTCAGCTGTTTAACAAATCTTATTATACCCTAAAACTACAAAGGAACGAACAATCAATATTACATATACACACGCTATATTATCGATATTTTATATGCTTCCGGTAGTTGTACGAATGTATAGGTAACAACCACAGTGGCTCGTGGCACGGATTTACCACCCCCCCCTTTTTTTTCTAACTTTCTGTTGACAAATTTATTTTCGATAAAATTTCTTTATTTCTTTATTATTTCATCACTTTTTCCTTATTTTAACTTGTTCGTGTCAATATTCATACAATCTTATGTTAACATCAAATTGCATGTGTAGATACTATATAGATATAGATACTCTATAGATACTATATAGATATAGATACAATATCGATATAGATACTATATAGATACTAATATGTGGATTATTAGTATCTATATAGGGTCGACACATGCAATTTGATATTAACATAAGATTGTATGAATATTGACACGAACAAGTTAAAATAAGGAAAAAGAGATGAAATAACAAAGAAATAAAGAAATTTTATTGAAAATAAATTTGTAAACAGAAAGTTAGGGGGAAAAAACGGATGGTAAGTCCGTGCCACGAGCGCCTGTGGTAACAACGAGGATGTGTTTGTAAAGTAATACACGGTGTGACAAATGTATAAAACATAATTAAAGGTATTGTCAAGATCACAGACCTCCAATTAAATACACCTTGATTGAATTAAAGGGACTAGATAGGAAATATCGTGGGAAATGGATATTTTCGAAATAAAAGGAAGATATAAAATTCGCTTGTAGAAAACGAAAAAGTAGTTATTTCTTTTTTCTCTCATAAAATATAATAATAATAATAAAAATAATAACATAGACTGGTATTATCTGTATATATATTCCAAGATGCAATTTATATTAAAAAAAACCACATGTATATACATTTTTTGTATATTTTAAAATAAAATCTTTCGTTTATGGAATAACAGAAATTTTGTGGTGGATTTAGGTGGGGGTCCTTGGGATTAGTGTCATAATTTGTGTACAGATAACATATGCAGGGGCGGATCCAGGATTTCAAGTTAGAGGGGGCGCACTTAAAAAAATTGTGCCGAGCGGAGGGAAGCGCGAACATTTTTGGGGTATTTCGTGTGAAAAATCACGATTTTACGCCAAAAAATCATATTTTTTCCAATTTTAGGGGGGGGGGGGGGGGGGGGGGGTGCGCCGGGTGCGCCCCCTCCTGGATCCGCCCCTGATATGGTCGATGATAATATTATATCTGGTACATACTGGCTTAAAAATTCGTTTCTGAAAATTTAACTTTATTAAATTTTCAGATTAGAAAGTGCTATGTATAGCAAAGTATATATATAATACACCATCTAAAATCACAGGAAAACAAACAGAAATGTTGTATACATTTAAAAGTCCTGATTACAAGTACAAATACGACTTACATGTACATGTACCGGTTCCTTTTAAAAATTCAAACAATATTTCCTCGTATTAAAATTTATGAATTGTTTAAAATACATTAAAAATTCCATAAATGTCTTTTTTTGTGCATAAATTTATATATTTGACACACAACATGTAGATATATATATACGAATGTAAACAATATTACTTATCAATGATCAAAGGTAAAGAAGCATACCTGTCTGTTTCCGAGATCTTTAAGTAGCTTATATTACATCCATTAGAATAACGATTGTATTTAAGACAATTTTCTTAGAGAGCCACTTGAACCATATATGCACTCGATATATTTAAAATATTCAAGGAATATTAGCATAAAAATTAAATCCAGTAGCCGAAAGGGTTAAAACCACACGATATATATATACGCTGTAAATGTTAATAATCTTTTGCGTGACGTTTCATCCACGACACGGTAAATGGCTTCCAGGTAATAAATAGTATATATACATACCTTCAGCTACATGTATGTAATAATTAACTAAAGTTCGCTGATGCGTGAAATGCTATATAATGTTGTACATAGTAGCAAGCAAGTAGTTGCTATACTTAAACGCTACTATAGAACACAGTTAAAATACAAATTAAAAAAATGTCGATTCAATTTTAAAATTCTACAGTAATTTACAGGATTATTTATAAGTAAAAAAATGTTGGTTTTTTTTTGTTTTTGTTTTTACATTTTTGCTATTAATTAATTAGGATATCGGAAAATAAAGAATTTAGCCGTTAGAGATATAACACACTGGATTATTATTATAGAAACAAAAATAGTCGTCCAGCCCATATGTGCTAATCGATCAGACTTAAATTTCGAAGGCAAATTACAGGAAAACATATTGGATTTTTTTCTTCTCAACTTGATCTGTTTAAACAATAGACATTTAATTTTTAAAAACAAGGAAACCAACCAATACCCTTAGAGTGCCTCTGATCTGCAAAGAGGCTTACCAACACCCTTACAGTGCCTCTGATCTGCAAAGAGACTTACCAACACCCTTACAGTGCCTCTGATCTGCAAAGAGACTTACCAACACCCTTACAGTGCCTCTGATCTGCAAAGAGACTTACCAACACCCTTACAATGCCTCTGATCTGCAAAGAGACTTACCAACACCCTTACAGTGCCTCTGATCTGCAAAGAGACTTACCAACACCCTTACAGTGCCTCTGATCTGTGCTTCCTATCAATGGATAATAACCGTACATGTGGACATTTATTTTAGTTATATATGATCTGGGGAAATAACTGTAAATCAATGGTTCCATTGTTATTTAATAAGGTCATTGTTCCGTTCAGTAAGATATGGACTACATGTATTTTGATAGCATGCTACAACTACATGCAATCAGCAGGGGCGGATCCAGGATTTCAAGTTAAGGGGGGCGCACTTAAAAAAATCTCGCCGAGCGGAGGGAGGTGCGAAAAATTTTGGGGTATTTCGTGTGAAAAATCACGATTTTACGACAAAAAAATCATATTTTTTCCAATTGCGGAGGGAGGCGCGATAATTTTTGGGGTATTTCGTGTGAAAAATCACGATTTTACGCCAAAAAAAATCATATTTTTTCCAATTTTAGGGGGGGGGGAGGGGCGCCGGGTGCGTCCCCCCCCTGGATCCGCCCCTGATCAGTGCCTATCACCACTAACGTTGTGAGTTCGATTCCCTCTCAGGCAAGGTGTACTCGATACAATATTATGCAATGCAATTTGTCAGTGGCTTGCGACAGGTTGTTGGTTTTCTCCGGGTCCTCCGGTTTCCTCCACCAATAAAACTGACCACCCCGATATAACTAAAATATTGTTAAAAGTGGTTGGTGTTTTTGGCAGAACGGTTTGGTTTTTGAATGAATGAAATTATACGGTAATTTACTAGCACATGTTTTATCTATTGTAATTTTGTTGTGATTACTCAGTACTGTGGGAAGAGTGTGTGGGCAAGACTTCATAGTAATAAAAACTCCCGGATGCGTTATGTTACGGAGGCTTCGTGAATACCAATTTTTTAGAGGAAATTTTTAACGGAGACATTAACGGACGCTTTGTGAATAAGGTCCCTGGAATTGGATGAAATACATGAACGGTGTTTTTGGTTGTAGGTCCATCGCATCTTGTGTGGTAGAAAATAATAATAATAAAATGACGTGCACTTATTAGAACCCAAAATGACAGAGTCGTTCCCTTCTGCCCAATTCAACATGCCACATGACCTATTGTAGCATACATACATGTAGATATAATTACAATTACCGTGACGAATTTGTGAAATGAATTTAATATTTATTTTGAAGGCGAGACCAGAAAATCGTAAACATATGTACACAATATAACCCATTGTTTGGTCACACGACTGTTTGATGACAGTATTACGTTATACCATCGATAAAACGCAGCTTTGATGTACACCTGGTAATGTTTGCAATGATAAGCTGGATGTAGTGATAACATGATCACATTAGCCTAATATGTTCAATGCCCCTCTCTCATGACCCTCTCATTACGCAAGATTATACATTTCCAATTTTATTACTTCATAATTTTCTGCGGTAGTATAATATTGGTATGAATGTGTCGTCATTGTCGTTTTCCGTCAGTTTGTTGGTTTATGGTGTTTAACGCCACTTTCAACAATATTTCAGTTATATCGTGGCGGTCTATTTTATTGGTGGAGGAAACCGGAGTACCCGGATAAAAAAACCGACCACTGAAAAATTTTATCACATAATTTTCCTTTAGTAGACACAATGGAGTCGTTCTCGTCTTTGCGGATTCTAGCTTTGCCAGTTTCCCAACCAGAGGCCCAAAAGGTGCAGAACTACCCTCGTCTCAAACCGACACTCAAAAGTTGCTATTATATAAACATGTATGGTGATCTGTTACACAGTATAAAGTGTCGGGTCGATTTTGTAGATTCTAGCCGTATTCGTTTCCAAACAAGAGG
This sequence comes from Bathymodiolus brooksi, assembly GCA_963680875.1. Classification (NCBI taxonomy): domain Eukaryota; kingdom Metazoa; phylum Mollusca; class Bivalvia; order Mytilida; family Modiolidae; genus Bathymodiolus; species Bathymodiolus brooksi. The sequence continues at coordinate 70,823,227 of OY804589.1, forward strand.
CCCAGCATGTGCAAAGAATGGTAGACTTACTGCTTTAATCTCAATCCGACACCGATGTTTTTTGTAAGCTCACCTTGCCAAAGGCAACGTGAGCTATTGCCATCACTTGGCGTCCGTCGTCCGTCTGTAAACTTTTCACATTTTAATCTTCTCCTCTGAAACCCCTTAGCCAAATGAACCGAAACTTGGTAGGAAGCATATATGAAAGGTCCTCTATCAAGATTGCTTATTTCGTCCTGATCCGTAAAACACATGGTCACCACAGGCAATTCTCATTTCTGATTGCTTGAGTTCTAAAAAAATCTTCTCCTCTGAAACCGCGTGGCCAAATGAACCGAACTTGATAGGAAGCATCTATGGAAGGTCCTCTATACAGATTGCTCATTTCGTTCCGATACGTTCACAAACAGGCCACCACAGGCAATTCTTGTTTCTGATTGGTCGATTTCTAAAAAAATATTCTCCTCTGAAACCGCATGGCCAAATGAACCGAAACTTGATAGGAAGCATCTATGGAAGGTCCTCTATAAAGATTGCTAATTTCGTCTCGATCCGTTCATAAGCATGGCCACCACAGGCAATTCTTATTTCTGATTGGTTGATTTCTAAAAAATATTCCCTCTGAAACCGAGTTGTCAAATGAACAGCAATATGGTAGGAAGCACTTATGGAAGGTTCTGTATTAAGTTTTCTCAAAACAGAATGAAAGGTGAGCGACACAGGTTCAGTCCCCTGGGCCTCTAGTTTGTATTATTTTTCAAGTACAAATGTAAATAATACTTTGATTACACAAATATCATTTATAAGGGCGTCGTAATTTTATAGTGTCTATCGCATGCTAGGTCCTAGATTTCCATTGGCTACTGTTCTTGTCTGCCTTGTGTTTGTGGGTTAACGTAAATAAGGAAGTATTGTTGTGGTTTATGAGCTTCTGTTTATCTATAATTTCAACATCATGAAGGAACCTTGCGTTCGTAACAACAGTTGAATGTACACAGGATTCAATTATGTTTGTTCTATATAATGATTGCTTCCTGCTTCCTTGTGAGGCCATCGTGGTCGTATGTTAGTTGAGTATACAACTACCTGTGCAATCACAACATATCCCCAAATAGTCATGCCAACGTTGTCATGCCAACACCAACGAAGAACCAACGGTACTACCATTCGTCAACTTTGGCCCAAAGTAGGCATGCTCACTAGGTCACCACTAAAGTTGAGAATTGGAACCCCGTTCATGGCGAGGTGTACTCGACACAACATTATGTGATAAAGTTTGTCAATGACTTGCTACAGGACGGTGGTTTTCTCCGTGTACTCCGGTTTCCCCCATCAATAAAACTGACCGCCACGATATAACTGAAATATTGTTGAACGTGCCGTTAAACACCATAACCCACTCTGCTTTCTTGTTATTCTTTAACAATATACCCCGGTGTCAATGCTCGACGACTTGCCTCATGTAATTTGTTACTTTGAACATACTTTATTTCCCGCAGTCATGATTATATAAATATTCCCGTGATCACGACATGAACATTTTCCTCACTGCGTTTTAAAAATTTAACTTTTTTTTGGGACTTGACAAGCAGTTAATTTTCCTCATCCCAACGTAAATCCGTATCGCGATTTTGAAATAAACACATGCAGATCATGATTAACATTACAATGAGACTATCTACACAATATTATATTTAAAGGAGACAAACAACATTCTTTGTCTACACCGTGGTTGCCGTTTAGATTTTTAGTGGCGTCAATCAACTAACAATGTGTCGCGATATGTAGTGTTACCGCCGACGCAATATCGTCCGAAAATACCAATAATAGAGACAACCCTCAAGCGTGACTAATAATAAATGTAGCAATATTTTTTCTTTGCTTTAAGAAGAAGTGAGTTAGTGAGTGAGTGAGTGAGTGATTGCTGTTTAACGCCAGATGAGAAATTTTCAGCCATATCATATCGAGAACAAGTTTCATATCAATGACATGATAATTCTAGAACAACAAGCTAAGCCTTGTTGAATATTTATAGTACTAGTTCACTGAAAATAACAGTCCGCGGACAGACATGTCGCTTCACTCGGACACATTATCCTGATTCCGAACCCAACCAGTTTTTGCTCTTTCTCCTTAAAGATGTGTACTTAACAGAGAAGCAACAAATACCAATGTTATAGTGTATGGCATACCTCCAATCAAGACCCAGTTTTCAGGGTTAATGACTTAAAATGAATTGTACAGGGGTGGTTTCCATTAATCGTGTTACCAGGGATGAGCTGTAGGAATGTTTAGCGAATTATGGCCGTAGAATATATGAATAGCCACGGTGTTTCATCTACAGATCTTGTTTATTTATTTATTTATTTATTTATTTATTTATTTATTTATTTATTTATTTATTTATTTATTTATTATTTAATAATTAATTAAATTATTTATTTATTTATTTATGAACTAACAAATCATATACAACCATATCAGGGGTACAATGGCTAGCGTGCTTGCCTCGCGTGTGGTATGTCGTGGGTGCAGGCCCCGTCAAGTCAAACGGAATATGCATATACATTTGTACATGTTTTATGAAATTGAAATTTAGCACGCAACAGTGAGTGGTAAAAGCAAAGACTAGTACTGTTTGGCTCTGAATCAGGGTAATGTGTCCAAGTGGAGCGAGAAGTCTATCCGTGGACTGTTGTTTCAGTGTGTTAGCACTACAAATATACACCTCAGCGTATTGGTCTAGTACAAAGCGGGCCTCATCATCATCTCTTTGAAATACAACTTGTTCTCGCCATTATGTAGCTAGAAAATTGTTCATTTAGTGTTAAACAACAACCACTCACTCAATCAATGTAACAGAACACGAAACACTTTAGAGATAAAGAGATCGACGCTATTCTAAGAAAGATAACTCTAATTTTATCTATGTACAAATCTTATTTTGTCACTGTAGACTATTTGCATATTGCTTTTAATGTTTATAGACCTTTTTATTCTAAAAAACATGAGCGCGGCCATTATCGATTTCCGAGTGTGTCCGCCATTAGCAAAGTGTCAAAATCTTATGTTCTCGGGGTTTATCGATACGCTAATGTATGGTTTCTCTAGTACAGGTGTCACAATATACTGTTATTTCGGCTTGAAATTCAATGATAACACCTGCTGTGAAGTGATTTGTAAACGGAGATACACACTGTCGTCAAAGAGCTCCGGCCGGAATTGATCTGTCATTTTCCGGTACAAGTCAATTAGGCATGTTTGACATACAGGCGACGACAAAAAGTAAGTATTATGATCATATAGTATTATTATATCTTGAATCCAGAAGATGTCGTTATCGGTCGATTATTTTTGCTTGTTTTTACCTATATATTACTGTAGTTATCTTCATCGATTACTCAGATATAGATAAAATGATGGACATAAACAATGAAAAATGCTAATAATGAGATTGAAATCATCAAATAAAGCTATAAAAAGTAGTTTATATGTGTAATTAAAGTACACAAACCCTTTATAATGCTTATTTACATGATAGTTTGCACTGGCGTGCCACCATGAATAGTTTTAGACTTACTACAGTAAAAAACACAATGCTTATTTACGTACATTCGTTCCGGCTCTGTCAGCCACTACTTTCCGGTTGGGTCGCAAAAATTGAGTTTCAGCAGAACCGGTTTTGACTGTAAAAAATTGAAAAAATAGCGAAAACAGCTCAATATCACAATTATGTTTCCTTTCTGTAATTTATTTAAGGTTCATTACAACACTTGTCAAGGGTATGTTCGATTTGCAAATTGATAAAAAGATAGAAAAACACAAAACATGTCTTCAATGAATAAAAGTTGTGAAAAAATACCAACAACACATAGTCAAAATATTTTACATGTGGATGTTTTGTATAACATTAAAAGGAAGAAATACAAAACGGTTTGTGCAGAATTGGCATTCACCAAGTCACCTTCGACAGAATGGTCATGATTTTGTATAGAACTTATAATTCTTTTTCTTTATTTGCTATGCAGTTGAATTATTGCAATATTCAAAGAGTGTTTGATCAAAAGTAGTAACTCTTATTGTTTTGGATTAATTTTTGTTTTCAAATAATATATTGAAGGACAATAAGAAATTTTGATTAAACAAATTAATACAAATTAAATAAAAATAGGGAACCGCATCGGTAGCGTAATGGTTAGCGTGCTCGCCTCGATTGCGATAGATTGTGGGTACGAGCCGCGGTCTTGTCAAACAAAAGAATGTAAAATTGGTATTTGTTGCTTCTCCGCTAAGAACGAAGCATTAAGGAGAAAGAGCAAAGACTGGTTGGCTCGGAATCAGAATAATGTGTCTGAGTGGAGCGACATATCTACCCAATGACTGTTGTTAGCTCACCTAGAAACAGTAACAGGATTTATGATTATAAGCTAATAAACTTATAAGCGCGGACTTCACAGAGGACACAATCAAAAATGATAAGAACAACGCTTGTTTCTGCTCTTTTTAGACAATTTGACAGTTTCTTTGAGGCGATAGATACAATATAGGTACATTGTCGGAAAATATATAATTCATTTCCACTCGCTGCGAAACAGGTAAGAAAAACTCGTCAAAACTGGTATATATAAATTTTATATTTTCGACAATGTATATATATATTGTCTATTTTTTTTCTCCCTCGTTTCACTCCTCAGAAAATATTTTTTTATTAACTAAAATAATATAATATAAATAAGACTCGACACAGTGTAGGGTTGTGCGTTCGTTACAAGATCGCATAGCATTTATTATAAATATATATCAACATAACAAATTCATTCAATCTGTCATTTCTATTCCCCCCTCCCAAAAAAAAAAAAAAAAAATATATACCAGTGATTGAAATTCTTTTGGCATTAATATTGGTGGATGGGCGGGGGACTATAACATCCAAAGAACGAACTTTTGTCGTATTACAACTTGTAACGAACGTTCACCTAACATTTTCTTTGTATACAAACTGCCAAAATCGTCCGTGCGGAAAGGAATTCAATACTACAGCCTTTGTTAATTTGCTTATCTGTAATGTTAATGTAAACATTATACTGTGAAGAAACTTAAATATCGTATCCATGAAGTTATTTCCACAGAGTGACTTACTTCGTTATCAACGAGTATAAAATTAAAATAGTGCGTTATAAAAAGAATCTCCCACTACTCAATTGATGCGCCTGGACAGCTACTTAAAGTGAGTGTAGCGTATTGAGCACCAACCGTGATGTCAGTGCCACAAAAAGCATTAAAAAAAATCAAGTGTTCGCGACAGTAGCAATTTAACATAGAAACAACGATTTTTTTATTGTACAAAGTACATGTAGCTGAAATTAGCAGCCATGGCGAATATTCATACTATGGATCAGTATTTATCGCCTTTGAGATATTTCCTAATCATAACTATTGTTAAATTGCAATATAATGCTCAATAACAATAAGATCAGTGGTATTTACATACTGACAAACCCGGTTATTTATAAATGACCCAACCGGTTTGTATACATGTTAATATTTTGACCAAGCCGGATTTCAAAAACATCTGTTGACATCATGTTTTAGGGAATAACTAGTTACTAATTGACTTTTCATCAACAAAATAGTATTTTTAAGTAAAATCAATCATTCAGCAATATGTTTTTCTTTTTGGGCAACATTTAATTCATTCGTAAATGCAAGATATAGCGATATTTCAGTTGATTGTAATGATTTTGAAGCCGGATTCCTTATAATTTATAGAAAAATCTAATTTTACACTGAAAAAATAAATGATATCTGGACAAAAAATGAAATTAATAATAATAACAATCATAAAGCATCATAATTCCAAACATTATATACACAGTATATTTATAAATACTTACGATAATTATCCGTGTCTGCTTTAAAAATACCGCTTTAAAATATCCCGGATGTTGACCAAACATTTTCGATCGGAGCTCTTTGACGACAGTGATATAATGACAACAAATAAATTATCTGGTATGTATTTTTTTTTTTAATTACCGTTATTTTCCCCATACAAAATCAGTATAAATCTTACTTGATAAAAAAACTGCATGCACTCTTTTTTCCTTTTTTGTTGCTTTTCAAGCATAAGAAAAAAGGGGTAATCAAATTAATATTTTGTATGAAATTAAAAAGTAAATATATAAATTATAATATACGCTTTTTGAAATTATTACTATACGATTTAAAGTGAAGTAATAATAATAAAAAGTGTGCCTAACTTATCTACAGAAATGTGATACCTCGTTGTAAATTGTTAATTATTTTATGCGGCTTCTACATGAAAAACAATAATTCCTACACTGCTCATTTTGTTCCCGTTTCCTTTGTTTATAGTATTTAAACTTTCATTTAAGACAACATTTAACTCAGTTTTTTTTCCTTTCTATGTTATCCTCTATCGCATACAGAAGGAACATTATTCCTCCACATATTTGCTACTCTATCATTGTGCAAATGATTGATTGTTTGGTCAATTGCATAAGTGCTCCCTACATCATAAAAATATGCGACTTTTTGAAGTGAAGACAAAATTCGAAGGGAACTTAGTTCTTTTGTACAAAATATATACCGTTAGTAAAAAAAATGTGTGTTGAGGGTTTCCATACCGACCGTTTTTGTTGTTGCTGCGTACCCTGTTTTGAATTGAAATTCTGCCACATAAGCAAGGTTAAAATCTGAATAGCTACAGATCGATCTGTTAGCCCACATCTGGCAAAATGGCTAATTCTTTAATTTTGATAATATTGATGACCGTATAGATTTGTCCGACCTGGTCCTGAACTTTGTGATTCTGAGCAATTTAAAAATAACTGTTTAAGTTCGATTCAATAATCCATATTTCGAAATATTCGGCCAAAATCACGGGAATAAGCCATAAAATATAAACTGAAGCGTGTTTATCTAATCCAATTATGAATACTGATTAATCGTAACTAGTGTAAACAACCGATTGTTACACTTTCTTAATGGCGGACGATAGTAACGCCACCTAGCGTCCACGAACGATAACTAGGTAATCATCGATTTCTGAAAACGTCTATAGCATCGCTGGTAACGCACAGCTGATCACGCTTCGCTTAAATGTCCACTGATGAGAGGAGAATAATTGGAGAGTGGTCAGCTATGCGTTAGAGATGATGTGTTTATATTTGATTGATTGATTATTGCTTAACTCCCGGCGAGCACTATTTCAGCTATTTTCGGGACGATCAAACTAAGCGCCTCCATGGTATAGTGATAGGATAATTACAATTGGACCGATTTTTTTTTAAATAGCGGGTCGGTAAATTGAAATGGGCACTCTGTTTCCGAATACTTGAAGGAAAGAAAAGAAGGCTCGCATTCAATGAGTGATTTCATAATCAGAACAGTTGGCAACAATTATAAAGTTCATTAGAAGTTTTGTGTGTGTGTAAACAATGGCGTAAAAAGGGTTATACGAGGTGTACGCACAAAGTAAGTGACGAACGAGGGGCCTAATTGACGCATACGGCCGCAATCGGGTCAGTCCGAGTCCAGAGCTATCCCTGGTTGAGGGTCCTAGTGTGAAGCTCGAGCAATTAAGCGATTTGAGATGATAATTTGTAATAAAAAGGCAATATTGTATGAATTTGTATGTTTGAACAGTAATCACATTTACCACTTAGTATTTTATTAAAGGATCAAATACATGTCTATAATTCATTGAATTTGCTTAGTTCTTGATGACTTTGATATATGAGTCTATAATTCATTGAATTTGTTTAGTTCTTGATGACTTTGACATATGAGTCTCTTGAAAAACCCCAATGTATACAACTCTATGTGATAAAGTTTGTCAGTGACTTGCGACAGGTCAGTGGTTTTCTCCGATTTCCTTCATCAATAAAACTGACCACCGCGATATAACTGAAATATTGTTGAAAGTGGCGTTAAACACCATAACCCTAACCAGTAATTTAGTATTGTACATTCATATATCTTTTTTTTTAATTACACCATTCACATCTACACCAATCAGAATTGCACACATCGGCCATGTTTATTGTCGGATCCGTAAGAAATGATGAATTTCTGATATAATATTTGTACCAACTAACAATCATTTTGGACTTGTAGTTTCAGAGGTAAAGATTTAAAAAGTTTCAGCCAATCAGAAACAAGAACTACACATGGCATCAATGCTTTTGTACAACATCGATATGTTTCAGAGGAGGTGATCAACATATTAAATGTTAACGACAATGACGGACGGACGGACGGACCCAAAGTGATAGCAAAAAATCACATGGCCTTTGATTAACTGAACTAAAAATCTACTCATTTATTGAATATGTGTGTACAATACGGATCATCACAAAAGCTGTAACAACTTCTCTACATGACATTACTTATACAATATTATTGTTATTATTACTCTGAATGTCTTTGGTGATTCAAAAGAATGAAATTTGTCTAAAATGTATTGATAGTATAAAGATTGGAAAATCATATTCATTTAAATTTCACATAGTGGGAGTATGGTTTTCTACCCGTTTTGTATAAAATAATGTGTGATTTTACTTGGTTGACCGTTATGGAATATCTGTGTCATAAATGACCACGGATATGTTCCACTTGTCGTAAACACTTCCCGGTCCTTTTCTTCATTCATGACTCATCACCGGGTTTGTAACTAGATTAGCACGACGGGTGTTACTAGTGGAGCAGGAACTGCCTACCCTTCCGGAGCACCTGAGTTCACCCCCGGTTTTAAGTGGGATTCGTGTTACTGGATCTTTAGTTTTATACATGTATGCATGTTTTGTAGATCGTTGTTTGTCCTTTTGTCCTTTTTCTTTAGGCCATTGTGTTGTCTGTTCTTCGATATACGGATTCTGATAACCCCTTTGGTATCTTCAAACTCTTCTTAATCCACAAACAGAATTTATTTATTTCTGGACAACTGTCCATGTTTTTGTTGTCGTTCATTTTTGTGAGAGTGTGTGTGTGTGAGTCACAAGAGACTTGCTCCCGGCCTTTCGTTATCAATAATGTTAACCCTACTATCAATGTGCGGTACTAAGTTTAATACCTTTATCAATAATTTTAACCCTACTATCAATGTGCGGTGCTAAGATTAGTACCTTTATCAATAATTTTAACCCTACTATCAATGTGCGGTACTAAGTCTAGTACCTTTTTCAATGATTTTAACCCTACTATCAATGTGCGGTACTAAGTTTAGTACCTTTATCAATGATTTTAACCCTACTATCAATGTGCGGTACTAAGTCTAGTACCTTTTTCAATGATTTTAACCCTACTATCAATGTGCGTTACTAAGTTTAGTACCTTTATCAATAATTTTAACCCTACTATCAATGTGCGGTACTAAGTTTAGTACCTTTATCAATAATTTTAACCCTACTATCAATGTGCGGTACTAAGTTTAGTACCGCACATTGATAGTAGGGTTAAAATTATTGATAACGAAAGGCCGGGAGCAAGTCCCTGTGTTTGAGTCGAAGCGAATCTGTGCAGGTTTATTGTAATCGTTTGTTTATATATGTATTGTTGTTGGAGATTCAATTATCAAAAGGAGATGGCTGGGTTCCCATTTATTGGTTTAGTCCCGGCACATATTTGTGCCTGTCCCAAACCAGGACCTAAATTTACAGCGTCATATGTCGTTATCTTTTTTGTGTGTGAAGGTGAGAGGTAATTGTTCGTTTTGTTTGTTTGTTTGTTTGTTTGATGGTGTTTAACGCCACTTTCAACAATATTTCAGTTAAAAAGTGTAGATTTTAATTAAGGAAAATTAAGCTTGAAATGTAGGAGATTAACATCATGCAAACTATATATAATTCTATATAATGCATGTTAAACGTGAGATGTTCACCATACAAGCTATCTATGCAATCAATGCCTATCACCACAGAAGTGTGAGTTCGAACCCCGTTCATGGCGAGGTCGATACAACATTTATGTGATAAAGTTTGTCAGTGACATGCGATAGGTCGGTGGTTTTCTGCGGGTACTCGGGTTTCCTCCACCAATAAATATGACCGCCACAATATAGCTGAAATATAGTTGAAAAAAAAAACCCACAAAAAACCCAAACAAAAACAAACAAACAAAACGTTGTGACATTTCCATTTGTGTATTTCAAATTTTTTTTTTAGTGAAAGCTGAGTGAACAGTGAAGATATCAGTTGATATCAAGTGATGATATTTACAGGTAAGTGTTTCTTATCTACTGTTTGTCTATAATAAAATATACGCCCTAAATAATATAGCACCCAAAGGGGAGACTCACTTATTAAATTTACAAGCATGTATTAGGAATAAATATTAACATGATATTGCGTTAAAATGATACACACAGTCAAACCTGCCTATGTGGTCACCTCTATTAAGCAGTCACTTTTATTAAAAGGTCACATTTTTCTTGTCCTTTCATAGAAAATTTTATGTTAATTGAACCTCTTTTAAGAGGTGACCTGTCTTATATGGCTGCTGTTTCTATGTCCTAAAGGTGACCTCTAAATACAGGTTAGGAATAAATACTAACATGCTACTGCGTTAAAATGGTACATAATATCAAGATATTTTTTTTTCTTTACCTCTTTTTATTTTAAAATTGCTCGTTTTTAATTGAATATAATTCTTGTTATTATTATTATTTTTGTAATTGTTATTAAAAATAGTTCGGCATATTTAATTTAAAACCTTGTTTTTTTCCAAAGAATAATATTATTTAAATTTTTTCTTCAATTCTCAAAATTCAAAATTCTAGCAGCATGTCTTTAATAATTATTCGGAATGGTTCAAAATACGTCTGAAAATTAAACCAAACAGTGTTAGAATTAGATTTTTGAGCTGTCAAATTTTTGTTCTTCCCTCGACGGGATTTGAACCCACACCATTGATACACTGCAGCACCATTCGCTTAGCATTATGTCCAGCGCCCTAGACCACTAGACCACATCCACTCCCTTATATATATATAAATATATATATATATTTATTTTCATTTTAAATTGACTAAAAAAATCTTAATATCTTTTGGCGTTCCATCAAGACGACCAACAAACTATAGGAATCAACAAATGCTGGACGAACATGCAATATTTCTCCCATGGTGAACCTCTACAAATTTTTGAGATGTCATGTAGCATAAATTAAAAGTTTCAGTTTTACCTTTGTATACATACATATGTACATTGAATCATTATTTGTGAGTGACGTAAATTTCAAGAATACAAACATGGGATTGTTTTTACTTTGAACATTTCATTTTTTGCTACAAGACGCTTGGTGCTGTAAGTATAACGTAAATCTACTTAAATAATTCTGTGATTGATTTCAACCATGAAAACAACTCAATTAGTTACGTTTGAAGATATCAAACAGGTATTCTGAAGCCGTAGTCTTTGAGAACTTTCTAAAGGATTAAATATTTTTTATGACTAATCTCCACTGTACTGTGCATCAGTTTATCATAACGTAATGAAACTGTTCCATGTCAGAACCAGATTTTATTTTCCTCTGAAACTTCTGATAACTCAAACACATTTAGACAGTCCCTTCGAGTTCGAGCCAGTGAAGTTCAACTGTATATATCTATCTATATATGTATATACAGTGTATTTCTTTATTTCTCATAGCAAATTTACAGAGAGGTTTTCTATGGATATCCCAGTATCCTCCACCAATAAGACTGATCGCCATGATATAACCGAAATATAGTTGAAAGTGGCGTTCTATTCCCCCAATTTACAGAGGTACAGAGAGATGACTATTTATAAATAATACACAAGAACTAAATACATGTAATAAATAATTGAATATACTGAATTGTGAAAGGCAGTTGATATCAACCTAGAGGACATATCCTCTTGTTTACTATTCTGATAAATCTTGAGAGCTATGAATGTTGAATTGAATTACAGTTGAATTGTAAAAGGAGGTAGATCGACCTAGAGGACATTTTATATTATCAACCTCTAAAGAGCTAACATCGTGGGTTAAATCCTCTTGTTTATACTAATCTGATAAATCTTGAGAGTTATTATAGGAACGGTCGAGGAAAATCAATATGGTATAGGTTTATATAAACAATGGAACAATATAATCATCGTTAAGAGATTTTGTCTTGTATGTAACGACAATTTAATTAAATGTAATGCTGTTTACTGGATTTTTTAAATATTTTTGATACAAGAAGAAAATTAAATAAAGATGAATAGAAAATAAATAAAAATAAAAAAAAATCCGACAAATATCTGATTTATTTAGATTGTGTAAATTGAATGTTTTTTTTCCCGGATGTGGTATAAGCAATTGAAACAGTAACGGTAAGTAAAATATTTTACTGCGTTTTGTAACAAAATATATCCCTGTCTGAATTTCACAGAGTTGTCGCCCTTACAAAAACTACAATTTTTAATTGGGGACACATGCTATTATTTTAACCAATATTGTGGTGATTTCTTCGATCGGATAGGTGAAAGTATGTTTTCCAATCAAGTGTTTTAAATATTGATTGAAATATATGTTTTAATGTATTACCTAAACTATTACATTTTATATATTATATATTTATATTTTAAGATAATCTTTTTATTTTCTTTTAGTTTTCAATAGAATGTTTTACTACTAACTGTGACTGTATTATAATTAAGATGATATTATGATATGTACATAATTATATATTAGACGCACTGCATGCACCCCGCCTGTATGTGCCCCCGATGTAAAGGGGTAGTTATTCTTAATAAACATATATATATATATATTAAAGATTTTGGACCAACCATTTAACATGTAGGTTTTCAAGAACGTGGTACCATTGATGTAACAGAATGAAAGTTGTGTAGTGAAAACCGTAAAACACTTTATAAACTATTAAATTTACTGCCAAGCATGTTGTCAAGACGATTTTTAGTTTTTGGCCTTGCTACAAAAAAGTTTCGATATTATTTAGTGTCAGATAGACCCTATATAAAGTAATAAGAAAAAACACGCACAATTCTCTCTTTTCACGAAAAACTAAATCATGATATTCAAACAATATTTATTATGTATTTTTTCTCTTCCCCTATTTTAATGGTCAACAACGTAACCTCTCAGAATTGAAATAATGACAATTTTGAATCTGTCAGAAGTACTTACAACGACTGGCAACAATTCCCTTATTAAATACCTTGAATGTTGAAACTTTAATCAATACATCAGCGACGTAGGAGTTGCCGGACGGGGTGGGGGTTGGTCAAGTTTTAGGCGTGGAACGGACACCGGTCAGGTGATGGACAAGTTTCAGGGTAAAAGTAGGGGCAGGTTTCAGGACTGGTACGAAAAATGGGTGGGGTAAGTTAAAAATATCAAGCAAAAAAAAAATAAAAAAATAAAATAAAACAACAAAAAACAACAAAAAAAAAGAAAAAAAAAGAAAGAACAAAGCTCATTTGATCTCAAAGCATACAGTTATACCCCTTGGTTAAGTTTCTGCTCTTTCTTTCAGGCTTTAATTTCAGGTTTTTCTTAAATTTTTACCAAAGAAGTCTGTGTGTGGAAAAGAGGGGGGTATTTTTCTTCGTCTTGAGCCCGGCTCTTATGCCCCTGTACATACGGAAATATAAATAAATTAAATTTACATTATGAAATTTTAGATAATAAGGGTAATAACAAAATTACCGAACTCCGAACAATCTTACAAAGGGAAAGTCAAAACTCATAAGTATACAAACAGACAAAGTCAGTCAACAACCGGAAAACTGTGAAAACCGTAATGACCCTGACTTGGTACAGGCATTTCTAAAGAAATGGTGGGTTGAATCAGATTTTAAAGCGCCAAACCTTCCGCTTCCATTACGGCTCAAAGGTTCCGGCTGTTACTATAACAGTATTTATAACAATACTGGAACAAAATAGGTAAAATAGTTGTCAAAGCAGTACCAAATTCAGTGAAGTAAGTGTCAAAAACATTTTTACGTCACACATTGATAAAGAAAAATATTTTTGACATTTTTGTTGACTTCCTTATCTTTATACATATTCACTATATGAAAATGCATCGTTTATTATCGTCTCTGCAGCGACGGAATATATTTCGACAAGATCTTGGTATCGGAATATAAACTTTTTAAGAGATCGAATAAGGCGAATCTTTTCATAGCCCTGGTCCAGTAGCCTGTTTCTCAGATGAAGATAACGTTTCAGGAAATCAGAATAATTGCTACTGGCCCTTGCATAACGAATCAATTGCTAGATGTAAACACCATATGCAGGAGAAGCTGGTATATTGCTGCACGTATTTGGAAAATTTATGATTTTAAAATTGAAGTCGTTCCGTTTATCTTAAATTTTAGTACTGAGTTGACCACTGTCGTCAAATTCGAGGTATAAGTCCAAAAATGATGCGGACGAAGCTGTATCTGTGGTATCTTTAACTTCCAGCTCTGGGGGATGTATCAATGGAAGAAATTCTGCAAATCTAGAATTATTGATAAATAAAACGTCATCAATATACCTGTATGTGAAATTAAAAGCTCTAGCCTCATGAATCTTCTTATCTTTTCCCATAGCAACAGTTGTAAACAATGTCATAATAAAGCATTATTTTGTTTTACGAGTCAACCGGATTTCCTACCGTATTATCTAGTTAAGACAGCTTTACAATATATATTTTGTTTGTATTCATGTATAACCGCTTTTTACAGTGATGAAACCAAGACATTTACAGTCTTTAGCAAAAAGAATATAATATATTCATGTGATTACATTTGATTTTGTTGATAATATATTTTCAAATCACGTGAGTTGTATTTGTGTTGTTATTTGTTTGTATATTATCTTCAGTGTTGCCATGGCTACCGTGATCGTTCGAACCCAGGACGTGTCAAACCAGACTTTAAAATCGGTATTTGCTGCTTCTCCACTAAGCACACAGCATTAACATGGAGTAAGAACAAAAACTGGTTGGCCCCCGAATCATGATGTGTCCGAGTGAAGCCACATGTCTACCCGCGGACCGGTGGTTTAAAGAATTAGAACTATGAAAAATCCAGCTAAGCGTGTTGGTCCTCTTTATCGAAATGGAACTTGTTCATGTCATTACATAGCTGATAATGTGTCCGAGTGGGATGACACGTCTATCCGCGGACTGTTGTTTCGGTATGTTAGAACTATGAAAAATCCAACTAAGCTTGTTGGTCTAGTGCAAAGCGAACCTCATCATCATTTCATTGTAAATGAACTTGTTCTCGTCATTATATAGCTGAAAATTGCACAGTCGGAGTGAAACAACAATCACTCACTTACTATATAGCAGATATAAACAATCCATATCATATTCATTTCCTACATTTATTGCAATTTATTGTATTACAGACTCTCAATCATGCAGACAGTACAGATTTTCTTCATGAGTTTCCTAATAGGAGGATACCATAGTAAGCATACGATACCCGATATCATTTACCGTGTTTTACAATTTTTGAAAACTTTGATCTCTTATATATTTATATGTCGCCGAACATTCAAGTAAGAAGTGTTGAAGGGATTCAGGGGCATTATATAAGGACACGCTTCGTACGGTATTGGTGCTATAAAGCGTAACGTCAAAAACGTCGCAGTTTTTTTTCCAGATATTACGTCGAAAACTCTAAAATTACGCCAAGTACCCGTTTGGACATTTTGTTAAGAAACAACAAATAAGCTACATATATGTGATTTTTCTGTGAAATTCAAGCATTTTTAGTATAGAAAAATACTTTGAAAATCACATCGTAAATATCTCTGTAAGAAATATTCAACCTTGTTCATTAAAAAAATATATGTCATGGAATACAAGAAGACGACGCTTGAAATGGTGGCGTAACGGTGTGGGACATTTTCATTAGAATTCGTAAAACCGTTTTTTGAACAGAATCTTCTTGATTTCCCCGATTTTTCGATTTTTCAGTTCTATATTACATGCACATTGTGAATATTTACTTCTGTTATGATATATAGAAATTATATTTTATGAGTAGTTTACCATTACTCTACAACAAAATTGTCCGATAAATTGCAGCGTCTACATCTCAAACCTCATCTGGAAGGTGGCCATCTTGAAAGGGAAACAAGCGTAACGTCATATAATCCCACGCGTATAAGTAATTGGCGGACTTTTCCGTCGTTGCTTGCGAAACAAGAGAACATTTTGTGCAATTCGTTTTTTTGTTAGGCAATTTTACTCAGTTTATGTGCAACAATTTAATTACGCGTCTACATCGATTTTCAACAATTGTTCGTTAATATTATGCCAAAATTCGTTTAAATTATCGGATTTTGAACTATTTAAGCATAAGATTGTTAATGCTTGCAACATTTTGAAGCTTTTGATATACAATAGGTCTAACTTCAATAAAAAATTAAAAGTCTCATAAATATTTTAAAATGAATTAGCGCAGTATCCCCAATACCGTGCGCGACGTCATACCGGGCTGTCACGTAATTTCATTCTATTAAGTGTAGTGTTCAGAACAAGAGTATTAGTTCGTGCTAGTAATATTAACCTTGACGACTGAAATTCTACAACATTAGACAAACAGGGTTGTTTACCTTGAAATATACAACCATTTTTGAAAAATTCAAGACTGCACTTTTTATGAACGCAATCGAATTTTCTGCTGTTTACTCGTGGGATGGCGATGTGTACTGTTAGTGTTTAATACAGTGTTCTGATTGGTCGTTTCTCAAGTGTAAAATATCATAACCGAAAGTCAGCCTTTTACCGTCATAAAACATGAGTATGATTTTTGAACTCTTATTCACAAAATCATCCAATCAGAACACTCTATATTTGGATACAACTATATTGACAATCTCTACCCAGAGTTGTCGGTCCTTACACTCTATCCAATCTCTGTCAACGCTTAAAAAGTAGTCCGGTGTTCTCTGATCATGTGATCGTAAAATTATCATGTGATCAGACAGGAAGCAGTCACAATGGTGGATTGACCTTCGTTACATGTGGGTTTGCATTCAGTATGAATACTCCCGTGAAACTATTAAAAATAAAGTGTTTCGTTTGCAATACACCAAACAATAGAATTGTTTTTGTTTTGTTTACATGGAATTTATGCGCTGTATGACTGATCACCGTATAAAAAATAATTCCTTATCTTCGTTTGAAAATAAACAAAGAAGCTTCTCAAATATTAGTTATATGGTATTCTTTACATATTTTACAATATATAGGGTCATTATAACCGGTTTATATCAAGTTACCCTTTAATAAACGGATGTTGCCAAGATTCTTGGCACATAGGCGTTGACAGAGATTGGAGAGAGTGTAAGGACCGACAACTCTGGGTAGAGATTGCTATATTGATTGTACAAAGGTAATTTAAAATAAAAACGTAGATATCAAAAATAGTGAGCACGACGAGTTTCTGGAATAATCTTCAGGTACGCCAAATAATTAAAAAGTTTCTTGGGAGCTAAAACACCAAAGAGAAAAAACAGGATAACCAAAATCCCCTCAGGTCACCTACAGGGTATGCCCGAGGGAGGAGAACCTTAGTAACTATAAGTTTTATGTCGGAAAGGCCACGGCTTTGTCCAACAGCTTAAAGATACAATGTACGATAATACATAATACGTTACGGATAACACTGCAGTATTTTTTTCAGGTACAGATTTTAAAAGGGTGTGCTATTTTACTACATGGTCAAACCATCTTCAAATTGAAGCTGCAAGGTTTAAAATATCTGACATTGATCCATTTCTCTGTACGCATGCCATTTTTGCATTTGCTAAAGTAAATACGAACAAGCTACGATTAGGGAAACTTGAATACGATGATGACAACGGACTAGCAGGTTCTGCAGCGGCCGGAAAATTTTACGACTTCACAAAGTTGAAAAATAAAAATTCTAAATTGACAACTATGTTATCCATTGGTGGTGCAAGTTTGTCGGAATCATTACATCTAGTCACGGAAACAAAAGAAAGACGGATCATATTCGCAAAGAATTGTAGGATATTTCTTCGTGATCGCCATTTTGACGGATTGGATATCGATTGGGAATTTCCTGGAGTCTATAGAGACAAGTTTACGGAATTGTTAAAGGTTGGTAGCATCTGTACAATAGATCATTTTGTACATTTCCGACTTTGATCCTAAAATTATGCGATTTACAGGTGTTATTTCGCTTCCCCATAATCTCATACCGAGCCCTTATTTTTACTTGGTAAATACTGTATTGTTTTTAAACTTGTTTTGGACATGAATATAGCTGAAATACTACTCACTTCACTCTAAAAATCAATCAATCAATCAATCAATCAATCAATCAATCAATCAATCAATCAATCAATCAATCAATCAATCAATCAATCAATCAATCAATCAATCAATCAATCAATCAATCAATCAATCAATCAATCAATCAATCAATCAATCAATCAATCAATCAATCAATCAATCAATCAATCAATCAATCAATCAATCAATCAATCAATCAATCAATCAATCAATCAATCAATCAATCAATCAATCAATCAATCAAAAATTGATCAAAGGTCAAGGAGCTCATGAACAATAAATAGTGTAAAATGATTCAAAGGATCTTAACTTTTATGCACTTTCAGATGACGACATCAATTGCTAAAAAATGTATTTCAAAATGCAACAGTTGAATGTTAATCATAATTCAACAACGTTCAGGTCTTATTTTAACGTTGAGAAATGATCGTAGGGTCATATAAAAAAGGTAGTGTCAAAATTATATGTTACACCGGCAGTTTAGGATTTTTTTAATTCTGAGAATAAATACATTTTCAGAATAAATTTTCTATTATAATAATTTGTAATGATCAACGAATACTAGTCAATACAGACTATTCAATACATGTAGATAATACTGTTCAACCTCTTCTATAGGTCATTCGAACAGAGTTTGATAAAGAGGCTAAGACATCAAATAAACCCAGACTTCTCCTGTCCATAGCTGGTGCTGCAGGACAAAAAGACATTGACGAATCGTACAACGTTACAGAGATAATTAAGTAGGTCATTTCAGATAAAGTGTTATAAATAAAGCTGATCAAATTTAGTGCCCATCACGCGTTTCTGGAATAAACTTCGTCAAGTACGCTCAACATCGAAAGATTGGAAAGTCTATAATTTTGGGAGGAATAAAACTGAAGAGATAAACAGGATAGCCAAAATTGGATAAGGTCACATATGTCCGAGGGAGAAGAACCGTAGTTTTATTAATAATGTAATTATTTAGGAACTGTAAATGTCAGTAAAATATATCTAATGAACCATGTCAGTGTCGAAGCACTGACTTCTGGGCGGATGATACCCTCGGGGACTAATAGTCCAGTAATAGAGTGATAGTAATAAAGTAGATATAAAATTTAGTGCGCACTTTTATGGGGCGGATCCAGGTTTTCAAGTTAGGGGGGGCGCAATTATTTAAATTGCGCCGAGCGGAGGGAGGCGCGAAAATTTTTGGGGTATTTCGTGTGAAAAATCACGATTTTACGCCAAAAAATCATATTTTTTCCAATTGCGGAGGGAGGCGGGAAAATTTTTGGGGTATTTCGTGTGAAAAATCACGATTTTACGCCGGATGCCCCCCCCCCCCCCCCCCCCTTGGATCCGCCCCTGCTTATTTTGGTTGTTTTAGATATAAAGTTAAAATACCAATTAAAGAGAACATGTACAGTACAAAAACACATTCGTGTATAAAAATTTAAAACCAATCTCTATCTCATATTAACCCCTGCCAATGTCTCACATGATTCAAAATTTCGCGCCATAATATCTAAATAAAAACTAAATTCACAATGAGAGGTCCTTTCCCCATTCTTGACTTATCACCGCATTTGTAAGAGTAACAGGTCGATGCCACACGTGGAGTAAGGAATGCCTACCCTTCCGGAGCACCTGATGTCACCCCAGCTTTTAGTAGGGTTAATCTTGTTCAATATTTGGTTTTGTATGTCATTGTTTGTCCTTTTGTCCTTTTTCATATGGTCATTGTATTGTCTACCTAAAAATAGTTTACTTCAAGCTATGTAAATGTCGCTGAAATATATCACAAGTAAAACACATTCAACATATGTGCGTTCGAGTTAGAGGGTGGCTCCATCTGAGGGAGCCCATAATTTCATCAGCCTAGGGGCCCCAAAAGATCATAATCTGGCCCTGAATATATGTTCGTTTCTATACACAGATATGTTGATTTCATCAATGTGATGGCATACGATTATAATGGCCCATGGAGTGTTGTGACTGGCTTTACTGGACCACTTTATTCGAGAAATTCTAATCCAGCTTTCAACAAACAATTATCACAGGTAATAGTTAACACAAAGGACGATTCATTTCAAATTCTACAAGATTAAATCAGGGAGTGCTGTTTTAATACACTTAATGTCACTCCAGAAACAACAAATACAAATTCTTTATTACAAAACACAGCTTCAAATGACATTCAACAACATGTAAATAGTGGTGATGTTGAAAATGATGCGCAATCTCAATGTCGCTATGATTCAGAAAGTTGTGATCCAGAAGTCATGGTACCAGATGCCAGGGTGTTCACTTCGTTGATTTATGAACAAAAATACCTTTGGCTATATTACAGCGTTGTACACAAGGAGTATTTATGTAAGTTTTGTGAACTGTTTGATACTTTTTCCCTCCAAATTTATGGTAATTTATTATTTCCGAATGGATTCCAAGGTACCGTAAACATTTTACCGAACGTTGGTGGATATAGATAGAAACAACAATATCCAATCCATCAACCGTGCATTATATACGCGTCTCCAGAACAACCCTCACCAGCTGATAGACAAAACCAAATATCGAGAGTTTTTTTGTCACTTTAAGCACTATTTTGTCTATATCGTGATTACCAGACAGTAACATTGAAATACAGAACATCAATAAAAGCGTTGTTCCTTTACGTCCCTTATGTCTAGTGTAATGTTGGATAGTCTCTCATGTTCCTTTACGTCCATTATGTCTAAGTGTAATGTTGGATAGTCTCTCATGTTCCTTTACGTCCCTTATGTCTAGTGTAATGTTGGATAGTCTCTCATGTTCATTTACATCCATATCATTTCTTTAATACTACAAATGTAATTTATTGGGGAATGAAAGACCGGCAGATATATTTTTTGATCTGTGAAACCCACGAACTTGGGTACGTGTCTGAAAAGTGGGTATCAAAGATGGAACTCGCGTTAGTCGTGTTAGGCTTGATGTCGGAGGTTATAGATCTAAATCACGCGGCCACAAAGGTACCAACATCATAAAGACTAAATTCAGAATGTCAGTTGATCAGCATTTATAAGTAATTCTTTAAACAATGTTAAATAGCTGAAACCAATCGCTTACATTTAAAACTCGCAAACAAATAAAGATGTTCAAATAATGAAAATAATAATTTATTATGGTATAATTTGCTAATAAACAAATTTCACCATTCTCTCTTTAGAACTGGACAATGATGTACTGGATGAAAAATGGTGCACCACCGGCAATGCTAGTAATGGGTTCTACAGCTACAACCACCTCATTTACGTTACGTGATGCAACATCCCATGGCGTCGGCGCACCCGTCAAAATGAATGGTAGTGGCATAGTCAAAGGAACTCCAGGTCGATATAGAAAGATGGAAGGACACCTGTCATATTATGAGGTATAGCAAATAGATTAACACGACCGGTGCCATTAGTTCAGCAGGAACTGCTTACCCTTCCGGAGCACTTGAGTTCACCCCCGGTTTTTAGTGGAGTTCGAGTTACTCGATCTTTAGTTTTATGTGTATGTTTTGTAAATCGTTGTTTGTCCTTTTGTAATGTTTCTTTTGACCATCGTGTTGTCTGTTCTTCTTCGATTTACGGATTGTGATGACCTCTTTGGTATTTTCAAACTCTTCTTATTCAAATCAGATTTAAGAAAATTGTGGAATGTGATACATGTACTTTCTTTCATAACACTAACCTCATTGGTTAAAAACTCGGTAAACAACTGTTCATTGTCGTAAAATATTTTGGTGTACAATAGAAAATTACCCACGATTCATTAGTTTTCGAATATCGAATTTGGCATCATGTCGTAATGTTGCATCATTTATTCTATTTTCAATCACACAAGAGTATTGAATTGTCATTTCAAACAATATTTTATTTCCCTGGTACACTATTAACTTGTGTCTAAGAATATATGATGTTGCCATAGCAGAAATTCGCTAAACTGTAAATTTACAGAAACTTTAAGAAAAGATTGAAGATACCGAAATTAAGGGGTAAGCAGAATCTGTAAATTGAAGGCCAGACAATGCAATGGTCCAAAGAAAAAGGGGAAATCCACAATAATCTACAAAATACTACACAGAAAACTAAAGATTGATCAAAATGAATTCCACAAAAACGGGTGTCAAGCTCAGATGGGTAAACAGTCCCAGCTCCACTTGTAGCAACCTTAGGGTTACTGTTAATAAGGGTAATAACAGAATTACCGAACTCCGAACAATCTTACAAAGGGAAATTCAAAACTCATAATTATATAAACAGACAAAATCAGTCAACAACCGGAAAACTGTGAAA
Source organism: Bathymodiolus brooksi (assembly GCA_963680875.1). Lineage (NCBI taxonomy): Eukaryota > Metazoa > Mollusca > Bivalvia > Mytilida > Modiolidae > Bathymodiolus > Bathymodiolus brooksi. Next base: position 70,845,850 of record OY804589.1, read on the forward strand.
ACCGTAATGACCCTGACTTGGTACAGGCATTTCTAAACGACACGCACCTCATTCTATGTGAAGATCATTCAAGAGACGCAAATAGAGCAACAATTTGTGATGATACGATTTTGTAATTATCGACTTCCGTATCATTCGTTGCCATAATTGAGAAATGTCCAGATTATAATATTCTGCCATTCAAAAATCGTATGAGTAGAATGTATGATCAGCGATACGAATACCACACAATGATATATTATACCGGATATAGAAGATATACAATACTAGTATATATACGATAATGTGTGTGTAACAGTAGAACATATTTTACCTCCGAAAAATGTCCTCGATGGGATTCGATCCCGTGACCTATCGCACCGTAAGCCACCGCTAACTGAGCTAAAGGAGATCTCAACTAACGCAGTTATAGCAGAGGTGGTTATGAACCTACTACGGTTCCTATAACCTTAGGTAGGGGAGCGTTCCCGTTACATATGCATTATGCATGTAGTAATATGTTTCTGTATATTTCAGGCTTGTAATACTATAATATCCGTGGGTCAAAGCCATTGGGACGACGAGCAGAAGATGAATTATGCCTACCATGGGAATCAGTGGGTAGGATATAACGACCCTCGTAGTATGAGAGAAAAGGTAAGGGAACGACCATTTAACTTGAAAAGGGGGGGGGGGGTTATGGTTTTTTTCTAAAAAAATATTCTGATTCCCAATGTTGCTGAAAAAAATATTCTGATTTTGATGGAGGAAAAAAAAAATAATTTGATTCAGAGTTTTTGTCATATAACCTAATGCTGAATTCTGGAAAAAAAAAAAAATATTCTAACTCTCGTGTTGTCCGAAAAAAAAATTCTGAACGAAGCAAAAAACCATAACCCCCCCCCCCCCCCTTCAAGTTAAATGGTCGGTCCCTAATTGCACTTAGGAATTTTCTGAGGGGGCTAGGGGACGGAATGGTTAATACAAACGTAGATATCAAATTTAGTGCGCACGACCCGTTTCTGGAATTAACCTTCATAAAATGATTGGAAAACCTATTAATTTAAATGACTTTGTGAGCCAAAACAGGATAACCAAAAACGTCGTTGTCCACGAGCTAGATATAGCTAACACCACTGACGTGGATTCCTATCCCAATATTCACCCCAAGTGTTAAATATCCAGATACATACCAATAGTCGGGTTTAAAACCGTTCCGTTCGCTATATCTTTCCAGGATTTGCTCCCTCCCCCATTTATTCGCTTGGTAGCTATAGTTACGATATAGCTGAAACATTGCTATTAATAACGTAGATATTAAAGGTAAGTAATAATAAACACTAGTGGTGGGGCTAGATCAAACACTTAAAACAACAGTCCACAATTAGACATCTGGCTACACTCGGTATGGCTCACTGAAACAAGTGTCACTACACAACTGTCATCGTACATTCTAAAGACGACATATACGTCAAGTAAAATATATCTACAGACATCCAACAAACTGTGTAAGCTCCATGTAAAAAAGAGACATCTTTTTAGTTTTTTTTTTATGTTGTCCTATTATGTGTCTTTAAGTTCTGAGTTCCGTGTTGTGATGTCCGGTACGATTTCCGCTTAAAAACGATATTCGGTTCGTCTTTACCCAGGGGGCGCACCCGGCGCGCCCCCTCTCCCTAAGATTGGAAAAAATATGATTTTTTGGCGTAAAATCGTGATTTTTCACACGAAATACCCCAAAAATGTTTGCTCCTCCCTCAGCTCGGCACAATTTTTTTAAGTGCGCCCCCCCCCCCCCCCTCTAACTTGAAATCCTCGATCCGCCCCTGTTACCTCCAGTTGTTTGAAGGGGGGCTCATATCTATATTACGTTATTTGTGTTTGGTTGCTATAGTTATGTCCAGCACATATCGTGTTGTGTTTTTGTTTTGTTTTTCTTTGTCTTGTACTGTGGTTAAGGATCAACAGTTAATACATAGTCATATACGCATTGTTCCTTGATTCAAAAAGTTTTACAGATCTTGAAACTATGACATGCAACATTCAACAGTTTTATTTATTCATTGAAGTATCTGAAAAGGAAAAACAAAAAAATACCACAATGTCAGAACAGTTATTAAAATCCAATAGAAACGTCGTAGAAAGATGCAAAATTGATACCAATCGTAACTACTCGGCCATTCTCGCTACCCTGCAAATAACCTCGTACGTACATAGTAGAAATTCTTCTTAAATTGTTTGCCGGAAGTTAAGTTAAGTTAAGCCGCACAAAAATATAGTCCACGAAAATCCAATATGGAAGACATACCAAGTAAAATCTAATCATGCAAAGCTAATTAAAACTTTAATTGAAATATAGAAAATTGTTTAAAATATAACTTTATCAAACTTTCATGTAACTGACATGTGAAAAGTAGTGCGATTTATACGCCTAATGCATACGAGGTTATTTGCAGGGTAGCGAGAATGGCCGAAAAGTTACGATTGAAATTGATACCCCTTACCTACAAATACAGACCGCTCACTTTCATGGCTTGGTACAGGCACTTCAATAAAATAGTGGCTGGATCAAACTAGTTTTATGGGACTAAAACTTCCATCTTTGTGAAATGATGCGGTCATGCAAGTACTTTCCACATGTCAGTAGAATGGCAACCTCTCATATACAACCGGGCGAACAGCGTTATTAAAAAGAACGCTATAATCTTGAACATTATGCATAATATATTCAATCGTCGTGACACACAAGCTGTCGTTGGTATAATATTACCTCCATATCATTTTTGTTTAATTTTTTGTAGGTGAAATATGCCAAAAGTATGGGTTTAGGTGGGATAATGTTTTGGTCATATGATCTTGACGACTTCTTTGGTCGTTTTTGTGGCCAAGGAAAATACCCTCTTCTGAGTGCCTTAGCATCAGCAGATATCCAGGGTAATTATACAAGAGCGCCAACTACAGCTTCGACTACCCAATTTACAACAAAATCAGGTAAACATACACACAGGGCAGACTCTTTACAAAATTTGACAGATTCGAATTCAGATGAATCGACATCAAATTCGAAACCAACAGGAAGTTCCCCAGAACCGGAAACAACGACGGAAAGGGAGACAACTACTCGTGCTGTTCAAACTACAACTCAGACTCCAAAACCCGCTTTTAAACTTTACGTCGTTGGAAATGGTGCTAATTATATGTTTTTGTGTAATATTTTGCTATTGTTTTCTTTAAGTATCAGTTTTGTATTTAATATGATATAAGTTTCAGAAAAGACAATAAAAAGATCAAAAGGTCAAAATAGATAAATAAATACCAGTGAGTTAGTCCTTTGTCAACACCTAGTGCATTTTGTCTTCATTAGCATGTTGTGTACTTTATTTTCTTATTCTATATATCTTCACACATTACAATCAGGGGCGGATCCAGGATTTCAAGTTAGGGGGGGGGGGCGCACTTAAAAAAATTGCACCGAGCGGAGGGGGGCGCGAACATTTTTGGGGTATTTCGTGTGAAAAATCACGATTTTACGACAAAAAATCATATTTTTTTCCAATTGCGGGGGGAGGCGTGAACATTTTTGGGTTATTTCGTGTGAAAAATCACGATTTTACGCCAAAAAATCATATTTCATTTCAATTTCAGGGGGGGGGGGGGGGGGGGGGCGCCCCTCTGGATCCGTCCCTGACAATGTCACGAACGAATGCAAATCTGTGACTAAAAGACTGCATCATCATTATCATCATCATCTCCATCATCATCATTTCATTGAACTTGTTCTCGGCACGATATTCCCGATAACAAATTGCTCAATCACCCACTAACGTTTTGGTTAAATAAACAAAAAAAACCGCATAATAGAAGATACCATTGATGTTCAGCTACCAAACATCAATCAAAGTATTATTATTATTATTATTATATTTTATTATATTGTAATAAAGTACTTCATGTAAATGTTGATCGTGGGTTCAAGCTCCGTTCTGGTCAAACTCGCTGCGAAACAGGCCTGAAAAGCTCGCCGAAGGCTCGCTATTCTGCCCGTTTCTAAAGCTTGTACAAATAAATTTTATATTTACCGACAATGTACGTATATTGTATATTTATCATGTTTATCGGACATTGCTTAAAAAGAGCTTGTCTATAAGAAAACCATGCAAAACAGTCCAGAATCAAGATTAACCAATCGATTTTTTTCAAAATTTGTTGGCAGGTTATAACCACAACAAAACAGTTACATAATACCTTTAACGTTCATGGCGAGGTGTACTCAATACAACATTATATGATAAAGTTTGTCAGAGACTTACGACAGTTTAAATGATGTTTTTCTCCAGGTACTCTGGTTTCCTCCACCATTAAATCTGACCTCCACGATATAACTGAAATATTGTTGAAAGTGGCGTTAAACACCATAAAAAAAATATTTTCATATAAAAATATGAATGGTGGTATTGAATGTCATCTTTCATTATACATAAGCTATAGACATTAAACATTTATTTTCTCAAAATTACTTTCAAATAAGAGGCATATTATGAATGAAATATATTTTTTAAAGTGATTCAGTTTTAATGCCACAGTCATTAGAAGTGGGATGAACCGTAACTAAGCACGCGTCATTTAGGTGTTGGTCAACTACTAAGCAGTGCCGTCTTAATGCATGGACACGCTGGGCAGTTGCGCGGGGACCCCGTGACCTTAGGGGCCATGTTAATCTATGTATGTTATTTATAGCATGTTTTTTAATGTTTAAACACTGATTTTGTTGGAAGTACCAATACAATAAATAAAATAAATATGTTATCGACATTTATATTTTTATTCCTGTGAGTGGTTGTCTAGGTCTGGCCCCATCTCACTGCCTTGCACGGGGGTCTATGATGCTGTTAAGACCTCCCTGGTATTAAGTGGACATCATCATCGTTTCATAGAATGTAACTTCTTCTTTCTTCTCGTTATGATATAGCTAAACATTGTTCATTTGGCGTTAAACAACAATCACTCACCACTGATCAATTATAATTGTATCAATTATATAAGTGCCGAAGGGAATTTTTATAATAAAAAAGGTAATCTCTTCTGAACATGTCAGCACCATAAGTACACATCCGAAACGAATTTCACTATTGGTATTGAATGTCACTAGTGTAAGTCGGCTTCAGTGTTCCCCCTTTCCCCCTAAAGATCTTTGAAGCAAAACGGTCCCATTTTCTTTCCAAATGACTTTTTGGTTTGGTTTTTATGGCGCTTAACGTCACTTTCAACACTATTTCAGTTATATCGTGGCGGTCAGTTTTATTATTAGAGGAAACCATAGTACCCAGAGAAAACCACTGTCGCAGGTCACTGACAAACTTTATCACATAATGTTGTATCAAGTACACCTCGCCATGAACGGGATTCGAACTAAAAAAAACATACGATTACGACCACGAAGGCCCCTTTGTTGTGTATTTATTTTTGGTATTTTATTAATGGTTGAAGGTTCACAGACGGAATCTGGGGTTAGTCCATTTTCGGCTTGCCATTAATACTCTCTCTTGTAAAAAGCACGCGAAGGTAGCAGACACACATTTTCACAAAGAAAATATATATCTTTCCAATAAAAAGTTCCTCAAAGATACGAACCTTTTCACAAATGATCTCAGTCTTCAGTTGAATAGTTGATTTTATTGGAATGTGTCATTTTATGACAAAATGAAGAGATTCAAATGTTTGCCAACTCGGCTTCTTACTTCCGCTTCACATCTCATTCCACTTGCTACACCATTATGTATTAATAGAACGTAGGTATCAAATTTAGTGCGCACGACGCGTTTCTCAAATAACCTTCATCGGGTACGCTGAAAATCTAAAGATTGGAAAGCCAAATAATTAAACATTTTGGGAGCAACAAAACCAAAGGGCCTAAACAGGAGAGCAAAAAATCGAAAATTGAAGTGCAAGCACTTATCACAGTAACCATGAATATCGGTTTTAATTGCTGATAGAATAGCTCTTCATGATTTGGATAGATGCTTTGTGGATCATTTGACAGACGGACCAATCAAATTTACTGCTGTTTGCAAGGGCACTTATGTAATTTAGACATCCAGTAGAATGATGAAATATCCAGTTCTTCATCTTTAGTTGAAATGCAAATGAACATACGGCCGATTTATAATTGTACAGGATTTTGTCTGTCGCAGGTGTCGTCGCAGTTATATGTAGGGCTGCCAAGTGAATTGTCAATACATAATTCCTTTATCAAACAGTCTATGTTATCCGATTTACATGGAAAACAATATTGTTAGAGGCTTTGTATGCAGGAACAACCACATACTTGTCATGGAAGTAAGACAAGTGTTTTGCAACACTTCAGTGTTTGAAGATTTAGGAGTAAGGGTAAGGGTTATGGTGTTCAACGCCACTGTCAACAATATTTCAGTTATATCATGACGGTCAGTATTATTGTTGGAGGAAACCGGAGAAAACCACTGATCTGCCACAAGTCACTGACAAACTTTATATCACACAATGTTGTATAGAGTACACCTCGCCATGAGCGGGATTCTAACTCACAACTTTCGTGGTGATAGGCACTGATTGCACAGGTAGTTTTTTATGTTGCGCGAGAGCTCATTGTTTGCAAAGTTCTACTACCTCACATCCTTAACACACTCGGAAAGAATATCTATGGTTTCTCCTTAACGTTTTGACCATTGCCTAGCACAATCCTCAACAGAATCCGTGATAAATTTAAAGTTGTGTTTCCAATTATGGATTTATGTTCACGATATAAATAATATATTTGACTTGGTTGACCATTACGAATATCTATGTCACAAATGACCACGGATATGTTCCGTTTGTCCTCATTCAAGACCTGTCAGCGGGTTTTAACAAGAACACCACGACGGGTGCCACTAGTGGAACAGGAACTGCATATACTTCCGGAGCACGTCCAGTTTGTGGTTCATGTTGCTCAATCTTTAGTGTTCATTGTAGTGTTTTGTTAATTCTTTTTCTTTTGGTCATTGTATTGATTTACGACTTCAGAATACCCGTTTGGTATTTTCCAACTTTTCTTAGACTAGATTTGAAGTCTGGAAAGGGGTAAATTGTAGGACAATTATCATTGTTAGATCTGACCTCCATATTAAAGTCCAAGATTAAAATTGCATGTGTTTCAAGTTTTACGCAATAATTTATCGCTGATGATAGTATTACAGCTTATCTATAAAATCGTGACAGCTCTAACCTTCGTGAATTAATTGTAGAGCTCTCCAAGTATGCTGGTGCGAAATACAATTGCGCTTATTGCGCTCATAGGTAAATATATGTTTTGCATGACTTCAACTTTCTAATTGTAAATTTTCTATCAGTTAGAAGTAACATTCAATCAGGCCCAACATACTAAGGTAATCCATCCCAATTGGTAAGCTATTCCAAGTTCTGTGAGAGGCCGTCATGGTCGTGGTCGGATTGTAGTTGGATTTACAACTACCTATATATGCAATCAGTGCCTATCACGACTAACGTTGTGTGTTCTAATCCTGCTCATGGCGAGGTGCACTTGATACAACATTATGTGATAAAGTTTGTCAGTTACTTGCGACAGGTCGGTGTTTTTCTCCGGGTACTCCGGTTTCCTCCACCAATAAAACTGACCGACACGATATAACTATAAAATATTATAGAAAGTGACGTTAAACACCATATCCCCCTACCGTATCTAGACAAGCAAACTGTGTATGTAGGTGTCCATAACAATTACATTGAAGTCTTCACTTTAGAAGTTGTACTGTCGCCATCATGAATTGGTTGTTCGATACGCATCTCCATTTTCACAAATAGATTTGGATCTGTGTGCATGATCGTTATTTATTTCCGTCTCTTTTTCCCCACTAACAATTACTAGACTTTGACCACTATTGGTATTTATGTTGTAGTAAATATTAAAACCAGATCAGTAACATCAATGTAAAAACCCAGATTATTTAGAATATATATTATGGGAAAACGAAGGGACAATCAAAAGTGGAAAATCCAGAGAAACTGGCAACATTGGGCACACAAGACACGGTACGAATACAAACAAAACACAAAATCGCAACGCAGAAAACTATATAAAACGATGGGTAACACGGACTTCGTTGGAGATCCAATTTTCAAGCGGAGAGCGTCGGAACCCCATTAACCGATTTAACCCACCCACTCTGCTACGTGCCTGTCCCAAACCATGACCTTGATTTCCAACGTCATATGTCGTTCGTTATTTTTTTTATATATATATTTAAAGATTCAATGTTCACGATTTTCCCGTATATGGGTATGTGGGACTAACTAATTATAAATCTTTTGACTTGAAGGTTACTCTAGAGAGGCGCATGATTTGATATCTACGTTCTTAAAGTTTTTTTTTCTAGAAATTATCCAAGAAAATAATAACGTTCAGATTCATTTTATTAGCGGCTCACAGCTGGTTTAGATCGCCTACATGTTGACAGCTTATTGAATAACATTATCACGGTTGTGAACTGATCATTATACTGTGGTACACAAGTTTGTAAAATGATTAGGGGCCGTCGTGGTCGTGATCACCAAAAACAAGGAGTTAACCTAGGTTTTCTGGAAGGATAACCGTTGCAGCATTCGCCATGTTACTCAGCTAGTAATCTCATTGAGATTAGGATTCCGAAGAAATTTTTGTCTGTATCTTCATCCTAATCTCGTTTCAAGCCCTATCAAGGGTATTCTAGAAATTTTAAATTTGACCCCCGATGCATTCCGATGGATATTTTGGCATGGACGGGTTGTGTCAGATGTACAACTACCAGTGCAATCAGTGCCTTTCAGCACTAACGTTGTGAGTTCGAACCCCGTTCATGGTGAGGTGTACTCGATATAACATTATGTGATAAAGTTTATCAGTGACTTACGACAGGTCGGTGGTTTTCTCCGGGTACTCCGGTTTCCTCCACCAATAAAACTGACCGCCACGATATAACTCCATGAAAGTGGTGTTAAACACCATAAACCATAAACCAATCTGTAAATTGATTATATTGTAAGTAATCAGAGAGGATAAACACAGGCAAAGAAATTGTTTTATTCAATTTCACACTGAGTTTTATCTTTTGAAACTTTTTCAAATCACGTTTTTTTAAATGAACATTAAATGACGTGTACAATAGACCCTTTATCAAGATTTTGGAGGTTAACTATGACTAATAAAAGTTCAAATTTTCAGTCTATCTAACAACCGTTGAACAATCCTGACTACCTGCCTGCTCTGCATTAGTGTTTGTTGGGTATCAGTAATGTTTTCTCCTAGTGTTCAACCTACAGAGATGCCCAGCACGTACCATGCAGGTGGTACATTTTTGTATTATGTTTGTCTTCTCTGTCCCTTTACTATTTGGTCCGTAACAGGTGCACAGATGTACAGATGCACCAACTCTAGTATGCATGATTGTGAAGAAACACTTTTTCTTTCAGTTTGGCACTTTCAGTTCTGTAATTAATTTTGCCTCGTCATATTTTGATATTTGTCCTTCAGCAAAATGCGTTCTACGGACTACATTTGTCTTTTGTAATTGTAAAGATAAGAATATAGATATCTATTTGTATTCCACGTGTTTCTCGAATAACCTTCATCAGGGCACAGGCGCTCGTGGAACGGACTTACCACCTCCCTTTTTTCTAACTTTCTGTATACAAATTTATTTTCAATAAAATTTCTTTATTTCTTTATTATTTCATCTGTTTTTCCTTATTTTAACTTGTTCGTGTCAATATTCATAAAATCTTATGTTAACATCAAATTGCATGTGTCGTCACTGTCGACCCTATATAGTCCCCTATATAGATACTAATAATCCACAAGGCATGCAACTCGGCAGGTTTAAAAATCGTACCTTTCCATTATGTCATTCAAACTAGGACATGTATCCATTCCTAAAAGGCGCAACTTTTTTCCCTTGTTTTTGTTTTGTGCATACGATAGCTCAGTTCTATTATTTTGGAACTTTTCTGACCCTATGGTTGAAGTTAATGCAGTGGTACATCACTTCCGTCATCCGTGGGTCCTTATACGAAAATTTTGGCAATAAATGTGTGAAAATCTTAAAATTTTGGAGAACTGAGCTATCGTATGCACAAAAGAAAAACAGGGGCAAAAAGATGCGTCTTTTAGGAATGAATACATGTCCTAGTTTGAATGACATAATGGAAATAAGGTGCAATAAATGTACTCGAAGCGAGCAGGGGTACGATTTTTAAACCTGCCGAGTTGCATGCCTTGTGGATTATTAGTATCTATATAGGGTCGACACATGTAATTTGATGTTAACATGTATGAATATTGACACGAACAAGTTAAAATAAGGAAAAAGTGATGAAATAATAAAGAAATTTGTAAACAGAAAGTTACCAAGAAAATGGGGGTGGTAAGTCCATGCCACGAGCGCCTGTGCATCAGGGACGCTCAATGTCAAAAACTTGCATGAACCGAATTTATAAGTTTTTGAGAGCAGGCAAATCAAAGGCTCTACATGCGATACTTAACACAATCATTAAAGTTACAGGTCTATGACTAAAGGAGATGAAACTTGGTGTAATTTGATAATAATTATACATTATTCAGAATAAATGATAGATGTGTACAGGGCCAGATTTAGACGTAGTGGGTCCCCTGCCATTTTTCGTATGTAATTTTCAAAGGTTTAAATATCTAAAAATATTACAAATTATCTATTTGATTACTGTAGATATACTTTTAAATTTTTAACTTCAAACTTTAATTAAAGGGGGCCCTGTGCTGGAGTTTCTGAAGCTTGGAGTTCCCGGGACCATGGTCCATACATAAATCCGGCAATGTGCTTGTCTTTATCTGAACTGATACCTTGTTTGGTTTTTAATGTGAATTTTTGTAATAAGGAGCTACTCTTGTCTAGCAAATACTTCTATCGAGTTTACATAAAAATAACTCTTTAAGTTTACAAGAAACTTAAAATTACTGGTCTATTTGTGTTCAATGTTTAGGTACCTTTCGGTTCAGCTGAGATAATATCCAGTTTTTAGTGAAGTTCGTGTTGTTCGATCTTTAGTTTTGTAGATCGTTGTTAGACCTTTTGTTTTTTTTTCTTCTTCTGACCATTGTATTTTCTGTCCTTGTGACTTCTTATTTCTCCCTTGATAATATGAAACTTTTCTTAGGGTCTATTTCTATACTAAAAGGTTTTTTTTTCGGTGGATGTATAAAAATTGAAATGTAAGGGAGATAATAGTAGTCGGAGTGAGTAGTATAAACAATATTGTCGTTAAATATCTTTATTTATCAGAAAAGTGTTCACATTTCATCCACCAAAGGGGTACCCGGAGAAAACCACCGACCTGTTGCAAGTCATTGACCAACTTTATTCCATAATGCAGGGGCGGATCCCCCCTAAAATTGGAAAAAATATGATTTTTTGGCGTAAAATCGTGATTTTTCACACGAAATACCCCAAAAATTTTCGCGCCTCCCTCCGCTCGGCGCAATTTTTTTAAGTGAGCCCCCTCCTAACTTGAAATCCTGGATCCGCCCCTGCCATAATGTTGTATCGAGTAAACCTAACCATGAGCGGGATTCGAGCTCACAACTTTAGTGGTGATAGGCCGGCATTGATTGCAGAGGTAGTTATAAATCCAACTACCATACGATCACAACCACGACGGCCCCTGTTAACATTTGATCCTACAAAAAAAGTGTCGCATATGAAAACACATATATACATGTACATGTAGCTATATTGTTTTTATCCTGCAACTTAATGAATTTTAAGCATATTTCTAAAATGTTTTATTAATGTGTTGAAACCCTTTGGTGCCTCAAGTTGGTGTTGTATAATGCTAAGTGAGTGGGTGAATATTCTTTATCTCCAAAATGAGCAAATTTTCAGCTCTATCATGGCGAGAAGAAGTTATATTTCAATGAGAATACCATGGTGTTCTCTTTTCAGTAGACCAACATGCTTAGTTGGATTTTATACTGCTAGCTCACAGACACAACAGTCCGAGAGTAGACATGTCGCTTCACTCCAATATATTATCCTGATTCCGAGCCAAACAGTTTTCCGTTTACTCTTTAAGAATGCAAGCTTAGCGGAGAAGCAACAAATACCAAATTTATTGTTTTTGCTTTGACCCGATTGTGGCTCGAACCCACGATATATCACACTCGAAATGAGCAGTCTATCCATTACACCATCGATGCCTGCCGTGCAAGATGCTCTATTATGCGATAACTAGTACTTTGCAGTTTGCATATACGCTCTTATATAGCCAGGAAGATCACATGATAATTGTAAAATAATTAATCTTTAAATTTTAATATCTTGAACAGCTAGTGCCTACGCCGAATGTCCTAGAGATTGGTTTGCGGCAGACGGTTCGTGTTGGGCCATTAGTCACGAAAAGGCAAAATGGACAGCTGCCGAAGTAAGTTTTATATTATATAATTATTGTCCAATCGGCAAACCTCGTGTAAATCCGCTGAACTCCGTCTAGATGGAGGGACGGAACAGGCCGAGTTGTAATAGTGACAAATCATTCGCTTGACGTTGAGCAACAATTAATTGACATGTGAAAACAAAAGCATTACAGTACAACCGGCATAAATTGAACCAGTATAAACCGGACCCCTGTGTAACTAGATTAACACCATGAGGTGCCACTAGTGGAGCAGGAAATGCTTACCCTTCTGGAGCATATGAGTTCACCCCCGGTTTTCAATGGGGTTCGTGTTACTCGATCTGTAGTTTTCTGTGTAGATTTTTGTATATCGTTGTTTGTCCTTTTGTCATTTTGTCTTCTAATCATTGTGATGTCTGTTCTCATTACTGCTTTGGTATCTGCAAACTCTTTCACTATATAAGTTTACCAGATTTCCAATTGTTTTTTTTTTTAAATTGTAGTCAGCATGTCGGGCCTTCCATGGAGATCTTGCCGTTATCACAGATAACCAGATCAAAACCACAATTGATATAGCATTGAAGAGTAAGTTGATATATCATACTTACCGACTCTCTAACCTAGGGCTGATAATGGATCTGATATGAAAAAAGTCGTGTGATAATCTCTATTTATCATATACTTATAGTTGATAGTGCATTTTAACTTACCATGTGATATAAAAGTTAACATCTAATAAAATGCATTAAAAATATTCCTGAGATTACATTATTAAATATATATCGCACGGTTCCGGAATATATCATATCCCTTTCCGGGACTTTCCGTAATCAGCATCTCATTTTAATTCGTCAATTATGTCTTCTTGTGCCAAGTATACGATGAAATAAACATATGGCCTTTTCATATCATATACCTCATCAGTGCTTGGTCCTAATATCAGCCCTCCAGCCTACCGCGATCTGGCTGATATACCGGGACCTAGGGCTGATCAGGGATCTGATATGAAAAGAGTCATGCGATAACTACTTACTTGTATGTATTTAAAAATAAATAATGGTATTTTAAATATTACACCGATTGTCTTACCATATAGGAAGTGGTGTTAAATACCAAATATATCATAACCCAATTGTTTGTTGTGTTGTTGTGTGTATTGTCGAATAACATAATTGTTTTGTAACTGTTTAATTAACTAAGGTTCCGAGTCCCCCCTCAGGTAAGGGCCCGGTTGGCTCTATGAGTAAGGTAGTTGGTTTACCTAACAACTCATACAAGCCTACCACCAATACTGTGATGCGATAGCCCTAGGCAGTAATCAAGTAGAAGTAGAAGTGGGTTCGTGCCCGCCTTTGTGAATTACAAGTAAGGTGAACTCGACTCGCAGCCACAAGTGATTAAGTTTACCAGTTGCTTGCACATGGTCGGTGGTTCTCTCCGGGTACTCCAGCTTCTTCCACCACTAAAACTGATCGCCATGATATAGCTGAAATATTGCTGAAAGTGGCGTTAAACACCAAAAATCAATTAAAAAAAATCTTCCATCAGGTGTAGAGGATTTTAACCGATTTTGTCTATACTTCTTATGCCTTTTACATTTCTTGCTTTAAAAGACCTTTGAATTATTTGGCTTTCAATCATTTTGGTTTTGAGCGTTCCTGGTGAAGATTATTGTTTTGAGCGTTCCTGGTGAAGATTATTGTTTTGAGAGTTTCTGGTGAAGATTATTGTTTTGAGAGTTCCTGGTGAAGATTATTGTTTTGAGCGTTCCTGGTGAAGATTATTGTTTTAAGAGTTCCTGGTGAAGATTTTTGCTTTGAGAGTTCCTGGTGAAGATTATTGTTTTGAGCGTTCCTGGTGAAGATTATTGTTTTGAGCGTTCCTGGTGAAGATTATTATTTTGAGCGTTCCTGGTGAAGATTATTGTTTTGAGCGTTCCTGGTTAAGATTATTGTTTTGAGCGTTCCTGGTGAAGATTATTATTTTGAGCGTTCCTGGTGAAGATTATTATTTTGAGCGTTCCTGGCGAAGATTATTGTTTTGAGCGTTCCTGGTGAAGATTATTCCAGAAACGCGTAGTGCGCACTAGATTTGACATCTACGTTTTTATTTGGCAAAGAATGCAAGCCGATGGTTTTTTTTGGTTTTTATTCAATAACAAAATAATTTTTGTATTATCATAATAAGGCGCCATTATTGGTAAAACCCGTCTTCGGCAACACAACAAAAACAACAATCAATAGGCAAACAAACATGAAATAAAGGGTTATGATGTTTAACGCCACTTTCAATTATATCGTGGCGACCAGTGTTTTTGGTTGCAGGGGCGGATCCAGAGGGGGGCGCACCCCCTCCCCCCTAAAATTTGAAAAAATATGATTTTTTGGCGTAAAATCGTGATTTTTCACACGAAATACCCCAACAATTTTCGCGCCTCCCTCCGCTCGGTGCAATTTTTTTAAGTGCGCCCCCCCCCCTAACTTGAAATCCTGGATCCGCCCCTGGGTTGTCGAAACCGTAGTACCCTGAGAAAGCCACAGACTAATTGCCGCAAGTCACTGACAAACTTTATCACAAAATGTTGTGTCGAGTACATCTCGCCATATCGCTCACAGTTTTAGTAGATATAGTCAGTGGTTACACAGGTAGATGTAAATCCAACTACCATACGATCACGACGACCCCTACATTAAATAAAATACATACAAACAACAGCGAATATAAATTTAATGCAAATATGAAATTATTAAGATTTAATAAGTCTATTATCTCCCTAACATTTCAAATTTTATACATCCACAGAAAAAAGCCTTTTAGTATAGAAAAAGGCCTAACAAAAGCTTGAAGATACCAAAGGGGTAATTCGCAGAAGGACAGACAACACAATGGCCAAAACAAAAAGGACAAAAGGACAAACAACGATCTAAAAAACACTACACAGAAAACTAAAGATCGAGTAACACGAACCCAACGAAAAACTGAGGATGAATTCGGGTGTTCCGGAAGGGTAAGCAGTTCCTGCTCCAGTAGTGGCAGAGTAATGATTGATTTCGTTATTTAACATTATTTTTATAGGTCAGAAAGGAGACAAATATTGGATAGGTGGCACTGACATGTTCCGTGAATCTGATTGGTTATGGGCTCCAACAGAAACGAAAATTGACTTCCAGCCGTTCGGATTTCGCTCTCCATCAAACAACGACAAAGACAAAAACTGTCTTTATATTGACAAAGATCACAGTACTTGGTCTGCTGAACAGTGTGATGAAGAATTCTACTTCATTTGTCAGCACACACCGTAAGTTTGATGTTTATTGGTTTTTTTGGTGTTTTTTTTTTGAATTTAAAGCCACTTTCAACAATATTTCAGGTATATCGTGCATGTAGGTCAGTTTTATTGGTGGAGGAAACCAAAGGACCCGGAGAAAACCACCGACATGTCGCAAGTCACTGACAAACTTTATCACATAACGTTGTGCACCTCGCTCTGATCTACATTCGAACTCACAACATCAGTGGTATAGGCACTGATTGCATAGGTAGTTGTAAATCCAACTACCATACGATCACGGTTACGACGCCCCCCCCCCCCCCCCCCCCCCGGAAGCTTGAGATATCGTATGTCTCTTTCTGCCATCTTAGGGAACGACCAGTGAACTTTCGGTAGGGGTGGCTAGGTTTTATTTGTCTGAACAAGAAATGTGCTAAGATTTATAGAAAAAAATAATTATATTGCAAATTGAAAAAAAAAAAATCCCTGCAGTTTTAGCGAGAAATTTTGTTAAAATTTGACGTAAAATTACAGATTATTCATATCCAGCGAGTATATTCAATTGTCATCTATTTTTTGTTCCGTTAAAAAAAATTATGGCACGGAAAAGGGGTGGTTCATATCTCCCTTATTAAATGATGTAGTTCGTCTATAAATAACTAATAATATTCTCCCAACACAAATGTACCAATGCTGACCTATTTTGTTGTTGAGGGAATATATTTGTTACCCCCAAATTTTCAATTCCGCAAACTTATCATAAAGTTTAGAACATGTGATTATAATTGGGAACTAAAATTGGGTAGATATTAAAAATGAAAACTGTCCGCAATCCTGTATTTGTCATCTTTGTTTTGCAAATGTAACAATATTGATGATGAATTTCATTTCTTTTTCCATTGTGAAAGAAACTGTTAGAAAACATTTTTCTTAAATCTAAGTTTGACTTTGAAAAGAGGTAACTTAGTTATTTGAAATTGAAAAAAAAATAATTCTGAAACTAACAAATTCAGCAGATTCTTTTTGATGCGTTCATTGGAACTGAGAACAACGACCTCACAGACCAACAAACAAGATACTTATATTAGTTGTATTTCTTATGTTTATTGTATGTTTTTTCACATGATGTTTTAGTTGCTGATTTGATAAAAAAAAATTATTAGATTAAATAAAAAAAACTTTTTTTTTATTGTCAAATAAACATCCATGCATGTTTGTGACCAGAAAAAAAAAACCCAAAAAAAAAAAACCAAAAAAAAACCCCGAATGTTTTCGGACAAAAGACCAGTGTGTAAAACCAGGGTCGGCCTAAAGTCAATTGGGTCCCACACTAAAGGGGACACGTGCTGGAGTCATCTGCTCTCGGCTGTTCAAGTGCACACAACAACATGCAGTTTTTACAGATAACAGCATTGAGTCTCTTAAATCCGGCGCTGTATATATCTAGAGTATTAGAATACATTTACATTATATAATTTCAGAACACAGGCAACGAATGCACCAGCAGTCGGTTAAAGAACAGATGTAGCTTAGCCTCCTGCTGAAAATAAAATCTACGAAAAAAAAAGCAACAACAAGACGAAATATTGTAAATAAAAATTGTTCAAATATTGGTCGACATAATGCTAAACAGAAACTAAAGATTGAGCAACACGAACCTCCCCCGCCTCCCACACACATACAAAATATATAAAAGTAATAAAGGGTGAATTCATATGCACCGGAAGGGTAGACAGTTCCTGTTGCACTAGTGATATACATTTGTATGTGGTATTAAGGCCCGTAGTCACTATCAAAGTTTTCTTTGTCAAAGAAAACTTTGACAAAGTTTTTGATGAAACTTTGATAGTCACAACGGTCAAAGAAATCTTTGATCAAAAACTTTAACCAACTTTGATGGAATAGAACTCCATCCTATTTTTCTTCAAACTTTGATGGACTTTGATGGAAATCAATCAATCAGAATACTGTTTTTGGAATGAAGAGATGATGTTTACAGAACACAAGCACATGGTAATAAAAAGGCGGGAAAGGGAAAATCAGTAGCCAGAAAAGGCAATGTCACTGCAAGTCGTTCTGCCGCAGATATGGCTTCCCGAAGTTTGATATCCTGTCTCTCTATGAGTGGTCTCACTTTCTGAAGGAGCATCTTGAATGTTGTTTTGTCCATTCTAAAATAATTTCGGAACTCGTTCGGGTCTTCAGTGTGCAATTCTTTAAAAAGTGTATTGTATTCTTTGTTTCCTTCTCAGCAACCAAGATCTAGTTGCCCTCCTTCTCAGCAACCAAGATCTAGTTGCCCTCCTTCTCACCCTTGCACAGTCCCGGAGTCTCCTTCTAAGGATTGCAATGCTCATTAGACATAAAGGGGGGCGCACCCGGCGCGCGCCCCACTAAAATTGGAAAAAATATGATTTTTTTTGGCGTAAAATCGTGATTTTTCACACGAAATACCCTAGTTCTAATAATAAAACCCTAAATGCTCGCTTACTCGCAAGGGTTATAACGGGATGCCATTACACGTAATGGAGCAGCCGCCGAGATTTTTGCGCTCGCTTACAGAGTTTCTGACGCCTGCATTTATCAATAATAAGACATAACCTTTCCTTTTGTCCATTATTATAACAAGTTTTTATCACCTACCAGTATTTTAGAATGTAATTCCCATAAAATAAAAATCCATGTCTCTGAACATTTTGAATTTCGTCATTTCCGGCCTCACTATTTGGATGTCGATACTATATTTGGCGATTTGAGGCGTGAGTGTTTACATCAGCGTGTAGTAAGAAATACCATATTTAGAAAAGCTCCGCCTTCCGTAGTTTCCTGTTATGGAAAACGATCGATAAATTTGAACAAGGTTGTTGCTACCTTTGAAAAGCATATATTTCTCAGCCAAACCGATTTAACAAGGACTGGGATCATCAGTAATAGTTATAATGAAATGTTTGAAGCGTAAATAGTGAGTTTTTATGTTTCAACTGCAACTTTTATTTTGCTCCATTGTGACGAATAGGACCACGTTGTAGCTCTGCCGAGACACAAGTTTGTCACAGGAGCTACATTATTGCAGCTAGAAATACCAAAAAAAACCAACATTTAAGTGCGTCCCCCCTAACTTAAAATCCTGGATCCGCCCATGTAAAGTGACAGCAATGTTTTCATAATTTGTGAGAGTTGGAGCCATTTTTTCGTGTTTACAAGAAGATTTCCCTCCAATTCTTTGACAAAGATGATCAAAAAACTTTGATAGTGACAACAGACACTTTGTCCAAATTTTCTTTGACAAAGTTTTTGATGGAAAACTTTGATAGTGACAACGGGTCTTTACTCTGGTAAGATATCACGTGACCAAGCCCATGCATTCCTGTGTTTATCACTAACTTTTTCCGAACCTTATAATCATATCCATTATCACCATTCGACCTCAACGTATTAAAGAATTGCATATGAAGAGAGGGGTTATGGTGTTTAACGCCACTTTCTACAATATTTCAGTTATATCGTGGCGCTCAGTTTTATTGGTGGGGGAAACCACAGACATGTCGCAAGTCACTGACAAACTTCATCACATAATGTTGTATCCAGTACACCTCGCCTAAAAAGACAACATCTGTGACATTAATGGGTGCTTGCGTAGAACACCATCTTTTGTGTTATAATTACAGATATACTCATCAATTGTATTGCATAACAACATCGCATCAGTGGTGCAATGGTTAGCGTGGTAGGGGCCCGGGTGGCTCAATGAGTTAGGTCGCTGGATCTAACAACCCATACAAACCTATCACCAATACGGCATGGGTTCGCGCCCGGCTTTGTAAATTACAAAAAGGGTGCACTCGACTCGCAGCCGCAAGTGATAAAGTTTATCAGTTGGTTGCCCATGGTCGGTGGTTCTCTCCGAGTACTCCGGCTTCCTCCACCACTAAAACTGGTCGCCATGATATAGCTGAAATATTGTTGAAAGTGGCGTTAAAACATCAAGAATAAAAATAAATCGATTGTAGTAGATCGTGGGTTCGAGCCTCGTTTTGGTCAAACCAAAGATTATAAAACACAGGCACTTGTTTCATTAAAAAAATATATGCCCCCTCCTCTTCCTTACTTCAAGGTAAACATCTACCCTTTTCCCCTTTCCCACTTAGCCTCAATATTTTTCAGTCATTGAAACGGATACAGCCACTTCCGGTTTGCGCTGGATTTTTCATATGCATTCGGAATTCTCTAGACCGGCCATGTGTAACAATACCACATGAGCATCTCCTCTCAAATGTAAAGTAAGCCTGTAAAATACAGATAATTGTTCCAATGCAGATTATAAAAATATGTTCAACTCCAAATTACTGACATTTGATTTTTAAAGCACCTTTTTTAAAATTTTCTAAATCAATTTAAACCGGACCGGAAGTGGCTGTATCCATTTCAATGACTGAAATTTTCACTAAGCCACGTTCGCTGACTATTCTTGTCCAATTCGTCTGAGGGGGGCCCGGTAGGTATATTTAAATGTGGCAGTCGAAAAGATAAATATCTCGGGAGTGTAACGATATAATTGGATCAGCGAAAGGATCATAAATAAGCGAAAAATATTGAGGCGAAGTAGGGAAGGGGAAAGGGTAGATGTTTACCTTGACCGGAAGTAAGGAAGAGGAGGGGGCATATATTTGTTTGAATGAAACAAGTGCCAGTGCTATAAAACTGGTATTTGTTGCGTTTCTACTAAACACACAGCATTAAAGAGAAAGAACAGAGCAAAGATTGGTTGACTCGGAATCAGGATAATGTGTCCGAGTGGGGCGACACGTCTACCCACGGACTGTTGTTGCAGTGAGCTAGCATTTAATTGTGTCCTCTAGTTCAAAGTGTCCGCCGGAAACTTTTACATATGTTATAGTGTCCAGCAGACATTTTTACAACCCTAACCCTAACCCTAACCACAATTTCATAGCACCGGACACTATTTCATATCGCAATCTCTATAAAATATTGTCCGGGGGGAACACTTTAACATAGGACACTATCATGTCCTACACTAGCACTAAAAAGTCCAACTAAGCGTGTTGGTCTAGAACAAAGCGGATATCATTACCATCTCCTCGAATGTAATTATTGTTCTCCCGATGGTATTACTCAGGGGGTGAATGTACGTCATAATTGGAAGACATTTTGTGCCGCTTGATGGTAAGGTTTGTTTATAGCATTAGTTATTGTAAGGATAACATTAAATGTGATAGTGCGTCAAATGTCCCTAAATGTTCGCTAAACAGCGGTGTGTCCATCGTTCAAAAACTTGTTGTCAAACTCTCAAACACTTCGACAATGTTATATCCACCTTCAAGCGGTACAAAATCACAGGCACTCGAATTCCGGACCCCCCTTTTTCCTCATTTGGTCCCTTCCGCGATTATGGTATGGATCTTTGTCTGGAAGTAGCTGCAATAATGTAGCTCCTGTGACAAACTTGTGTCTCGGCAGTAAGTGAGTAAGCGAGCATTTAGGGTTTTATTATTAGAACTATCTGGAAGTATATCTTTGAACCATTTATCCATATTTTACAACATTTCGTGTTACAACTCTCTCGTTCTACTAACTTTTGTTTCTAGCTCCAGCTGCCGTGTATATATAAGTAATACGGCAGCAGTGGCGTAGCTTGGGTCTTTTTTCTAGTGAGGCGAAAAAATGCTAGGGGGGTCCGGAAATTAAAAAAAAAATGGGTGATTGAAACGCATTTCCCCGAGTTTAAATGGATAATTTATGATTTCAATAATAACCGAAATAACACGCAGAAAACTATTTCGATATGCGTCAAATGACTGTGTTTGTGAATTTATTTCAGAACCTTGGGTGTGGCTACATGAAGCTTCTTCCCGAGTTTCAGATAGAATCTATATCTGCAATCGAAAAAAAAACGAGAAGATAAAATAAGCTTGTATCTAAGAGCGGATTTAAGCCGGGCACACCGGGCGTGCTTTCCCCTCACCTCCCCCCGTTTGATAATAGTTTTCTCACTCTTAAGGCAAATGTTTGAAGAAAAAAATTGTAGCGCGCCTTCCTGTTTGAAAAATTCTAGGGCCGTCCCTGGTATCAGTTTCCTAATTTGTTGACTGATTAATTATAATGTTTTTTTTTTATTCATGGCAGAGTCATGATTTTTGACTGTCGTCTGACTCGAATGTCATTATGAGGTAACCAACTGTAGACTAGTTTAATTTTACCTGGTGCTGTCCTAGTGTCCGTGGACTCTGTAGTCTTCCTTTTTTTAATTAGGAACTTTTCCATTTCCACTTTCAAACATTGGCACACGGCAACAAACTATACTAATTATGTAACATGACGGAGCCAAAAGTTTCCGTCAACGATTTCAATTAATGATGTAGAATATATTTTTATTACAAACTTTGACAAAGGTTTTTATTTCTCGTATTTTAATCAACTTTTATAATATTAATCACATTAATTTTTTTTCTGCAAAAAAATCTAGTGAGGCAGTTGCCTCATTGCCTCAATGGAAGCTACGCCACTGGGCAGCTGGAGCTAGAAACAAAAGTTAGTAGAACGAGAGAGCTGTAACACGAAATGTTGTAAAATATGGATAAATGGTTGAAAGATATACTTCCAGACAAAGATCCATACCATAATCGCGGGAGGGACCAAATGAGGAAAAAAAGGGGGGGGGGTCCGGAATGCCTGTGTACAAAATGGCTACCAATTATGTCGTACATCACCCTTTAGCTGAAAACTGCTCATTTGGCGTTAAGCAACAATCACTCACTCACCCGTAATTGTCAATATATCTTTTAAATATTTAGATTGATGCCTTTCGTTTTCAATCATATTGAAATGATTAATGTTATTTGTGTTTGTTTGCATAGAGTGGTGTACAACACATTTGATTTTTTTTGTCTTCGACTTTTGCCAGATTCTCTGGATTGTCCCTTCGGTATCCCTAATGTTTATTTAGTTTTGTCAGGTTAAAATACTGTGTAACATATTTCTGAGATTTACATGTACATGCAAACATTGGTTGAATCAACTAAATGGGCCGTAGTCTGGGGCGGATCCAGGATTTGTGGTTAGAGGGGGCGTGAGTAGGCGAGGGGTCTGGGGACCGCTTAAGGTCCCCAGCGGGTCCAAGGCAGAGCCCTTGTAGAGGGCCCAGGGGGGGCTAAGCCCCCCGGAAGCTTTGGTGGTTTGAGGAATTACAGACATTTATTTGAACGACAATTTTGAACCAACCACACCATTTCTATCAGACCAATAAAACATGACTTTGAGTCTTAATTTTGTCGGATAATTGTTAACAGTATGTTTTTGTCAGATTATAAGAACCTAAAGTAAAACTTTTCTTTAACAACCGTGATGCGAATTGTTCAACTCATGACTGATTGATCACGATATTTTAACCCTTCAAAGAACTATTGGTTTAGTTTTAACGCATTCCTCATTTCACTAATTGGTCTGTACTTTCGGTGCTTGTCCTTTCGGGTGGTTCTAGTTAATACTGCCCGTCCGGATGGAGCTTTTCTTTTCGTCGTTTGATTCATTCATTGAAAACGTATGATTCGACCGTTCTTGTTTATAGACAAACAAAAGCGAAAATTGTCAATACATGAACTTGTTATTGATTTCTGATAAGCTAACGTAACTAAACTAGATGATCAGAATCGTTTCATGCAGCATTAATGTTAACATATTCGCCTTTGTTTGTCTATAAACAAGAACGAATCATACGTTTTCAATGAATGAACCAACGGCGAAACGGAAAAGCTTCATCCGGACGGACAGTATACTGATTTGTATCAATGGGTAGAACTTTTTAGATTGATATCCTAAATTTACTCCTAATATCATTACTATTCATTTTTACTTACAGGTCACGAGTTAACCATTCATGAAAAAGTTGTTTGTTGAACTGCTTAAGTAACGTTGTATAACGTATAACATATGTTTTGCGAATTTTTTTTGGGGGGGGGGGGTGCACACCCCGCACGCCCCCCTCTAAATCCGCCTCTGGTAGTATAAAAATGAGTTTTATTTTGTCAGATGGTTGAAAAATTTCCGCCATTATAAAGTTTTCGATAAAAAATACCCGGATGTATGACGTACGTTGTCCACCCTGGATAAGTTTGTCAGTGACTTGCGACTGGTCGGTGGTTTTCTCCGAGTCCTTCGGTTTCCTCCACCAATAAAGCTGACCGTCACGATATAACTGAAATATTGTTGAAAGTGGCGTTAAACACAATCAAGCAAACAAACAAACAAACAAGCATAAATTCAAACTGAAATTAAAACATATGACTGCTTTGTGTACTTGATCAAGCCGGTGAGATTGTGTGGCAGAATTAAAGAAGAAATGTCACTTTACAAAACACACGATTTCTGACGTAGAAAGCATGAATGGAGGACTATTCGACAGAGCTATGAAATGTAAATTATGTAGAAATACAATGCATAGACATATTAAGCCTGAACACGGGTATAGCTTTCTTTATCTTTAATGATGAAAATTATTTGAATTATTTGAAAGAAAAAAAAAGTTCCTTTATTTGTTGTTATCCCGCGTTAGCTTTAATGCTTCGCGTTAGTATTTGGCGTATGCAGGGTGTGTATATAGCCTTCCCAATTTAAATCTTAAGACTCTTTAATTAATCCTTTAACATAAGACCCGGCACAGTACGTTTCTAACGTTTTATTTGGGTTTCCCCCTTTTTTTAATGTGGCGGCAAATCTTACATACATTGTACCAATACATTATTATTGGTCACAAACAATTTTTGTGTATCACTGCACACGTGTCAATAATGACCGTATTTATTTACTTTAACAACTGGACTGCTATATTGTATAATGAAAACTGTTCCGGCGACTCAGTCGAGTGCGCGCTGGAGATCGTGAGTTTGAGCCCCGGTCGCGTCAAACCATAGACTATAAAATTAGTATCTGTTGCTTCTCCGCTAAGCACACAGCAAAAAGGAGTAATCTATAAATAAAACTGGTTCGCGAAATTCGTCAGTCCTGTCAGACATGACTATCAAAATGTGCCCAGATGTTGCTATTTATAAGTACTGACACAAGATTGGTATTTTGCAATAGAAAATTATTTAGGACTGACATTTTTTTCACTAGGACCATCAAACCCATATACAATATCGTGAACCCTGGGTTTGCTCGGAATCATAATAATGTGTGGAGCAAATAAAATGTCTACGCGCGCAAGACTGTCGTGATCCCACTAAATCAAGGACCCAGCGTGGCGTGAGATTGTTTACCCGTTTCAACTCGGAAAACCGCGGTATAAAATAACATGAAGTTACTTACGATACGTCGTTTTCTCCGGATACTCCGATTTCCTCCACCAAGAAAACTGATATACATGTAGCTGAGTAACCTGACGATATCTTTTTATATTCCGGAAAATCATATCATACAAACCCTGAAACGTATCAATTTTACAATCGTTTCAGTATATCCGTTTAAGAAAAAAAATGCCGCGAACTTCACCACTATTCACATTATATTGATTTTGCAAGAGAGGTAAACAAGACAACTTATAAGTTTATAGAAAATATAACGATCATACAAAAATCGTTGTTAATGTGCACCAGACAATATATCGGATTCCCAATATAACTATTAACACTCTTTCTTTGGTGGTTATGAACGACTACGTACGTCGTACGTGCCATGGGAATCTGGGTCGTTTCGCCCCGAATCACGTTCACCCCGTGAGTCGTTTCGCCCCTATTCCCGTTTACCCCCATTCCCTTTCGCCCCGGGTCGTTTCGCCCTCATTTATTAATAGTGCTTTAAAAAATGAAATATCGAAAATACCATTACAAATATTCGTATTTTGGATTGTTGTAAAGCTTGTTCATGGGTACTTTATTTTTGTCTTCATCATAATTAACATGCTTTCTTGACATGTTTAATATTATGTATGGCTTCACTTTCAATTTCATTGTTTGGCACCTGATTAAATGTGTAAAATTTCTTTGTTCACTTTCATTGTTTGACACCTGATTAAATTTGTAAAATTTCTTTGAGCAAAACAGTAATAAATTACTCTGCATGGCTTCAAATTAGTTGTTGACACAGGTATCAATGTATCAGTTGTTATTATTTTTTTTGTATACAACTAATAAATAAATAATTACCCAAAAATTGTTGAAAAAGACTTCATCTATTATTATATAGTAGCGATTAAGTGGGGCGAATTGACTCACTTTCCGGGGCAAGACGACCCGGGGCGAACAGGTAATCGTAGCTGCAATAATGTAGCTCCTGTGACAAACTTGTGTCTCGGCAGAGCTACAACGCGGTCCCATTCGTCACAATGGAGCAAAAAAAAAGTTGCAGTTGAAACATAAAATCTCACTATTTACGTTTCAAACATTTCATTATAACTATTACTGATGATCCCAGTCCTTGTTAAATCGGTTTGGCTGAGAAATATATGCTTTTCAAAGGTAGCAACAATCTTGTTCAAATTTATCGATCGTTTTCCATAACCGGAAACTACGGAAGGCGGAGCTTTTCTAAATATGGTATTTCTTACTACACGCATTCACTCCTAAATCGCCAAATATGGTATCGACATCCAAATAGTGAGGCCGGAAATGACGAAATTCAAACTGTTCAGAGGGAAGATTTTTATTATGTGGAAATTACGTTCTAAAATACTGGTAGGTGATAAAAACTTGTTATAATAATGGACAAAAGGAAAGGTTATGTCTTATTATTGATAAATGCAGGCGTCAGAAGCCCTGTAAGCGAGCGCAAAAAATCTCGGCGGCTGCTCCAGTACGTGTAATGGCATCCCGTTATAACCCTTGCGAGTAAGCGAGCATTTAGGGTTTTATTATTAGAACTAAGGTAATCGGGGCGAAACAACCCGGTACCGTGCCATGGCCATGTAATGATGTATGATGTCATGTTCTGGACCTGGGTCTGCTCACAGGAACCGTAACAATCAAAGCAGAAAATGACACAAATCCCTATATATCTGATACAGAACTATTATGCCATTAAATGTAACAACTAGTGATGGGAATCTGTACATTTTCAAGATCAATGATCGTTATATCAACATCGACCGATGATCGATCATCGGTGACAATTGCCTGCTAAATGTATTTCAGTGTTCTCCATTTTTGCTCAGTGATAGGTGGTTGTTTTTTGTTGCTGACTTTTATAGTGTGTTTTCATTTTTTCGCCATTGCGCTTAAGTACGCGTATTCGCGACAAAAATAATACAAAGAATACTTTATATTTCCAATTGTATGCTACTACTTGCTACAGCAATTTTATTTTCTTTTCAACATTTCTCTCTTAATTCTTCTTTCTCTTGTAATTTTCCTTAGCAAAAGAGATTTCATCACAATTTTTTTTCAAAAGTTTTGATTTTTCTGTTGATTCCTTTGCTTTTTCAACCAAGATATGTCTCTTTCTAAGTTTCCCCCAAATGTTCATGGCTGTCATGAAATCAAATTCTGAGTCATCCGGTCCATGTATTGAAACCATCATTAATCCTTGTAATATGGTGTTAGTCAGCCTGTTTGTTCCTCAATGTTGTCTTCACTCTGGTCATACAACTGAATCCCCTTTCACATTCAATACATTAGACAAACGAGCCGTATAATTATGTAATCAGAAGTGGAATGTGGATATTAACGTGTCCATTTTCTCAAAAAAAATGTTTTGCCTATACCAAGGATTTATATAGTAAGATATAAATCCTTGCATATATCAACTAAGAATAGGAACAAAATCAGTTTTTAGCTCACCTGGCCTTTAGGCCAGGTGAGCTATTGTCATCACTTTTCGTCCGTCGTCTGTTGTCGTCGTTCATCGTCTGTCCGTCAACATTTCACATTTTAATCTTCTCCTCAGAAACCACTGGACCAATTGCAACCAAACTTTGGTGGAATGGTACTTGGATGGCCCCCTTTCGAAATTGTGTCCGGTGATCCCGACTTCCAACCAAGATGGCCACCAAGCTAAAAATAGAAAAAAGGGGGGATGAAATTTTAATTGTCCATTGCTGCTTTAGTGTAAGTCAAAATGAGCTGAAATTTTAACTGCAGCTACATGGCAAGGAGTAGTTTAACATATATTCCGGGTTTTTCTGTGAAATTTTTCTTTCAGCCGATATATACCGATTATGCAAATTAGGCATATTTTGATAAAAGATCACATTTAAATCTTCTGCTCTGAAACCGCTGAACCAAATTAAACCAAACCTGGCAGGGTGGGTCCCTTTCAAAAATGTGTCCGACAGCCCCGCCCTCCATTCAAGATGGCCACTGTTACTAAAAATAGAAATTTCTTCAAATGGCCAAAACTGCTCTATTTTAAGCCAGAATGTGCCCAAATTTGAACTGTGTAAGCATAATGATGAGCTTTTTAGCATATATTACAGGATTTTTTATGAACTTTGAACTTTTGCCGATTTTGATCGATTATGCAAATTAGAAAATAGGGGGGATGAAATTTAAAAAAAATCTTCTCCTCGGAAACTACTGAGCCAATATCAACCAAATTTTGCTGAAATGATTCTTGGATGGTCCCCTTCCAAAATTGTGTCCATTGATCCCGACTTCCAACCAAGATGGCCACCAAGCTAAAAATAGAAAAAAGGGGGGATGAAATTTTAATTGTCCATTGCTGCTTTAGTGTAAGTCAAAATGAGCTGAAATTTTAACTGCAGCTACATGGCAAGGAGTAGTTTAACATATATTCCGGGTTTTTCTGTGAAATTTTTCTTTCAGCCGATATATACCGATTATGCAAATTAGGCATATTTTGATAAAAGATCACATTTAAATCTTCTCCTCTGAAACCGCTGAACCAAATTAAACCAAACCTGGCAAGGATGGTCCCTGGGTGGGTCCCTTTCAAAATTGTGTCCGACAGCCCCGCCCTCCATTCAAGATGGCTGCTGTTACTAAAAATAGAAATTTCTTCAATTGTCCATTGCTGCTTTATTATAAGTCAAAATGAGCTCAAATTTGAACTGCAGCTACATGGCAAGGAGTAGTTTAGCATATGTTCGGGTTTTTTTTTTTTGAAATTTTTCTTTCAGCCGATTTATACCGATTATGCAAATTAGGCATATTTTGATAAAAGATCACATTTAAATCTTCTCCTCTGAAACCGCTGAACCAAATTTGTGTCTGGTGGTCCCGCCCTCTGACCAAGATGGCTGCACAGCTGTACTTAGTTTAACATAGGACCCTATGGGAAATTCACATAAAAACCATCTTTTCTGGAACCAGTAGCTCAATTAAAACCAAACTTTGATGGAATAGTCATTGGATGGTCCTCTTCCAAAGTGGTGTCCGCCATTTGCGCTCTCCCGCCAAGATGGCCGCCACAGTGCAGTTGCGTTGTTATTGAAAGCAGCTTTGATCCAGGTGAGCGATTACAGGCTCCTGGGAGCCTCTGGTTTAATTTCATAATTATAGATCAGTGTTATTTCATGGAATTTGAAAATTTTAAAAAAGCATCTGAAATTACTTTATGAGCATGTATATTAGCAATTTCCGTCGATACATGTAAAACGAAATTTTTATTTTTTTTATGTTTTACAAATATTTAATCTCCATTTTATTTTCAAATTTGTTTTTCACAACTAAAAAAAAAGAACAAAAAGTGTTTTTTTTCCCTCATTATGACAGGTTGTACTTGTAAAATTACTTCGAATTCGATCTTTCATTACCCTTGTCTCGGATTGAAACCACTCATAATTGTGTCACAAAATTAATCCTGACCCAGGGGCAAATGTACAGTTAACTTGTACTTAATTGTTTAAAGAAAGATGATCAAATATGCTAATCGAAGGGTGTTATAATTTAAAAGAGAAATGTTTATACAGCACTTACATGTAAAAGTGTGTCATCTTTAGTGTATAGTTTGGAAGTAATTTTTTACCGGAAATTGTTAAAATCTTTTCACAGATAAATATTTCTGTCGTTTTACAAAGTCAAATAATTCAAAAACATTGGCATGTGGAGTATAACCCATTAAAAGGTATGCTCGTACTTATTTCGTCATTAAAATTGTCAACTGTCCCCTGATTAAATATACGTTTAAAGACATTCTGACTATTGTAACATAGGAGCCACATGGAATGCAACAAAGGATTTTAATTGGGATCATTACGCAAGTTGGGAAAACAACATTAATTTTTGGACCGTCTTTGAAAAATGAATGTCGGTCGGAAGAGAATTATAGCTGGTCGGCGAAACCGGCTATTACCAGCAATGGAGAACACTGTATTTACTGACTATAATTAATCAAATAGTCTTTATTTCAAGAGTATGATTGATATGAATAAAATTGTATCATAAATTTATAAACTATAATTTTTCCATTAGTAAACATTAAC
Source organism: Bathymodiolus brooksi (assembly GCA_963680875.1). Classification (NCBI taxonomy): domain Eukaryota; kingdom Metazoa; phylum Mollusca; class Bivalvia; order Mytilida; family Modiolidae; genus Bathymodiolus; species Bathymodiolus brooksi. The sequence continues at coordinate 70,875,927 of OY804589.1, forward strand.
TTTAAAATAGAACAAAACAAAAGATCGTTTTCCATATGTGTAACACCTGATATAGATAGATAAATAATAGACTAGTACAAATATGTGTTTGACAAAAGTAAAGATTTGAATAAAATCAAATAATATATTTACAAACTATAATTTTTTCATTTGTAAACATTAACTTAGAACAAAACAAAAGATCGTTTTCCATATGTGTAACACCTGATATAAAATGGACTATTCCGGGAAGTAGATAAATAATAGACTAATACGTGTATTGACAGCGTCAATAGTACACTTGGACAAAATTGCCAGATGTTTGTCGGTATGAGGGCAAAAAAAACCAGCTGGGATAAAACTGCAATATTTTTGTCAGTATGGAGACAGAAAAAAAAACCAACCAAAGAACAAAGTTAAGCATATATATTTTAGACACTATTGAATCAGAATCGACCACAAGGTTTAAGAATCGATCATCGGATCGTATGATGACGTCTGACTGATTAATCGATGTTTCCGATGATCGGTACACCACTAGTAACAACTGAATTTTAATTGACTCATTTCAAAGTAATATCTTGCTAATAACAGGCAAAGGGCACTGGCCTTTCTATCCACGGTGGCGTTCTCGGTATCAGGTAAAATCGGCACCTATCTAAATAGTCAAACCGGCACCTTATGTTTTAGTTCGGCACCCGTCATGGTCAAGTTGGCATCAGTATTAAAAGTAATATACAATGTAGTAATAATAAAATATCTACATGTATATAAATATAAAAAAAGAAAGTTGAATTTATTAACTAGTATATTGTATATAAATCTATGCAGTCAATCAACGAAACATTGTTAGTTATTACAATTAAATTTGATTGCTTTTAATTAATTTTACTTTTCCTTTAATAAAAATAAATACTTGTAATATAAATTAAATACATCTAACATGCTGCATAATTAACATTTGATGTGTTTCTTTTGAATATACTCTGGAAATCTTTGATGTTGCAATATAGAGGGAAAGACAATAAAGCCTACACCCAAGCCATCATAATTATTTTGAGAAAATTTAGAAAAACAGAGGCTTAAATTTGTATTAACTCTCCATATTGTTTCTTTATTTAATATTATATACATCAAAACAATATTGTGAAGCAGAATATGAACATTTTACACTGATATTAAGACATATTTCATTCACATACAAAAAATGTACATATACATTCAATTATTAAACATATTTTTATATATATTATATACAGTGCTCCCTCGTTAAACCGCCACCTTCTGTGCAGTCGGTAGTTTGGCGGTATAATGAGTTTGGCGATAAACTGAGGGACATTGCAAACCGGAAGTTATGTGATCATATGAAAAGATAAACTTTCAACTCGACTGACATGCATTTTGCACTTGTACAAATACATAAGTATAAATAATACATGTTTAATAAATAAATAAATTAGAATAATTATATTCACATCGGAAATGTCCTGTACAATTTGCAGATCTTTGTCAATGTTGATAAATTCTTGAACTGTCATTTGTAGCTCGGGACATTAAGGTCATTATAAACACGTGACAGCCACAGTTCATCTTCATTTGTGGGGTTATTGGAAGATCCCATTTAATTGTCAAATTATCGGCAATATGTTGTTATGTTAATTATGGATTTTCCTTTGCATAACTTATAATTGCACGTTTTTGTTTGTCGTCTAATTAATTACGCTTTCTCTTCAAGCACGACATTTTTATGACAACTAATTAAATTACAAATTTTACTCAGGATTAAAAGTACAAATGTAATCACTAGAAGAGTAAATACAGGTAATTATTCTAATCAAAACAACTATGAGATCAATGACCGTGTCCGATGACCAGTTTTGACATTCCATAATTACCGATTAATACACAGCTGTCAAAGGGTAGTTGTGGGCGGTACTAACGGGGGAATTTAAATTGGTTTTGCGACTTTTGTGTCTGAAAACCTGTGGCGGATGGCGGTAGCTGAGTTTGGCAGTATAACAGGGGATTTTTAATGGGGGAAATCGGGACAGACGAGAATTTTGGCGATAGGCGAGGTTGGCGATAAAACGGGGGGCGATAGACCGAGGGAGCACTGTATTGTGGTAAATTTTGTTAAATTATTATTATTTAATTTTGGAAAATACCTATTAATTTGGAATAATTTAATTTTGGACAAAATTATGTTTTGAATTATATGGTTTACAGGCTGTCAGAATTGATTTTTTGTTTATATTCGATGTTTTATACTAATAAAATATTCTGAACAAAAAGCCAGGTTTAAAAAATCTGGTATTATGTCGTAATTAGTGAAAAGAATTTGAATGTTTAACATTGTATATCTGTTAGTGGAATTAAGAAATAATTCTCGGATGCCGGGCTCTATGCTTATTTTAACATGGGTAGGCATTATCCGAGAATTATTTCGATTCTAACAGGGCATTTACGATAATTTTATGCATTCAAGCGTTCCTAGACAGAGGTTATTTTTGGGCACTGTTCCAAATACCTCCCGCTATTATTTACAAGAATATATAACGCTACAGAAACGTTGATAAAAAATTGATAACGATCAAAAATGAGTTTCATCTGATTTTTTTTGTATATTTATTATTTTTATTCTTTTAATTTAACATACATAAAGTACAAATATGTAAAATACGCTGTCGATTAGATATGCCTTCTGCACATGTGCTTAGGGTGTTCTGTGCTATTTAGAGCCTTCTATTGTTTTTAAAGCGAAAGTAGCACGCCATGTTAGAATCACCATTAGCACATGACCTAATTATGAATCGGCTGCAGTTCCGAAGTTTGCCGAGCAGCGTGTGATAACTGCTATAAATAACTGAGGAAGCATGTTGCATGTAAATTCATTAGAATTAATATAATTTAAGAAATATATCTTATGAAATTGGATCCCGGGGTAATCAGTTAATATTATATAATGGTATTTAGTAAGAAAGACACTTAAGATCAAAAATATGTGATGAAATCAATAAAAACAAATCCAATCTGTGGAAAGGGGCCCAATAAAGGGAAAATTGTAAACAAATTGTATTGCATATTATTGACAACACTTGAGTTGGCTTGATTATTTTTTTTTTTTAGAAAAAAACAGACATGAAGTTCTCTAATTTAAAAGAGATATCACCTAGCGTTTTCTCCTGAAAAAAAAACTAAATAAAAAACTAGGGTGCAATTCTACTGTCAAAATACGATTCGGCCGAAAAAAGATACTAAATTATGCTTACACGTTGAAAAATGGAGTAGGTAGGTATAACATCTTTTTTTAATTTTTACACAAAGCTTACTGAATCCTCCTGTTTGTGTAGAATCCGTCAATGCAGGCCTCGACATTAACGTTTGTCCGATTGTCCGGTACCAGTGAAAACTGATGTCGGACAAGTAGATCTTGTACTACAGTTGTCAAGACGAGACAAGTGAAAAAATGACTGTCCTACCTTTTGAAGGTTATTTTCTATGATAAAAATGTGTTGCTTTATCATTTTTACAGACATAAACTTTGTAAATAATTATTTTAATGTGTTTAGAAATATTGGTTTCCATTGAAGTACACTATCGCTAATTATTACGGTGAACCAAGAGACATTCCGAACATATACATCAGGGTTTGAAATTAGCGGTCGCCTACTCGCCATTTGTGAGTAAATTTCAGTGTGGACCCTTAAAAATCTCATCGTAGTCGTCCACTTGGCCCATTAAAAATTAGAAAAAATAAAATAGTGTAAATCTATATGTAATAATTCCTATTCACCGAGATCAAAATTCGAAAAATATTGACATTTCCATCGATCGATTTTAAGCCCCGATGTTTTGTTTTGATATTAAACTGATATCCGCTTATATTACGCTTCGCTTTATGAACTAAGTAACGAAGTGTAGTAGCCCGGGAACCAGCTTATTTTGATGTATGCGAATCTTATCTCCAGTTAAGGAGATCTACGCCTGTTCTATTTAACACCTCCGTACCAATTTTTGCATTAATTTTGCATCATTTAAGGATTGAAATAAAGAATTTAGTTGTTGTTGTAAAGGGATTTAGGTAACAAATAATTCTTTTAACAACGATGATTTATCTGTTGTCTTTATATTGCACAAACCATGCCGTTTTCTGTTGATTCATATTACGGAATTTTATAGTACGCTTTTTCGATTTTGATTTTTAATTTTACATGTTCGTTTAAAATATCCGGTTGGCGAAATGTTTTGCCAAGACGATTTAAGTCAGTTCTTTTTGGGGAACTCTGGGCCTCTTAAAAGGCAAACTGAACAGAGAACACAATATTTTAGAGATTACGAAAAGTCCAAACGCTCTAGACAATTTTTAAAGGAATGGAAACAAAACCGTCCATGGTTAGTTGATACTGAAAGTGAAACCGGCATGGTTTGTTAATAAATAAATAAAATAAATAAATAAAGTTTTATTTAAAGTCGATACATATCACAACATACATATTGCAAAGAACAAAAAAAATGAAAATTCATTTACTACAGGATGTACAAGCTACAAACATCCCCACCATATGTCAAGCTCTAAATCGCCCCGAAATTTGACTTCATCTATAAATTTCTGAAGTCATAGTGTATTGGTGCATGTAAAATTATTTTATTTTGAGGAAAATGTTTTGGAAATTTGTTATTTTCTGTATTAAATTATAGTTTCTGAATGGCCAATTTTGCTGCCTGCTGCCAGGAAATGGCCAGAATACAGGATTTTACACCATTTATCCCAGGGCATCCGGGGGCCTTCAGCGGACCCCCCGCCGTAGGCCACCTTGCAAGCGAGGTGGCAGGCGAGCTATGCACGCCTGATGGGCCCATAATGGGCCCCTAACAAGTTGTGTGGGCTACCAAAATTAATTTGGTGGGGGCCCACTTGGCCCCTAAAATATTTCCTTAGCTTCAAACCCTGTACATGGATCTATAAAACTATTTGTATTTATTTTTCGTAAACAAACAACATTTTGGCGCCATTTTGGAAAGGGGATGCAATGCGGTATTGTGCTACGGGAAATGTCGACCGAACTTTTTGTCCGAAGGTACTTTCAACAAAACGAACTTGATTTATTTTTTTCTCATTTCTGTGACATAAGATCATAGTTCTCAGCTATTTACTTATGATTTTATGACAAATTTCAACTGCAATTAGGCCAAAAAAAAATGTGTGTTTACGGTCACCCGACCGACCCTACTTTTCAGCCGCTGACCCTAACCTTTTTTATCGGTAATTATTCGACCCTAATTTTTGCTAGCGACCCTATCAATTATTACATTAAATTCGGATAACCATTTTTTTTTGTTTAGTCAGCAGCAATGTTTTATTTATTCAACCGCTAGCTTTTTGTTGAAATTGAGAGCAAAGAAGTTAGAAAAACTGTGTAACTCATCATAAAACAGCTTCAACAAATGACGGCTTACCCAGGCCTCTACATTAACATATTTTTCAACTTGTCCCTTCGGACAACTAACTAAAAAAAGCACTTGTCCGACTCAATCTTTTAGTTGTCCGAAAAAATTAATAAAAATTACAAAAACTAGAGAACAATTATCCTAAGCCTAAATCAAGTCCTCTATCGTATTTTGCACAAAAGACAAGTTTAAATTTGGCACCAAATTGATATCCGATAAATTTTACGTGTCCGTTCTGGAGTGATTCTTGTTCTTATATTTCAAATATTGATATTTCCGTTCATTAAAGCGTTTCTGAGATTGCGTCTTTAATTTTGTCAATGTCCTTGAACTTCATCAAAGCATGATAAATGATATCAATAAAAGAGTTTTGATCTGGCGTTTCACTTTAGTTTTAATCAAAATAAATCATGGACAAATTGGAGATCAAACAGGGCTCTTTTATACAACAAACCCAGTATTTTATACCAGTGGAAATAGATTTGCCCGTCGTACCGGCACGTTTGGGAATCTGATTTTTTCACTTGTCCCGTCGGACAACCGTAATACAAGATCTACTTGTCCGATGTCAGTTTTCACTGGTACCGGACTATCGGACAAACGTTAATGTCGAGGCCTGTTACCGGAAATTTCGAAAATGAAATATCGGATTCCGGAACCGGGAACGACTATTTCCGGTTTTGCCGATAGTGAAAAAAAAAAATGCCGACCGACCGACCCTAGATTTTTTTGACATGTGACAGTAAACACACATTTTTTTTTGGCCTTAGTATAAAACATCGAATAATGGCAACTTTGAATATAAACAAAAAATTCAATTCTGACAGCCTGTATGCCTTTAAGAAAATTATGAGTTTTGAATTGTTTAATTTTGGAAATAATTATTATGCATTTATTTTTAATTTAAATTTGGAAAAAAAAATTATGCATTAATTTTGGAGAAAATTATTATGCTTTATTTTTGAATGATTTAATTTAGGAGAAAATTGTTATGCATTAATTTTGAAATATTTAATTTGTGAGACAACATTGAACAAAAGAAAAACCAAAATGACATGCATTCAACCTTTGACCTTATGTTAATTAATTTGATTCCAGTGTGAACAAGCTAGTAAAGGTGGAAAAGTTGGGTTTTATTGTTTAACTAGACGATGCAGTTAACAACAGTAGCTTGCGTGGAATGTCATGGAAAAGTAAAATATTCCGGACTGGATACAGGAAATGTCCCGTGGAAAAATGGAAATCTTATTATCCAGCTGGTGAATGGCACATGGAGGATGAATCTTGAATATGATGTCTGTAAAGGAACACCACACAAATCTTATACGGTCTGTGTTTTATGGAATGAGTAGTTAATATTTTAAACCAAAGAGAATAGCCTGTCATTCAATTTTGTTCCATTTAAATCTTATACAGTTTGTTTTATAGTATAACCAGTTAATATTTTAAACCAAAGAGAATATATAGCCAGTCATTCAACTATTGAATGATGTTCCATTTAAATCTTATACAGTCTGTGTTTATAGTATAACCAGTTAATATTTTGAACCAAAGAGCCTGTCATTCAACTATTGAATGATGTTCCATTTTGATTTGTAAGATCCATATATACATGTACAAATTGAAAAAAAAAATATCCTGTAATAACAAGATGTGTCTTGATAATCACCCTGCCTGGTGATTTTTCACAGTAGAAAACCCAACGACCTGCCGTAAGTCACTGACAAACTTCAACATATAATGTTGTACACCTCACCCTGAGTGGGATTCGAACTCACAACATCAGTGGTGATTGACACCGATTTCATAGGTAGTTGTAAATCCAACTACCCTACGATCACGGCCCCTGGCTTTTCTTGAGGGGGACAATATTTTTTACTTACATTTTGCTATCTCATTGCATCTAAATTTAAAACTGGCCTGATAAGAAGGGTGGCTTTTGTTGGGAGGGTCCTTATAAGAAGGGTGGCCTTTGTTGGGAGGGTCCTTATAAGAAGGGTGGCCTTTGTTTGGAGGGGCCTTATAAGAAGGGTGGCCTTTGTTGGGAGGGTCCTTATAAGAAGGGTGGCCTTTGTTGGGAGGGTCCTTATAAGAAGGGTGGCATTTGTTGGGAGGGTCCTTATAAGAAGGGTGGCCTTTGTTGGGAGGATCCTTATAAGAAGGGTGGCATTTGTTGGGAGGGTCCTTATAAGAAGGGTGGCATTTGTTTGGAGGGTCCTTATAAGAAGAGTGGCATTTGTTGGGAGGGTCCTTATAAGAAGGGGGGCCTTTGTTGGGAGGGTCCTTATAAGAGGATGACTTCTATAATTTGTAAAATAAGGTACAAATGTATATAAATAGAATTGGTTTCATAATCTGAGGGATGATTTTTTTCAGTTACCGGGTATTTAACTGATTTCAGCTATTTTCCTCTGACAAAAATATTCTGCAAGTTGCAGGACACGGTCAGAACAGTTAAAAAAAGGATCTTATGAAAGGGATGTACATTTTGTAGATGGCTTCAGCTATTTTCAGTTATTTTATTTTCTTATCAGTACCGTCCGTGTCATTTATTTCAGCTGTCCCCAGGTGTCATCAAGAAACTGATATGTAAAGCACAGCTAGTGATTGAGTTACACCCTGATGGGCGTGGTCATTCCCAACAAAATTTACATTTAAAACCACAATTTCCTCATCAGATTCCAGAGATGAATCGGTTCTATGAAAAACTACTGGAAATTCAACAGTTAAAAGATGGTAGGTAAAGTATTATTTTTTTATGCCTTTACCGCTAGGCATAGAGGGCATTAAGTTTTACAACCGCATTGGCGACGTAATGGTTAGCTTACTCGCCTTAGTGCTGTAGTTCGTGGGTTCGAGCCCCGATCGGGTCAAACCAAAGACTATAAAATTGGTATTTGTTGCTTCTCCGCTAAGCACACAGCATTAAGGAGTAGGTGCAAAGACTGGTTGGCTCGGAATCAGGATAATGTGTCCGAGTGGGGCGACATATCTAACTGCGGACTGTTGTTTCAGTGAACTAGCACTATAAAAATCCAATTAAGCATGTTGGTCTAGTACAAAGCAGACTTCATCATCATTTCATTGAAAATTAACTTGTTCTCACCATGAAAAATTACTGAGTTAGCGTTAAACAACAATCATTCACTCACTTATTAAGTTTTAATCATGTTCGAATATCCGTCTGTATGTCCCACATTTGTTTTCCGCTCAATAAGTCTAGTTCCCCCTTGCTACAAAAAATGTAGGTGGAGGAACAAAATGGGGATTTGCTATGGTAAGTCATGTATGCTGCAAATTAAAAGAAATGAAGGGTTATGGTGTTTAATGCCACTTTCAACAATATTTTTGTAATATCAAATTATCGTGGCAGTCAGTTTTATTGGTGGAGGAATCGGTAGTGCCTGGAGAAAACCACCGACCTGCCACACAAGTCATTGACAAACTTTTATCACATAATGTTGTATCAAGTACACCTTGCCATGAGCAGGATTCAAACTCACAACTTTAGTGGAGACAGGCACTGATTGCACAGTTAGTTGTAAATCCAACTCCGATGCGATCAAGACTACAGCTCCTCTTAGAAGAAGTGTATCCTTATTATCATGCATTCATGATCTGAAACTCTGAAGTCACCTAGATATTATTTGGTTGAGTGACTTTTTGTTACCAATAAGCTATGTTGATTTTTGAATGTGCAACGTACATAGTCTAATAATTGAAGATTATTTTTTTTAGATATTTTATAAACAATCCCATTCCTTTGTTTCAACTAGTGATTGGAATCTGTCCAGTTTTCAGAACTGATGAACCACATCCGTGGTGTAATGGTTATCATGCTCGCCTCGATCGGGTCAAATCAAAGACTTTAAAATTGATATTTGTTGTTTCTCCGCTAAGTACACAGCATTAAGATGAAAGAGGAAAGAATGATTGGCTTGGAAAATAGGAAAATCACAAAATTTACTTTTTCTCGCCATGATAAAGTTGAATTGGCGTTAAACAGCAATCACTCATTCACTCGCTCAGAACTGTATTTTTCTGACAAGTTCAAATGTGTATTAACGAAGTGAATTTGAAGTGCAGGATTAAATGGCAAGAAAATTTGTCGGTATGAAAACGAGAAAAATAAAAAAATGAAGTTAAGCATCTTTATATTTAAAAAAACCCCACTAGGAATCGTCATTAAGCACAAAACTTAAACGTCGATCATCGTATCAGAATCCGTTGTCAGACTAACTTGTTGATAATTTCGATGGTCGATCGATGCACCACTAGTTTCATTGCATTTCATTTTTGTATTTAATAGAGCCATTCAAAGCCAAAGCTGAGGTTGGAATGTCGCCATCCCAGTCAATATTTAATAGCACCAGCTCGACACAATACAAACAGATGTCACCAGATACTTTTACAAGGTACAGGTAAATTTCGTTGTTCACAAATTCACAAATAAATGAAATAACGAAGTATGTCATGTCAACAAAACATCCTGATTTTTAGTTTAAAGAATATTTTTTTCATTAAATTGCAGCATAGACGTATTCAGATAATTATGTATATACTTACAAAGTTCAATGGGATTCAGAAACAAGTTATAAAACATATGTAAATCTGTCTCCCTAATTAGATATTGATAACATTGGTAAACAGTGGTAAGTAAATGATCACGATGGGGAAAATAGTAGAAAAGCAATTACAGGTTAAATTGAACAAAATATTAATATTAACAAAAATTATGTATCGAAATTACAAAGACAGAGCTGTCGCGCACTATCCTCACGGTCTACAACCCAAAATGTACAGTTCATGTCCAGTCTGGTCAATTCCTTTCCACATTTTTGTTCTATCAAATCTTTTTGTTCTGGCAATGTACCTTGACATAGTTTCAAATACCAATCTTTCATATTCCTTTTTTAAGACTATACATCGAAAGTACTTAGTTTATGTATGGTTTCGTTCCTAATAAATATATAATTTGGACTTTGCAGCAAGTACAAATGTAGTTTCTATTTTTCCACATGTACACAGCCCTGAATCAATAATATTTTTTTAAGGGATGATCTTTAAGGGAGCTACATTTGAGACGTACGTGTGTGAAAATAATCTGTTCTTTTCATGATCCAAAATTAAAGTACATTTTTTTGTAATTTGAAATTTTTATTTAAAAAACCTGATTTTTGTTCAATTTAATCAGAATTGTATCTTAAATTCCTCCCCCTTTTCTGATGTCTTGCTGGCATAAAGATCTAACGAAAACATGTAAAGGTGATCTTTAAACATCCAATCAAATTGACACTTACCAAATGTTGAGGTACCACTGAAGACTGAAATTTTAGTGCATCTGAAATCTGTCCTGATAAGAGAGGTGGTCTTTGATGAGAGGATACCATAAAATAAGGCAAATCAGTTGTGCATCTTCGATGTTTTTACGATTTTATTTATTTATTGTAGTGTCAAATCAAAGGACAGTAGAAAACGTCTGTTGGAAGATGATAGCGATGAGGAAGATTGCAAAGAAAATCTAAGCAGGTATTAGAGGAGGATGGCTGGCTTAACCCTGCCACTTTTGTATGCTGGTCCCAGGCAAAGCAGGGTTTGACATTAGCGATAGTCCGGTAGCCTGTGACAAGTAAAAGTCTGGTTGGTTTGGGCTAATGAACATTGTGTGTTACTTGTCCAATGGAACAAGTGAACAAAATAAATTAAAATGCTAAATTTACAAAATGTTGTAAATTTCACCAGTAGCAAGTTAGGTTAGGGTTATGGTGTTTAACACCACTTTCAACTATATTTCAGTTATATTGTGGCGGTCAGTTTTATTGATGGAGGAAACTGGAGTACCCGTAGAAAACCAATGACCTGTCGCAAGTCACTGGCAAACTTTATCACATAATGTTGTATACCTCACCCTGATCGAGATTCGAACTCACAACATTTGTGGTGATAGCATAGGTAGTTGTAAATCCAATTATTGTACGATCACAGCCATGATGACCCCTAAAAAAATAGAATATTTGTTCTTCAAAAAGAAATATGGAGATGTTTATAATAAATTATCAAAAGGAACAAATTTAAAGTGGCACGAAAATGCATTCACAAAATATTGAAAGATGTCACAATTGATTGTGGTAAATATTTTTTATATAATATTGATTATTTTTATATTGTAGATCAAAAATAAGTGAAAAGTTTTTGGAGAGAGGTTGTGAGAAGTCTAAAAATTGGCTTTCCACAGAAACTTCACCAGTCAAATTTTACGGTCAAAAGTCGCCGTATAACTCAACTTATGCTTCATTCGGGTATGTATTGTTATCTATGGTATTGCAGTGTGGGAAAGTAGGGGGCAGGGATTTCAATACTTTTCAAGTGTACCAGGGGGTACTTTTTATTTCAATTTTTAACATTTTTCAGGTATAACTTATACAACACTCTTTAAAATCAGGAGGTACCAAAGACCATTTTAAACGGGTAAAAAGTACCTTATTGAAAGGCCTGAAGAGAGGTGTATAGATTCTTGCCAAGTTTCCATAGGTGTGCTGTGCTGGCTAGAAATATTTTTCATGCAATGTGTGAATTTGAGTACTAATAAAGGGGTCAAATAAAAAAGAGGGATGGTAAGAAATTGTTAAAATGGTGTTTAGGTTCTTGTCAAGCTTTCTATAGGTGTGCTCAGGGCTCACTACACATAGTAAAAACAGGGCGACTTGACTTCTCTCTCTATTGACTTAAGGGCGAAGTGAGGGAAAATCTGGGAGACTTCCGAAAATCGATCTAAATTTTAGCATTTCTTTCCCTACTACCGCATGTTCCCCTACCTTTCACAAAAATGAACGTGCTGCACTATGATCTTAAAAAGGATGCAATTAACGAGTTTGGAATAAAATATTGAAGATCAAACCCTGTATGGGTCACATTCCTTTTATGTGAATATTGAAGAAAAAGTATGATTATTGGTGAAAAAAATACAGACTTGAAAAACTTCGCTTATTGACAGAAATTGGGCGATTTTATTGAAACCAAGGCGAAGAAGTTGCTCACTTCGCCTGATTTGGTGAGCCCTTGGTGTGCTAGACATATTTTTCCTGCAATTGTGTGGTTTGATTTTGAGTACTAATAAAGGGGTCAAGTGAACTAAAGCGACAGTAAGAAACGGTAAAAAACAGGGTAATAGTAGACTGCAAAATTTAAATTGGACCTGATAAAGATATTCTAGATTTTTTTTTCATATCTCAAGGTCAAAGGGAACATCGATTTCATATTGGAGAGATTTTTTGCCGGGTTATAAATATACACAAATTTAGTGGTGATAGACACTGATTGCATAGGTAGTTGTAAATCCAACTACCATACCATCACGACCACGACAGACCTTCTCACATTGAATACCTTAGGCCTGTTATATGCCTTTAACAAGAAGGTACCTATCTGTATGTAATACATGTATATAGGTATTTTGGGATCAACACCATACATTATTTCTACACAGTGTCTCTGGATGTGACAAAATGTCAGATGTTTCTTGTTGTTGATGTTGTACAAGTGCATGTTGGGAGAAAACACTTCATATAAATACGATATAAATGAAATATTGTTGAAAGTGGCATTAAACACCATAACCCCGGGAAGCAGCCAAATTGAACACCTTTGCAATTAACCAGCCATCGATATAGAATAATGTATTGTTGACTTTTACAGACAAAAAAAGGGCCCTGGTTTGATGCCAGAACCAGCAAGAAAACGACTTACTGATGTCAAATACAGCTGGATAAAACCAAAATTAACAGCCCCCACAGATACCAACCAACAACAAAATTTACACGGGTAAGTCCAGTTATGTACTATAGCTGTTTCCTAGCAGATGAGATTATGACAAGTAGAACTCAAATTAATTACATTGATTGTGTAATAATTATCGTGCTTGCCTCTAGTGCGGTAGATCTTGGGTCAGGTCAAACCAAAACCTACAAAATTGGTATTTGCTGCTTCAAAGTCTAGTTGGCTCGATATCATGATGGTTGACTCGGAATAAGGATAATGTGTTTGAGTGGGGTGACATGTCTATCCGCGGACTGTTGTTTCAGTAAGCTGGCACTATAAACATCCAACTACCGTGTAAGCGTGTTGGTTTAGTACAAAACGGACCTCATCATCATTTCATTGAAAATTAACTTGTTTTCACCTTGATATAGCTGAATGATTGCAGAGTTGGCATTAAACAGCAATCACTCACTCGATAGCAGGATAATGTGCCCAAATGTTTATCTGTGGACAGTTGTATCAGTGTGTTAGCTCTATAAAAATCAACTCAGCATGTTGACATGGTCTAGTACAAAAAGTAACTTGTTCTTGTCACGAAATTGCAGAAAAATGACTCCTTTGGGGATAAAGAACAATAACTCACTGACTCACTCATACTGGCTCCTTTTTTTCAGGTTTTCTAATTTAGGCAATACATGTTACATGAGTGCTATACTCCAGTCTTTGGTACACTTGGATACATTTACCACTGATTTGTTACACGGAAACAAGAAAATGATGAGGACACTTGAACCAACTTCATTATATAAGTAAGTACCCTAAATGTCTGTGTATTGCATAGGTGGTGTAATGGTTAGCGTGCTCGCCTCAAGTGTGGTAGATCGTTGGTTCGACCGATCGGGTCAAACCAGGGACGGACTAGAAAATTGGTATTTGTTGCTTCTCCGCTAACCATGCAGCGTTAAGGAGAAAGAGCAAAGATGGCGACATGTCTATCTGTGGACTTGTTTCAGTGGGCTAGCACCATAAAAATCGAACTAAGCATGTTGGTCTAGTAAGAAACGGACCTCATCATCATTTCATTGAAAATTAACTTGTTCTCACCATGATTTAGCTGAAAAATTGCTGAGTTGGTGTTAAGCAACAATCACTTCCTCACTCACTCCCATTCTTTAGAGATCCTTTTCCATTCTAGATGAAATATCTAATGTAGTTTATTCAAACTAGCGTAGATCTGAACCAATGAAATTCTAATGCTAAGATTCAGGGACCTTGTGTGGAATACTGGACCACTGAAGTATTTATTAACAGTGAGTGTAATGTATGTTATTGAATTTAAAATGAACCCTCAATAAACAATGATCATACTTGTCATGTGATTTTAGGTATTAAGAAATTAATAACATTAAAATGTTATAACATCTTCTTCTCAGTTCACACACAAAACTTTCAGAAACGTGTATATTTTGAACTTGTAGATGTATGGAACTTGTGTTTAACTCAAGAATAAAGAACGTTCCTGACTTTTCAAAACGAGAATATTTAAAGAATTTAAAACAAGCCATCTCATCTTCAGCCAAGAGATTCTCAGGGTACCAGCAACATGTATGTATATAAATAAGTTATCTTCCCTTATCTTCTCTGCTGGCTTATCTCAACGGTATAGTTTCTCCAAGATATGAGATGTATCTAACTCTTCATAAGGACAAGAAATGTCCACGCTTCTTGCGAGCAAAGGACAACTTGCAGCAGAGTCTACAGAATGTTGTTTTTGTTAGTATATCTCCAAAACAACAACAATAATAACAAAAAAAAACAAACAAAGAAACAAAAATATTTAACAAACATACAATTTCAATTAGATTGGCCTCGTAACAGCATTGTAATACAAAGATTCAATATTGTACCCAGTCTTTGTGCTAACCCACAGAAAATGATATGCTCAGAGTGGGAAAGTATTATGAACCGAAAATTCAGAAAGATTTTTGAAAAAAAATGATATATACATGCATCACTCATCGTCAGTCTAAATACTCAGAGCTGCTCAACACATCCCCAGATGGTGAATAGAGGGTTGTCACGTTATAATACGGAAAGCCTGGCCGTGGACCATAGTGAGGAATGTGTTTGGAGAGTGCCACACTCGCAGCATGTTAAAGAAATCTTTTGTAGATTTTAAAAAAGAGTATGTGCTACAAAAAATTGAAATTGTTGTCCATATCCAAATCTCCATACTTTTCCTGTGGCAGTCAAAAGGTGTTGTTGCACCAGTTGGCCATACTGATCGCTGAATGTTGAGCAGTAATCGATCAATCAATCTAAACACAATCATGGTGTTAAGGTAGCAGTGACCTATAAATTTAGTTTGAGTTGTCACGGTAATGTTAGCTAGTAGTGTTCTGATCATCGATTATGATCAAAAATCTGTTGATTATTTGCATTTCAACGACGATTGTAATTTTTCAAAATCGAATATCTTGAACTTTCTGGAAATACAGTTTGTTCGAATCTGTTTTGTATTTTAAATGCATGTCTTGGAAACGTTTATAAGAGACAGCAAATTATCCATTTCAAAGCATAAAACTGACATAGACTCATCAAGGTCATGGAGGCTAGCATGAGGAAAACCAGTCAGACTCCAAAACTTTGTAGATGATTCACAACACTAATATTAGTTAACATGTATGATGAATGGACCATCTTCTTTCATCGAGGGAGTCATAGTGGTCGTGATCGTATGGTAGTTGGATTTACGGACAACTACCTGTGCAATCAGTGCCTATCACCACTAGCGTTGTGAGTTTGAACCCTGTTCAAGGCGAGGTGTACTCGATACAACATTATGTGTGACAGGTAGGTGGTTTTCTCCGGGTACTCTGGTTTCCTCCACCAATAAAACTGACCTCCATGATAGAACTGAAATATTGTTGAAAGTGGCATTAAAGACCATAAATCTAAACCATCTTTCATCAAGTTATCCAAGAAAATATCTGCTCTCGGCTCAATAGGAGGAGGTTCAACTGTATTAGTGAAAAGTTTTGTTTTTCTATTTTAACAGGATGCTCATGAATTCCTGGGTCAACTACTGGACCAGCTTAAAGAAGAAGTGACAAAAATATCCAAGTCAACTCCTAGTCCACATCGCGATGATCAAAATACTGAAAATGAGGCTACACGTGAATACATTAATCCAACGGTGCAAAACTTTGAATTCGAGGTCACCCATCGAATAAAATGTGAAGAGTATGTTAATAATATCAGTCTTTCCGCTATTCCACTTGCACGAAGCCTGGGACAAGTTAAAATGGATTTGGACAAGTGAAAATTATGCAAGAATTTGTTTGCACAAATAGAACATTTTTCTAAATTTGGCTTTTGGGCAAGTAGGTGAAAAAAATTAAGGCAAACTGCCATATAAATTCTACACATGGTTCATTTGACTTGTTTTAACCTAAAAAAGAGTTTGAAATTTTTGTTAAAATTTTTATTCTAAAGGATAAATACATAATACAATGCTTAATATATAGTGACAGAAAAGGTTAAAATTATAATTTAACATTGTATTAATCTATGTATATTTTACAAGTTTCAATCATTTATGTGATCGTGTGGTGATCGTTGTAAAAAGGAGTTTTTCTGAAAAATCTAAATTTTTACGAAAATGGAGGGGGTTATGATATTTAACACCACTTTCAACAATATTTTAGTTTTATCGTGGCGGTCAGTTTTATTGGTGTAGGAAACCGGAGTATCCAGAGAAAACCAAATTTGTTATGAAAAAAGTTTTGCTTTTCTTTATGTACAAATGAAAAAAAATATCTTCAAATTAGTTTGTGTAAGATGTAATAATTTAATTTGATTTGAATATTTCAATCTGATTGGCTAATCTGCCTAGAGAAAATTTTGGTTATACTCGATAACCTGACGTCACCAACGTGTTCATCCGCCAACGACAAATTCAAATAGTCACATGAAATAATCGTAATTAAAATTGAGGAATCATTAAATTTTATAGTAAAAATTAAATTATAAGGAATATTTGAAATTGTTGAACAGGTTATACTTGCATAACCTGGTTTGGGTCAGCTTACGCTAAGCGTAAACTGACCCAAACCAGGTTATATCGTATAACCTGTTCAACAATTTCAAATATTCCTTAAATAAATAAAGTGAGATAAATCATATGTATTGTAATAAAGGAATGGGGATAATAAGTGTAAAATGTAATACATAAGGGGAGATAAATCATATTTGTAAAATGTAATAAATAAAGGGAGATAAATCATATTTGAAAAATGAAATAAATAAAGGGAGATAAATCATATTTGTAAAATGTAATAAATAAAGGGAGATTAATCATATTTGTAAAATGAAATAAATAAAGGGAGATTAATCATAGGCATTGTAATAAAGAGTAAGTGATTATTTAATGCCAACTCAACAATTTTTCAGCTATATCATGGCGAGAAAAAGTTAATTTTCAATGAAATGATGATGAAGTCCGCTTTGTACAAGACCAACACGCTTAGCTGGATTTTTAAAGTGCTAGCTTACTGAAGCAACAGTCCGTGGATAGACATGTAGCCCCACTCAGACACTTTATCCTGATTCTGAGCCAACCAGTCTTTGCTCTTTCTCTTTAATGCTGCGTGCTGAAGCAACAAATACCAATTTGATAATCTTTGGTTTGACCCGATCTGGGCTGGAACCCACAATCTACTGCACTCAAGGTGAGCACGCTAACCATTACACCACCTATGCGGTTTTGTAATAAAGATATGGTGATAAATAATAAACATTGTAATAATTGACATGAATCATAAATATAAAAATAAAAAATTACTTGCTCACTTCATAGCAATAATTGTTCTCTGTATTTTGTGACTGCATTCAAATGATAGCTTGCAGGACTGTGATCTTAGACAATCTGTTTTATATGTAATACCTTTATATTTTTAGATGTGGAGAAGAAGTGACAAAAGAAGAACAGTTCAATGATTTGTCTATAGATATGCCAAGATCCAGGTAATTTATGTCAA
This sequence comes from Bathymodiolus brooksi, assembly GCA_963680875.1. NCBI lineage: Eukaryota > Metazoa > Mollusca > Bivalvia > Mytilida > Modiolidae > Bathymodiolus > Bathymodiolus brooksi. The sequence continues at coordinate 70,894,151 of OY804589.1, forward strand.
GTTCAAGGTAATTTATGCCAAGATCCAGGTAATTTATGTCAAGATTAAGGTAATTTATGTCGAGATCAAGGTAATTTATGTCAAGATCAAGGTAATTTATGCCAAGATCAAGGTAATTTATGCCAAGATCCAGGTAATTTATGCCAAGATCCAGGTAATTTATGTCAAGATCAAGGTAATTTATGTCAGGATCAAGGTAATTTATGTCAAGATCCAAGTAATTTATGTCAAGATCAAGGTAATTTATGTCAAGATCAAGGTAATTTATGTCAAGATTAAGGTAATTTATGTCAAGATCCAAGTAATTTATGTCAAGATCCAAGTAATTTATGTCAAGATCCAGATAATTTATGTCAAGATCCAGCTAATTTATGTCAAGATCCACGTAATTTATGTCAAGATCCAGGTAATCTATGCCAAGATCCAGGAAATGTATGTCAAGATTCAGGTTATTTATGCCAAGATTCAGGTAATTTATCAGAGCTCCAGATAATTTTCAAGTCCAAAGGGTAATTACTCCCTACTTTTGAAAATGATGGGTATTTGCATATTTCCTTTGCACTGTTGTACTCTCTACTTCAGAAAAGATTGCTTACATGTACACTTTTAAAATTATGTTTGACACAAGTGTTATTCAATAAACGCAGGATGCAAGTGAAATGTATATCTCTGTTTAATTTGACACGATTGTGTCATGTTTATTAATAAAATGTTGTAAATATTTTGTTTTTCGTTCTTACTTATTACATAAAACCACATTTATTTGTAATATTGACCGCGATTGGATGATTTATCGTAAGCATCCAATCAGATCTCTTTTGACATCGATGCTAAGAAAGGCAAGCATTCGGTACCCCTCAGATGTAAATGCTCTCTCCTTAGAAAAGTATAAAGGAAAGTAATTATGGGGAATTTCTCAAAAACAAAAATGTATTGTTATGTACACGACTGTACAAGTATGCTCCGAATTTGGAAAGTTTGCTTACACAGCAATATGTATGCGTAATGTGTACACTCTGACCTGATAATACATGCGTTTTTACTCATTTTCATAGCGTAAAAAACGCAAATACGCAGCTTATCTGGAGCTCTGTTTATTATCAATTTCTCTCATTTATGATTTATTTAAATAATTCATTAGATTGAAGGACTGCTGGAGTTGGAGGTTCATTGCTAAAAAATATCACTGTATTGAGCCCATATATTTAATTCTAATACTTCTTTATAGAGATCTGACTCATCCCAGATCCTTGCAAGATGCCTTGGAGATGTCTTTGCAGAAAGAATCTATAGAATATACCTGTGAAAAATGTCACTGTACTAGAGCAGTTGTCACACACAAGTTTACAAAACTACCAAGGTAAATGAACAGTGCAATTGTAATGTTATGGGATAATTTTGTTTTGCATAAATCTTTCACCTCCTTTCCTCTCTCTTGACTTATCATTGGATTTTTGATAGACTCCCCTGACTTGCAATTGGGGTAGGAATTAATTTTTTTCATATCACCACTTGAAAATTTTAGATTATTGCTTGACATATTGGCCTATGTATCATCCCAAAACTTTCATATCAGACTGGTTGATAATTTTAGATTATTGCATGACATATTATCCTGTATCATTCTGAGACTTTCATATCAGACTGGTTGATAATTTTATTATTATTGCATGACATATAGGCCTATGTATCATCCTGTGACTTTCATATTAGACTTGTTGATAATTTTAGATTATTGCATGACATATTGGCCTGTATCATCCTGAGGCTTTCATATCAGACTGGTTGATAATATTAGATTATTGCATGACATATAGGCCTATGTATCATAGCGTGACTTTCTTATTAGACTTATTGATAATTTTAGATTATTGCATGACATATTGACCTGTATCATCCTGAGACTTTCATATCAGACTGGTTGATAATTTTAGATTATTGCATGACATATAGGCCTATGTATCATCCTGTGACTTTCATATTAGACTTGTTGATAATTTTAGATTATTGCATGACATATTGACCTGTATCATCCTGAGACTTTCATATCAGACTGGTTGATAATTTTAGATTATTGCATGACATATTGGTCCGTATCATCCCGAGACTTTCATATTAGACTGGTTGATAATTTTAGATTATTGCATGACATATTGGCCTGTATCATCCCGAGACTTCATATAAGACTGGTTGATAAATTTTGATTATTGCATGACATATTGGCCTGTTTCATTTAGAGACCATCATATTAGACTGGTGACTTTATTTTTTATCACCTCTAAAACCTAAAATTATTAAGTTTATATTATTACGTGACATTTTCCATATTTGCCCTGGTATTATCACAAGACTTCTATATCGGACTGAGGGCTTTGTTCGAGGTCCGATATTGACCCAGAGATGATAGCCTGATGATATGCACAATGCTTTGTAATAATCTAAAAGATATGATATATTTGTTACTGGAAAGAAAAGTTCAAAAACCATAATTTTTCATAAATAATTTTTAGTTATTTTTTGCCATAGAGAGGTTTAAAATTTTAGTTTTCAAAATGGGGAACAGACAAAATAAATAACTGTCAAACTTTTTAGTAATATAATTTGACACTACGACCTGCGCTCAAGTTTGTAGTGATATAATATCAACTCTGCATGTACATCTCTGACACTTAAAATTTTTAGCTCACCTGACCCTAAGGGTCAGGTGAGCTATTGTCACCACTGAGTGTCTCGTCCGTCCGTTAACTTTTCACATTTTAATCAACTCCTATGAAGCCACTGGGCCAATTTGAACCAAACTTTGATGGAATGGTCCTTGGATGACCCCCTTCCGAAAATGTGTCCGGTGATCCCGAATTCCAACCATGGTGGCCGCCAAGCTAAAAATAGAAAAAAGGGGGGATGAAATTTTAATTGTCCATTGCTGCTTTAGTATAAGTCAAAATGAGCTCAAATTTTAACTGCTTCTCCTCTGAAACCACAGAACCAAATTAAACCAAACCTGGCAGGGATGGTCCCTGGGTAGGTCCCTTTCAAAATTGTGTCCGACAGCCCTGCCCTTCATTCAAGATGGCTGCTGTTACTAAAAATAGAAATTTCTTCAAAATGAGCTCAAATTTTAGCTGCAGCTACATGGCAACGAGTGGTTTTACATATCTTTCGGGTTTTTCTGTGAAATTTTTCTTTCAGCCGATTTATACCGATTATGCAAATTAGGCATATTTTGATAAAAGATCACATTTAAATCTTCTCCTCTGAAACCGCTGAACCAAATTACACTAAGCCTGGCAGGGATGGTCCTTGGGTGGGTCCCTTTCAAAATTGTGTCAGACAGCCCCGCCCTCCATTCAAGATGGCTGCTGTTACTAAAAATATAAATTTTTTCAATTGTCCATTGCTGCTTTAGTATAAACAAAATGAGCTCAAATTTTAACTGCAGCTACATGGCAATGAGTAGTTTAACATATATATATATTCCGGGCTTTTCTGTGAAATTTTTCTTTCAGCCGATTTATACCGATTATGCAAATTAGGCATATTTTGATAAAAGATCACATTTAAATCTTTTCCTCTGAAACCGCTGAACCAAATTAAACCAAACGTGGCAGGGATAGTCCTTGGGTAGTCCTATTTCAAATATGTGTCTGACAACTCCACCCTCCATTCAAGATGGCTGCTGTTACTGAAAATAGAAATTTCTTCAAATGTCCATTGCTGCTTTATTATAAATAAAAATGAGCTCAAATTTTAACTGCAGCTACATGACAATGAGTAGATTAACATATATTCTGGGTTTTTATGTGAGTTTTTTTCAGCCAATTTATTCCGTTTAGGAATATTATGAGATAAAAATCACATCAAAATCTTTTGCTCAGAAATTTGAGTTGAAATGATCTTTGGGTGGCCCACTTTCAAAATTATGTGTAACAACCCCATTTTCTATAAGCTTTAGATGTCAAATTGAAAACCAGGTGAGCGATTACAGGCTTCTGGGAGCCTCTAGTTTACCTCATTAGCTCACCTGACCCAAAGGGTCATGTGAGCTATTCTCATCACTTGGCGTCCGTCGTCGTCGTCCGTCGTCCGTCGTCCGTCCGTCGTCCGTCGTCCGTCGTCCGTCGTCCGTCGTACGTCGTAAACTTTTTCAAAAATCTTCTCCTCTGAAAGTACTAGACCAATGGAAACCAAACTTGGTCTGAATCATTACTAGGGTATCTAGTTTCAAAATTGTGTCCGGTGATGCCGTGCACCAACCAACATGGCCGCTGTTACTAAAAATAGAACATATGGTAAAATTGCAGGTTTTTGGTAATATCTCAAAAACCGTTAGTAATATCAAAAATCTGACATGGGGTAAAAATGATCAGCACATCAAGATCTACCTACCCTGCAATTTTGAAGTAAATCTGATTACCCATCTTGGAGTTATTGCCCTTTTTTCATCAAATTTGTAAAATTTTAATGCTTTTCGTCTTATATTTCAAAAACTATAAGAGATAAAGGTTAACTTTAAATTGCAAAAATGTGCGGCATATTAAGATCTACCTACCCTGCAATTTTGAAGTAAATCCCATTACTCATTTTGGAGTTATTTCCCTTTTTTCATCAAATTTTCAAAATTTTAATACTTTTCGTCCTTTATTTCAAAAACTATAACAGACAGATGGTAAGTTGAAACTGCAAACATGCTCAGCATGTCAAGATCTACCTACCCTGCAATTTTGAAGTAAATTTGATTACCCATCTTGGAGTTATTGCCCCTTTTTCATCAATTTTTTTTTTTCCTTTTAATACTTTTCGTCTTATATTTCAAAAACTATTTAGAGATAGATGTTAAGTTTATTGCAAAAATGTGCAGCATATCAAGATCTACCTACCCTGCAATTTTGAAGTAAATCCCATTACCCATTTTGACCGATTATGCAAATTAGAAAAAAGGGGGGATGAAATTAAAAAAAAATCTTCTCCTCTGAAACTACTGAACCAATCTCAACCAAACTTTGCTGAAATGATCCTTAGGTGGTCCCCTTTCAAAATTGTGTCCATTAGCCCCGTCCTGTATCCAAGATGGCCGCCATTACTAAAAATAGAAATTTCTTCAAATGGTCAAAACTGCTCTATTTTAAGCCAGAAAGTGCCCAAATTTGAACTGTATAAGCATAATGATGAGCTTTTTAACATATATTACGGATTTTTTATGAACTTTGAACTTTTACCGATTTTGACCGATTATGAAATTTAAAAAAAGGGGGGATGAAATTAAAAAAAAAATCTTCTCCTCTGAAACTACTGAGCCAATCTCAACCAAACTTTGCTGAGATGATCCTTAGGTGGTCCCCTTTCAAAATTGTGTCCGTCAGCGCCGTCCTGTATCCAAGATGGCCACCATTACTAAAAATAGAAATTTCTTCAAATGGCCAAAACTGTTCTATTTTAAGCCAGAAAGTGCCCAAATTTGAACTGTATAAGCATAATGATGAGCTTTTTAACATATATTACGGATTTTTTATGAACTTTGAACTTTTACCGATTTTGACCGATTATGAAATTTAAAAAAAGGGGGGATGAAATTAAAAAAAAATCTTCTCCTCTGAAACTACTGAGCCAATTTCAACCAAACTTTGCTGAGATGATCCTTAGGTGGTCCCCTTTTAAAATTGTGTCCGTCAGCGCCGTCCTATATCCAAGATGGCCACCATTATTAAAAATAGAAATTTCTTCAAATGGCCAAAACTGCTCTATTTTAAGCCAGAAAGTGCTCAAATTTGAACTGTATAAGCATAATGATGATCTTTTTAACATATATTACGGATTTTTTATGAACTTTGAACTTTTACTGATTTTGACCGATTATGCAAATTAGAAAAAGGGGGGATGGAATTAAAAAAAAATCTTCTCCTCTGAAACTACTGAGTCAATCTCAACCAAACTTTGCTGAAATGATCCTTAGGTGGTCCCCTTTCAAAATTGTGTCCGTCAGCGCCGTCCTGTATCCAAGATGGCCACCATTACTAAAAATAGAAATTTCTTCAAATGGCCAAAACTGCTCTATTTTAAGCCAGAAAGTGCCCAAATTTGAACTGTATAAGCATAATGATGAGCTTTTTAACATATATTACGGGATTTTTTATGAACTTTGAACTTTTACCGAGTTTGACCGATTATGCAAATTAGAAAAAAGGGGGGATGAAATTAAAAAAATCTTCTTCTCTGAAACTACAGAGCCAATCTCAACCAAACTTTGCTGAAATGATTCTTGGGTGGTCCTCTTCCAAAATTGTGTCCAGCATTTCAGAACACCGACCAAGATGGCCGCCACAGCCGAACTTAATTTAACATAGGACCCTATGGGAAATTCCCATAAAAATCTTTTTGTCTGAAACCATTTGCTCAATAAGAACAAAATTTTGATGAAATAGTCATTGAATGGTTCTCTTCCAAAAATGTGTCTGGCGGTTCGACCCTTCGATCAATTTTTATTTACCTGCAATTTTGAAGTAAATCCGATTACCCATCTTGGAGTTCTTGCCCTTTTTTCATCAAATTTATAAAAATGACGAAGGCTACAATTGTTAATTTTTTTTACCGAAGTTATCAAGTTTTATTGACTGATGTTATTATTATACCCAGGTGAGCTATACAGGCTCCTGGGAGCCTCTAGTTTTCACGATCTACTGACTTAAATTTACATCAAGTTTTTGTGATAATCGATCCATACATTAATCATTGAGGGTTCATGTCAGTCGGGTATGTGTTGCCTGACTTTTTGACCTCATTTTCACGGTCTACTGACTTAAATTTACATCAAATGTTTGTGATAATTGGTCCACACATTGATCATTGAGGGTACATGTCAGTCGGGTATATGTTACATGACTTTTTGACCTCATTTTCACAGTCTACTGACTTAAATTTACATCAAGTTTTTGTGATAATTGGTCCACACAATGATCATTGAGGGAGGTACATGTCAGTCGGGTATGTGTTTCCTGACTTTTTAACCTCATTTTCACGGTCTACTGACTTAAAAAATGTAAAGTTTTTGTGATTAGGTAAATTTCTCTATTAACATACAACTTAGGCTTACCCTATTTGGTCCACACATTTGATCATGGAGGGTACATGTCAACCAGGTGCTTGTCCTCTGACAGTGACCTCATATACACGGTGTACTGACTTTTTTTTTTTTAAATTTAAATCAATTTTTTATGATTAGGTCAGTTTCTCTAATACCATGCATTCTAGGCAACACTATATTTGTTTGGTCCACAAATTGATCATGGAGGGTACATGTACATGTAGCCTGACCTTGTCTTCTTTTTCATGGTCTACTGACTGTTAAATTTACTTCAATTTTTTGTGATTAGGTCAGTTTTTCTTATGCCATTCAACCTTGGTTTATCATATTTGGTCCATACATTGGTGATGGAGGGTAAAAAAGGAGGGGGGATCTAGTGTCTAAAGATATTTTTCTATGACAGGAAAGAAAAATGTGACCTTTAAATACAGGTGACTGCTTAATAGAGGTGACCACATGTGCATGTTCTACTGTATTTGCTGCAGCCCTGTTTTTCTGTCTGTTGAGTGTTGAAGGGGTTAAAGTTTACCATAGGAGTGTATTTGTTGTTCCTATTGGTTACATTGTCAACCATTGGATTTATTCTCTCTCTTTAGCTCACCTAGGTGAGCTTTTGTCATGGGTAAGCGTCCGCCGTCCGTCCGTCCGTTAGCTTTTCACATTTAAATCTTCTTCTCTGAAACCGCTGAACAGATTTCAACCAAACTTGCCAGAAATGTTCATTGGATGGTCCTCTACTAGATTTGTGTTTTTGGTGCTGATTTGAAATCCAACATGGCTGCCAGGGTCCATAATTTGTTCTCATCGCCTGAAATTTTAAAAATCTTCTTGTCAGAAACCACCAAGCCAATTGAATTGTGACTTTGCAGGAATGATCATTGGGTGGTCCTGTACTAAAACTGTGAATCGTTTGCCAATCGGAAATTCAAGATGGCCGCCATGACTCGACTTAGTTTAACATTGACCCTATGGGAATTTCACATTTTCGTCTTTTTTTCTGAAACCACAAAACAGATTTGAACCAAACTTGGCAGAAATGTTCATTGGATGGTCATATACAAGATTTTTGTTTTTGGCGCTGATCGGAAATCCAACATGGCTGCCAGGGCCCGTAATGTGTTCTGATTGGTCGAAATTTAAAAAATCTTCTTGTTAGAAACCACTAAGCCAATTGAATTGTGACTTTGCAGGAATGATCATTGGGTGGTCCTGTACTAAACTGGTGAATCGTTTGCTGATTGGAAATTCAAGATGGCCGCCATGACTCAACTTAGTTTAACATTGGACCCTATGGGAATTTCACATTTTCGTCTTTTTTTCTGAAACCACAAAACAGATTTGAACCAAACTTGGCAGAAATGTTCATTAGATGGTCATATACAAGATTTTTGTTTTTGGCGCTGATCGGAAATCCAACATGGCTGTCAGGGCCCATAATGTGTTCTGATTGGTCGAAATTTAAAAAATCTTCTTGTTAGAAATCACTAAGCCAATTGAATTGTGACTTTGCAGGAATGATCATTGGGTGGTCTTGTACTAAACTTGTGAATTGTTTGCTGATCAGAAATTCAAGATGGCCGCCATGACTCGACTTAATTTTAACATAGGACCCTATGGGAAAAATGTTTAAAAAAAATTTCCCCTGAAACCAGTAAGCCAATTTAAAGTAAACATAGCATGAATGGTCCTTAAATGGTCAACTTTCAAAATTATATCCAGTGACCCAAACCTCCATCCAAGATGGCCACCATCAGCAGACATAGTTTTAACATAGGACCCTATGGGAAATATGTTAAAAAATCTTCTCCTCTGAAACCAGTAAGCCAATTTAAAGCAAACATGGCATGGATGGTCCTTAAGTGGTCAATTTTCAAAATTGTGTCCGGTGACCCTGACCTCCATCCAAGATGAAGGACATACTGTAGTTTTAACATAGGACCCTATGGGAAAAAATGTTTTAAATTCTTCTCCTCTGAAACCGGTAAGCCAATATAGCAAACATGTCATCGATGGTCCTTAGGTGGTCAACTTCCAAAATTGTGTTCAGTGATCCTGATCTCGGTTCAAAATGGCTGCCGTCAGCGGACATAGTTTTAACATAGGACCCTATGGGAAAATTGTTTAAAAGTCTTCTCTTCTGAAACCAGTCAGCTAATTTAAAGCAAACATGGCATGGATGGTCCTTGGGTAGTATACTTTCAAAATTGTGTCTGGTGACCACGACTTCCATCCAAGATGGCTGCCATGAGCAGACAGTTTTAACATAGAACCCTATGGCAGTATGGGATTTGAATAGTAGCTTAGATGTATTCGGCATGCAGACATTCTTAAGAGGGCTTATTTATGTCAGGTGAGCGATACATGCTCGCCTGAGCCTCTAGTTTAATTTTCAAATGTCATGGAAGAGTAAGTGAGTGACTGTTGTTTAATGCCAAATGGACAATCTTTCATCTATAAAATGGTGAGAAGAAGTTACATTCAATGAGATGATGATGATGTTCGCTTTGTGCTAGACCAATGCTTAGTTGGATTTTTGTTGTGCTAGCTCACTGAAATAACAGTCCATGGATAGACATGTCGCTCCACTTGGACCCATTATCCTGATTCCGAGGCAACCCGTCTTTGCTCTTTCTTTTTAATGCTGCATACTTGGTGGGAAAGCAACAAATGCTAATTTTAGTCTTTGGTTTAGCCTGAACGGACGGGGCACACATCCACGATTTCCCTCACTTGAGGCGAGTGTGCTACCCATTATACCACTGATACAGTTTGTTTTACAAGACTTTGAGATGAAGAACAACAATTAAAATAAAAGTTAATAAGTGATAAAAAAAAACAATAAACTAAGTATAGTTTTTTTTTATTAATTCTATAATATTTACAAATGAAGAGAATACATGTCCCAGAAAACTACCTATGTAATCATTGCCATCACCATTAAAATTGTGGGGGGGGGTGTCGTGTTCGTATGGTAGTTGGATTTACCACTAACTATACAATCAGTGTGTATCACCACTAAAATTGTGGGGGGGGGGGAATCGTGTTCGTATGGTAGTTGGATTTACCACTAACTATACAATCAGTGTGTATCACCACTAAAATTGTGGAGTCGAATCCTGCTCATGGAAGAGTGTACTTGATACAACTTTATGTGATAAAGTTTGTCATTGATTTGCGACAGGTCGGTGGTTCTCCAGTTTCATCCATCAATAAAACTGACTGCCACAATATAACTGAAACATTTTGAAAGTGGCATTAAGCACAATAAACCAAACAAAACTAGTTTCATGGTACTTTGACTTTTACTTATATTTAGAAAATATTTCATGCAATTTTCACAGAGGCAGGCGCGGCATAGATCTGTGTCCATTCTTGTTACCAATACAATTAATGAAATATTGTTGAAAGTGGCAATAAGCACCCTAAACCAAACCAAACCTTTTTGATGCTGTGTCTTTAGATTTTATATATTAGACAGAAGTGTCATTAAATACTCTAACCCCTTAACAAGTTACCTTTTCAACAGGTAAATAGTTAAATTGATTGGTTTATAAGTCAGCTTTAGACATATTTCAATATATGGTCGTTGGACAGGTAAATATTTAAATCAATGATCTAAATGTGCATAGAAGTGTATCAGGTTGTGTATTATTCCATTCAAAGTTTTATAATGTGTACTTTAGCATAAGGTTTACCTTTATATGTTTCACAACCAACCCATAACTGTCCCCAGGTATCAATATCAAGTGACCATGGAAATATAACCCCCTGATCTAACATGACTTTATATGTCAGTAGTTCTCCCCCTCCTGATATAACATGTAAGGCATGGTTGTTATAATCAGCCACTATAACATTACCTACTGATGTTGTCACTATATCCCAAGGGTCAAATGGTTTATCTTCTGTATTGATTTGTGGATGTCCCTGATAGATCCACTTTACACCCCCTTCCTTCCCAAGTACCACCACCCTCCCATCATCATCAGATGTACTATCAATAACTACTATATCACTATTTACATCTGTGATTCTGAATGGGTAAGTAAATAATCTTTGTTTGCATTTGTTATATTGATAGGATTGTTTTTCTTTCTTATTCTCCCCAAATACAATAATTTTCCTACAACTTGTATCTGTCAGTTTGAATGTATCTTTCTCTATTACACCCAGTATAATGCCATTGTTATTAGTCACATGGATTCCAATTGTTAATAGTGGTGACACCGAAAGGAATGGTTTGATTTGTCCTGATTGTGTTAATAGTTTGACATCTGAACTGTTATATGTAGAAATAAGAATGTCATTACTTTTTGTTAGCGTCATGTCTTCAATCTGAACAGGGATTTCCTTGATTGTTTGGATCTTATCATCTATTACTACTTTTCTGATAATTTTGTCTCTATAACTAGATATCCATGCTGTTGTTTTATCCAGAAATACTAATCTAGTAACAACAGATAAATCTGTTGTATAACTTTTTAGCACTTTAAGTTCTGTATCATGTGATTTGTTTGATAATTTGACTGAAGATAGAATTCCAAATGACTTAGAAATGTTTAGTTCTCCTGGCACAAACTCTTGTATTTCTGGACATAACTTTGTAAAAGACAAGTCGGACACACTTCCTCCATGTTCTTTAGCAGCTGCGAAAATGATTTCTGCCTTTGTTGATTTTTTGGCTGTCTGTATTTTTTCTTGCTGATCTTCTAAAGTAATTTTAGTTTTATCTATTTCTTTTGCTTTCTCTGACATCAGTTGTTTATTTTTTCTGTTATTTTTTTCAATATTGTCTCTCAGTCCTTGAGCATATTTACCGATTTCTTCCTTCATTTTGTTTTCTCTCGCATCAATCTTTTTAATGGCATCCACAGACATGGAATCCCACATGTAGTCATCTTTTTCAAGGTCTTTATTTTCAGATTCGCATCGCACCAAATTTTGTGAAATTTTGTCCTCGATCTCTTCCAATTTTTCTATCTTTTCCATGCAAATTTGATCGATGGGTTCTAAATCATGCTTCTTGTGAGAACTAGCAATACAATTGGAGCACACCAACACGTCACAAGTTTGGCAGAACATACAACTAAACTTACTTTTGTGAATTTGGCATGGAATATTGTCCGTGCAGATAACTGTTGGTTGAACGTCTATGATGCCTCCACATGTGTTGATATCAATAATTTTATGTTCGATTGTTGTTTGCACTCTTTGATGGATATTTTTGCATTTTTCGCACATATAACTTTGACAGTTTTGGCACCTCCATTTAATATTAGTATCTGTTAGGCAAAGTTCGCAAGATTTTGGTGCTTGTGCTTTCCGTATAGATTGAGAAAATGCCATATCGGAAATAATGAATTCGTTTACTATATAATGTCTATTTTAGATTTAGATAGACTTATGGTCAATATATTTTCTTCCTATGCACTGGAAATATATCTCATGTACCTGGTAAATATAATCAACCCTGAGGAATGGTCCATTATATTGAAGGGTGATATGTAGATGGAAGCTGATACATAAAATTAAATATAATCTTCTCTATATAATTTTATTTATTATTTTGTGATTAATTATTTATTGCTAATAATTTATGAAAATAGTTGTGCATCATTTAGAATATAGCAAGTTTTCAACTACTTGAATGAAAAACATATTTCACTGTGAAACAATGGACCTTACTTCCTTGTCAACAGAAGTATGTTACCTGCACAACTATCAACATTGTGCTATGTCAATTTAAACATAGATCAGTAATTTTTGTAAAAGGATTTTTAATTTTTTTATTTTCTTTAAATTAAATATAATCTTCTCTATATAATTTTATTTATTATTTGTGATTAATTATTTATTGCTAATAATTTATGAAAATAGTTGTGCATCATTTAGAATATAGCAAGTTTTCAACTACTTGAATGAAAAACATATTTCACTGTGAAACAATGGACCTTACTTCCTTGTCAACAGAAGTATGTTACCTGCACAACTATCAACATTGTGCTATGTCAATTTAAACATAGATCAGTAATTTTTGTAAAAGGATTTTTAATTTTTTTTTTTAAATGTAAATTTATGGAATATAGATATATGATATGGGGAATCAAAGGGGATATTTTGAAGCAAGACCAAGGTACAGTGAAACCCATATAAGCCGAACCGAGAAAAAACTGGAATTCTATATAAACCAAGCTTTCAATAAAGTCCCAATGGAGGAAATCTTTGTTAATTTAACCTGTGTATACTGAATGCCTGTCTATTCCGAACAGAAAAGCTGGTCCTTGAGGAGTTTCAGCTTAGACAGGTATCACTGTATATCATATTAATATTGGTTTGTGATCAAAGACCAAAATAAGCTAAAATTGGCACCCTGCCAAGATAACCCTGCATAATAACAAAAATTGCTTTGCTGACACGAATTCATAACAAAAGAGAAGTCATTGAATAAAATCTTTTGTGTTTAATCAAGATAGCATTCTCCAAATTCAGGCTGCCTTCCAATAAGTCTCTTTTATCAACCTTTGTCAAGCTATTATTAATTTGTCTTGTGCTGTGGGAGATCTTTTAGATATACTTTCTTTTTTAAATAAAAGCGAAGTATGTTTTATTTTGTTTATTTCTAATGGTATTTTAGGTGTCTTAGCCAACATAAAATTTGTTAATACCACGATATAGCTGAAATATTGCTAAAGTTGGCGTCAAACACCAATCAATCAATCAATCAATCAATCAATCAATCAATCAATCAATCAATCAATCAATCGATTAAATCTTTGGGAGCAAGTAAAACATAATGCCAACATAAGGACACTTATGTCTGAAGGAGGAGAACCTTAATTTCTAATGGTATGCATAGGAAACAGTTATAAAAATAACATTTGCTTGTTTCTGAATCCTATTGTATGATTGCTATTGTTCTGTTTATATATGTTAGCTATACCAATAAAATATGTTTATGCCAATGGTATTCTAGGTGTCTTAGCCAACATGAAATTTGTTCATGCCACGATATAGCTGAAATATTGGTAAAGTTGGCGTCAAACAACCAATCAATCAATCAATCAATCATTAAATAAAAGCCTTTATTTTGAATGTTGTGTACACGATATGTTTCTGGAATAACCTTCATAAGGTATGCTCATAATCAAAACATTGGAAAAACAACTAATTTTAAAATCTTTGGGAGCAAGTAAACCGTAATGCCAACATCAGCTAAGGTCACCTATGTCTGAAGGAGGAGAACCTTCATTTTTTAGCTCACCTGGCCTTTAGGCCATGTGAGCTATTGTCATCACTTTTCGTCTGTCGTCCGTCGTCCGTACGTCAACATTTCACATTTTAATTTCCTCAGAAACCACTGGGCCAATTGCAACCAAACTTTGGTGGAATGGTCTATGGATGGCCCCCTTCCAAATTTGTGTCCGGTGATCCCGATTTCCAACCAAGATGGCTGCCAAGCCAAAAATAGAAAAAAAGGGGGGATGAAACCTTAATTGTCCATTGCTGCTTTAGTGTAAGTCAAAATGAGATCAAATTTTAACTGCAGCTACATGGCAAGGAGTAGTTTAACATATATTCCGGGTTTTTCTGTGAAATTTTTCTTTCAACCGATATATACCGATTATGCAAATAAGGCATATTTTGATAAAAGATCACATTTAAATCTTCTCCTCTGAAACCGCTGAACCAAATTAAACCAAACCTGGCAGGGATGGTTCCTGGGTGGGTCCCTTTCAAAATTGTGTCCGACAGCCCCCCCCCCTCCATTCAAGATGGCTGCTGTTACTAAAAATAGAATTTTCTTCAATTGTCCATTGCTGCTTTAGTATAAGTCAAAATGAGCTCAAATTTCAACTACAGCTACATGGCAAGGAGTAATTTAACATATATTCCAGGTTTTTCTGTGAAATTTTTCTTTCAGCCGATTTATACCGATTATGCAAATGAGGCATATTTTGATAAAAGGTCACATTTAAATCTTCTCTTCTGAAACCGCTGAACCAAATTAAACCAAACCTGGCAGGTATGGTCCCTGAGTTGGTCTCTTTCAAAATTGTGTCAGACAGCTCCACCCTCCATTCAAGATGGCTGCTGTTACTAAAAATAGAAATTTCTTCAATTGTCCATTGCTGCTTTAGTACAAGTCAAAATGAGCTCAAATTTTAACTGCAGCTACATGGCAAGGAGTAATTTAACATATATTCCGGTCTTTTCTGTGAAATTTTTCTGTCAACCGATTTATACCGATTATGCAAATAAGGCATATTTTGATAAAAGATCACATTTAAATCTTCTCCTCTGAAACTGCAGAACCAAATTAAACCAAACCTGGCAGAGATGGTCCCTGGGTGGGTCCCTTTCAAAATTGTGTCCGACAGCCCCACCCTCCATTCAAGATGGCTGCTGTTACTAAAAATAGAAATTTCTTCATTTGTCCATTGCTGCTTTAGTATAAGTCAAAATGAGCTCAAATTTTAACTGCAGCTACATGGCAAGGAGTAGTTTAACATATATGTCGGGCTTTTCTGTGAAATTTTTCTGTCAGCCAATTTGTACCGATTATGCAAATAAGGCATATTTTGATAAAAGATCACATTTAAATCTTCTCTGAAGAAACCGCTGAACCAAATTAAACCAAACCTGGCAGGGATGGCTCCTGGGTGGGTACCTTCCAAAATTGTGTCCGACAGCCCAACCCTCCATTAAAAATGGCTGCTGTTACTAAAAATAGAAATTTCTTCAATTGTCCATTGCTGCTTTAGTATAAGTCAAAATGAGCTCAAATTTTAACTGCAGCTACATGGGAAGGAGTAGTTTAACATATATTCCATTTTTTTCTGTGAGTCGATTTATACCGATTATGCAAATTAGGCATATTTTGAAATAGAAAAAAGGGGGGATGCAATTTTAATTGTCCATTGCTGCTTTAGTATAAGTCAATATGAGCTCAAATTTTAACTGCAGCTACATGGCAAGGAGTAGTTTAACATATATTCTGGGTTTTTCTGTGAAATTTTCTTTCAGCTGATTTATACCGATTATGCAAATTAGGCATATTTTGATAAACGATCACATTTAAATCTTCTCCTCTGATACCGCTGAACCAAATGAAACCGAACATGGCAGGGATGGTCCCTGGTTGGGTCCCTTTCAAAATTGTGTCCGACAGCCCCGTCCTTCATTCAAGATGGCTGCTGTTACTAAAAATAGAAATTTCTTCAATTGTCCATTGTTGCTTTAGTATAAATCAAATTGAGCTCAAATTTTAACTGCAGCTACATGGCAGAGTAGTTTAACATATTCTGGGTTTTTCTGTGAGATTTTTTCAGCCAGTTTATTCCATTTAGGAATATTATGAGATAAAAATCATATCTAAATCTTTTGCTCAGAAATTTGAGTTGAAATGATCTTTGGGTGGCCCACTTTCAAAATTATGTGTAACACCCCCATTTTCTGTTATCTTTAGATGTAAAATTGAAAACCAGCTGAGCGATTACAGGCTCATGGGAGCCTCTAGTTTTTAATTTGATATTACAAATTTATTCTCAATCAAAATATATCTGTTTACAAAATTTGAGTCCCCGGCTTTGTTTGATATCTTTTTCTTCTGTTACAGGGTGTTAGTTTTACATCTTAAGAGGTATAGTTATAACATGTTGATGTCACGACAGGCTAAAGCTGGTCAGAATATTACCATTCCCCGCTACCTAACATTACAGTCACATTGTGAGGAAGAGACACGCCCACCTTTCCCAACCATTCCTCCCCCAGAACCTAAGAGGTAAGTAATATTAACTCATTATATACTCCAGTTTTTTCGTGGGAAATCAGCCTGATAGAATACTATAGTCAAGAAATACAAAACTATAAAATAACAAAACAAACGTTCATGCATTGATATATCAATGACATTTTTCTGAAATCGGTTGTGATTTGCAGACCTGTTTACCACTACAATTTTAGCGTAATTTCTATGATTTTTGACCCTTAAATTACGCTCTATGCTCTCATAAGTTATTTCTACGACAACAAATTGCAAAACTGAAAAAAAATCGCCAGAAAGTGCGTTTGTTTCCTATGGTAGATAACCGAACGTAACACTGAGACTTTGTCGTTTAAGTGCTTTATAATGATTGTATGCCCATGCTCCTTACAAACACTTTGATGATCTAGTAACATGTGTCTGAAAATTAATGGCAGCATGCCAAATGCAACCAGGGGACTGAGCTTGAAGAAGTCACAGCCAGTGATAAGAGAAAGATGCAAACATGAATATATGGAAATTTGGAATTGTCTCAAACCCTCAATAAAGGGGGATACATTTGTGCGGTGTTCTACTTGTCAGACTGACTTCCCATGTGTAAACAGCAGAAGACTTGACAGGTTAAGTGATTACCGCCATATTTGAAATTTGTCGATGAAGTTGAGAGTAAAAAAAAAAATCAGATTTATGGAAAATTGAGGTTTGCAAATATATAGAGATTGTATAATCTTATTTAGCAATGAATTATCTTTACATTTAAAGCAATATATGTACGATTATTGATCTATTAAGCTGTTTTCGGATATTTTGTGTGATAGCCTTACTACTAATAAATTTCAAATAGTCATCTCTAAAAACCCTATGTTGGTTATTTGGATTTTTTTTTGCACCATACTCAACTTTACAATTAATATACTTATTTACTGAGAACGGTTTATATTATTTCTAAAGTCAATACACTATACATAAATTTGTTCAGAATAATGAATTATAAAAGGAATTAATAGATGTGGTGTTTACATCTACAAGCAAGGGAGATAATCGAACGTCACAATCATTTCAATGTCTATCGAGTACATGTTAAACTGCCCTATCTATATACACTGGATTAATGACTGTAAAATTTTAGTTATTGATGCATTAATAGAATTTTATGTTAAAAAGGGTTGAATAAACATGTTGCACTGTTGACAAATTTTCGGTTAGTTCCTTATTATGCTTATTGGCTAGCTGATAAATCCTTACACTTAGACAATACACACAGGTACAAACAAACAATCATATTCAACAAGAAGCTGTATGATATACATTGCAGGAAACGATACCTAATTTTTCAAACTTTACTTAGGGGGTGGGGGGTGAGCCCTTAAACCCTCTAGCGAATTGGACTAAAACTACTCTTAAAAGTAGAAAACTACTCTCAGTCAAGGAAGAAAACTACTCCTATAGGTCAACAGGGTTAAACAGGTCTGGATTTGTCATCGAAAACATTCTAGACACTGTTTTATTTAAAGGGGCGACTTGTGTATGTACAAAAGTCAAAAATATGACTTTTAAGTGTGGAAAGTACAATACAATGTATATGGTATATCACAATTTTGTTTATTAAGACCATAGAAAGAGGGGCTTTGGTGACTAAGAGGATATGGTCATCTGCTCTTGACCACATGACTATCGCTATTGATGTGGCGAGTTAGAGCTTAGATACGAACCTCAGGAGTTAAGCTTTCCAGATACCTACATAAAGCTGATTGCTGTCCGTTAGGAGATAACTGTATTGTATTTTAAGCTTTGCGGATGTAAATCATCCGTTTTACTGTCGCAAATTGAATTTACCTAGCAACGTGTAGTGGAGCTAGGTTAACAGATATTTGTGACAGTAAAACCAAGATTTACATCTGAAAATCTTAAAATATAATACAGTTATTTCCATTCTAATGCAATACTGAACATAAAAATGTATTCTTGCATATTCCTTGGTCTAAAAATCGCACAAATTAAAATTCTGCGACATGCTATCGACGACTGGCGCATAAACAACATGACGTCATGTGAAGCCTCCCAGTATAAAACGTAAAGATCAGATGTTATTTGGCTTCATGTATGCTTCAATTTTGATCAAATTTAACTAAAATAAGTTTGCAAGGTAGACATTTTAATTATTTTTGTGTATATTATTGTTGTAAATGTGACATGTAGGATTTCACGTTTTCAAGATGGCCGGTCCTTCCAGCTGGACCACTTTGTTACGACTTATAGATTAAGAATTTTACGTAGAATAGTAACCAATCAAATCCGATGATACAAACAAAATGTATTAGAATAACAACTTGTCTGATCAACTCTTAGAATGCAGATAGATGTATGAATGAGTGGTAGAGTCTAGAGCCTGACTAAGGAGGACAGGTATAACATTTTATTGGTCAAATTCATGCTCTCAATGAGTCAGACTCCTCTATTAACTTTCAGTACATATGGAAATTATCTGATTCGTTATTTATTTAATTTTTTATGTCCCCCGCCACTAAGTGGCTGGGACATATAGTGTTACCCATTTCCGTAATTCCGAAATAAAACAGTGTTGTCACCACTTGTTTTCGCTATGCTTTGAGATATTGACTTGATATTTGGTATGTGGGTGTATAATGATGAGTTACAGATCAAGTTTACGTTTCATTCCCGTCCAATGATTTTTGGCTGAGTTATGGCCCTTGGACTTTGAAGTTTGGGCAAATATTTAGTTGTCACCACTTTATTTCACTAAGATTTGAGATATTGACTTGATTTTTGGTATGAGAGTGTATAATCATAAGTTACAGATCAACTTTGAAATTCGTTCCGGTTGATTGATTTTTAGCCAATTTACAGCCGTTGGGCTTTGAAATTTGTTGTAGATTCCTGATCATATCAAGATTTGTTCAGGCAATATTGTTTCCTTGAATAAATCTTGTGAATTTAAGGGGGCTTGAGGATACAGATCTTAAACAATAATTTGTTATTCTTAGCATATTACTGAGGGAATTAAAAAAGGGTGAAACATTTGCGAGCCTTCTTAATATTCATGGCGGGACATTCGTGTTGTTCCGACACATCTAGTTTCAATTTATTTTCCAAGAAAAACATAAAAATTGTTTTGAATTAATAACATTATACAATTAATGACTTTCAGTGAGGTGAATACAAGGATTTATCAACCCAAGGAACATGATATTCACCGAGGCCGAGGTGAATATCATGTTTCATGGGTTGATCAATCTTTGTATTCACCGAAATTGAAAATCATTAACTGTTTTATTATATGACATTAAATCAAATTTGAATTTACTGTTGCAAAGCGCCGACTTTGTTCCCCAGACACCCCTGTCTGCCCAACGACTGCCATTATTAATTTAATTTTGTACCGAAAGTAATTAGTAAGAACGCATCTGATTAGTCGATGACAAAGCATAACCTGATGATGATTGGCTACTACTTTTAAGAAAATTGGGAAACACCATTTCTATTTTAAGGTGTATGGAGGAGCTTTGGAATATTATGTTCACCTCTCGTGACTTTTTGCGCATTGATTATAACGTTTTATCAAAGAACGTTACTAGGGACGTCGGCCAATCAGAAAAGACATTATCTGAAGTCATATAATAAACAGTAATGCTTCAAGCCTAAATGGTTTTATTGCAGTTTATCTATACCTGATAGTCCACTGAGGGAAAAAAATGAAAACACCCCAAGACGAAGACTTGATACCAATCCTAAGTAAGTATCTATACAGTCAAATCTGTCTGTCAAAAATGAAAACAACCCAAGACGAAGAATTGATACCAATCCTAAGTAAGTATCTATACAGTCAAATCTGTCTGTCAATAATGAAAACACCCCTAGACGAAGAATTGATACCAATCCTAAGTAAGTATCTATACAGTCAAATCTGTCTGTCAAAAATGAAAACAACCCAAGACGAAGAATTGATACCAATCCTAAGTAAGTATCTATACGGTCAAATCTGTCTGTCAATAAGGAAAACACCCCTAGACGAAGAATTGATACCAATCCTAAGTAAGTATCTATACAGTCAAATATGTCTGTCAAAAATGAAAACACCCCAAGATGAAGAATTGATACCAATCCTAAGTAAGTATCTATACAGTCAAATCTGTCTGTCAATAATGAAAACACCCCTAGCCGAAAGAATTGATACCAATCCTAAGTAAGTATCTATATAGTCAAATCTGTCTGTCAATAATGAAAACACCCCTAGACGAAGAATTGATACCAATCCTAAGTAAGTATCTATACAGTCAAATATGTCTGTCAATAATGAAAACACCCCTAGACGAAGACTTGATACCAATCCTAAGTAAGTATCTATACAGTCAAATCTGTCTGTCAAAAATGAAAACACCCCAAGACGAAGACTTGATACCAATCTTAAGTAAGTATCTATATCTGTTTGTCAAACTTCAAATCTGGTCCTATATCATAGACCTTTAGACAGGTTTTGTCACATTTGAAGTGCAGTCAACCTTGTTTTTGTGACTACCTCTATTAAGAAATAACGTCACTACTAAAGTTGTGAGTTTGAATCCTGCTCATGGAGAGGTGTACTCGATACAACATTATGTGATCAAGTCTGTCAGTGACTTACGAGAGGTCAGTGGTTTTCTCTGGGTACTCTGGTTTCCTCCACCGATAAAACTGACCTCCATGATATAACTGAAATACTGTTAAAGTGGCATTAAACAACAATTACCAACACAACAATTTTTTAGTTGGAATGAGCTTAACCAGATATAGCAAATTTTGGTTTGAAATAATTTTATTTATAGCAAATTTCAGTTATAGCAAATATCAATGAGTTATAAGAAATTTCAGTTATTGCAATTTTCTGTTATAAGCAATTTGAATTGTAGCAAATTTCAGTCATAGCAAATTTCAGTGATACCAAATTTAAGTTGTAACAAATTTCAATTGTAAAAAAATAATGTTGAATGGATTTGTAAACAAAATACTTTATTTAGATTTAATTTTAATTTTTTCTATAATAGTTTTAGATTTAAGAAAATTCGAGCTCTACCTGATTTTGAGTCAGATGAGGATAACAGTAAGACAGCCTCACAGCAAACCAGTACTCCTAATAAAAAACTCACAGATGAACCAGATGTGGTAAGCTTCAGACTAGAAGTTTATTTCTCATCCATCTACTGTACTGCATTTGATTCCCATTTAATAACAAGTTCCTCTTATTCAAATATTCAAAATTGATACTCAAGGCAAGGGACTATAAATGGAAGGCTAAGGTTGATTTAAGACCATAGAAATTTTTCCTTTATGGAGTTATGCCCCTTAATTTGTCAAAAAATATCAAATTCAAAATCAAGGATTTTCTCAATAAGTTGAGTTTCTCTGAAGTAAATGATTTGACATTTATTAAACAATGTAAACAATGTATTTAACCACAATACAAAGGTCAAGTTCGAATTAGGTTATTACGGTTCCTGAGTTATGCCCCTTGATTAACTGAAAAATGGCAAATTTGTGGTTTTCATGCTTGCATTTCAGTTACCCGTTGCCAAATATTTGGATCTATGGACTATGACTTGTCTAAATGTAATTTTTATAGATTAAACGAATGCTTATTAAATACAATGTATAAAGTTTAGCTCATCCTCTATCAGATTTTAGGGCCCGAGTGGCTCAATGAGTTAGGTAGTTGGATTACCTAGCAACTCATACAAGCCTATCACCAATACGGCGTGGGTTCGCACCCGGCTTTGTAAATTACAAAAAAGGGTGCACTCGACTCGCAACCGCAAGTGATAAAGTTTACCAGTTGCTTGCCTATGGTCGGTGGTTCTCTCCGGGTACTCCGGCTTCTTCCACCACTAAAACTGGTCGCCATGATATAGCTGAAATATTGCTGAAAGTGGTATTAAAACACCAAAAAGCAATCGAGTCAATCTATCAGATTTTACTGCATTTTACTGCATCAGTGGTTTAATGGTTAGAATGCTCTCCTCGAGTATGGTAGATTGTAAAATGGGTATTTGTTGTTTTTCCGCTAAGCATGCAGAATTAAGGAGAAAGAGCAAAGACTGTGGATTGCTGTTTCAGCGAGCTAGCACTATAAAAATTCAACTAAACATGGTTGTCTAGTACAAAGCCGACCTCATTATCATTTCATGGAAAATTATCTTGTTCTCACCATGATTGAGCTGAAAAATTGTCGAGTTGGCGTTAAACAACAATCACTCACTCTATCAGATTTGATACAATGTATGAAGATTTACTCCTCCACTGTTAAATTTAATACAATGTATGAAGATTTACTCCTCTGCTATCAGATTTAATACAATGTATGAAGATTTACTCCTCCACTATCAGATTTACTCCTCCACTGTCAAATTTAATACAATGTATGAAGATTTACTCCTCCCCTATCAGATTTAATACAATGTATGAAGATTTACTCAATCCACTGTCAGATTTATTACAATGTATGAAGATTTACTGCTCCACTGTCAGATTTATTACAATGTATGAAGATTTACTCCTCCACTGTCAGATTTAATACAATGTATGAAGATTTACTCCTCCACTGTTAGATTTATTACAATATATGAAGATTTACTCCTCCACCGTCAGATTTATTACAATGTATGAAGATTTACTCCTCCACTGTCAGATTTAATACAATGTATGAAGATTTACTCCTCCACTCTCAGATTTATTACAATGTATGAAGATTTACTCCTCCGCTATCAGATTTAATACAATGGATGAAGATTTATTCCTCCACTATCAAATTTAATACAATGTATGAAGATTTACTCCTCCACTATCAGTTTTTTGTTTGAATAACTTTCAGATAACAGACAGAAAACTAACTTTAGATGATGATTTTGATGATCCAGAGCTTGCAAAGGCTTTAGAACTTAGTTTAAAAGAAGCTAGTGATAGAGCTCAGGTATAACTAGAAAAGTTCTCATTTGAATTGATTGATTTGATTTAATGTGTTTAAAACCACTTTCAGCAATATTTCAGCTAAATCATGGCGACCAGTTTTAGTGGTGGAAGAAGCCGGAGTACCTGAAGAGAACCACCGACCATGGGCAAGCAACTGTTATTTTTGCGAGTCGAGTGCACCCTTTTTGTAATTTACAAAGCCGGGTGCGAACCCATGCAAGAAGATTATTTTAATGAGAGAAAAATAAATAAAATAAAAAAGACTTGGCCTTGAAAATGAACATGAACATTTTTTTGCTTCTATTCGACAATTTTTTTTTTTAATAGCAAACATGTGGGCACTATGCACTGCAAATTACAGTAATATATGAATTGCAGGGTTATTATGATGAAGTAGATGGAATGGTAGAAGATACTGACCTAAAAAAAGTTTTAGAAATGAGTCGGCAGGAAAATGAAAGTGGATCACTTGACCATGGTTTGTTTAAATAGAGATTAGATGATCCCTTGGGGAATCCTGGGGAGGAGTATGGACAGAATGTATAAATAAATAACAAGAAAACTCAATTGCAGCAACAAAACCACAAAATCAAATGTCTGTGTACATCTCAGTTTCTGCCAGTTCACGGAAATAGACACCTAACAGATACAAATTTGAAACCATAGTATTGCATAATGTATGTACAGCATTGTTATCTTAAACTCTGTGGCTCCTACTTTAGGTTTGGATAATGTTTTTAGATAATCGCATAGACCGCTTAATCACAAATTTTCTCTCACAAAGAGACTTTGCAAAGAAATGGAATTCACTGTAAATAAGCCCACCGTAACACAAAATTAATATGTCAGTGCACAGAAATCAATACATGATTGTAAACTGACAAATATGATGTAAATTTTACCAAATTCTAAACATTATATAGAATTACCTAGGAAATCGGCAGTTAAACATTCTCTAGTTTTCTATTGTTAACATACGTGGACAAATTTGGCAGGAATTTTATATCTCAAAGGCTTCAAAACTTCAGTCAATTTTTCACTTCCAGATTTACAACTTATGAGGCGAGTATCTACCGTACTTCTTCTTTTCTTATCGTATAACATTAAGTTCTTACCGTCATAAAACATTGAAGTAGGAGTTTCTTCCTCTTACTCTATACTGTATTTTTTGTTGAATAAGACGCTATCTTTTACCAGAAGAAAACGAGGGGTGTCTTTTTTAAGGGTACTTCTTGTGTGTGACGCAACTTACTTGTAAAAAAAATGGCAGTACACAATGACACATCATGGCTTCATTTAATATGACAAATCTATTATTATGTATTAGTAACCGGTAGTGACTTTGTAAACATGTACTTTCGTTAGTGAGGATTAAGGAAACAAATATTGTCAGTAATTCGTGCAAATATTGGCTTTAAATGCTAGAGGGACAGTGACAGCAATCACAAAATCAGCTGGGCAATACAGAAATAAAATGTAACACTTGATATATTTATTTTATTAATCAGCTGGACAATACAGAAATAAAATGTAACACTTGATATATTTATTTTATTAATATAAGTATAAAACAACAAAACAAAAATGTTCATACATAGATATAACAATGAAATGTTCATACATAGATATAACAATGAAATGTTCATACATAGATATAACAATGAAATGTTCATACATAGATATAACAATGAAATTGTTCCAAAAATCAGTTGTAATTTGTAAACGGAAGTATTCTCAACCCTGCAGGGCAAACATCAAAATAAACATGCACAATATAATTTGTTTTTCCATGATTGATATTGCTGAAATTTTGTTCACTCACTTTTGATTAGACCGCATCGGTGGCGTAATGGTTATCGTGCTCGCCTCGAGTGCGATAGATTGTGGGTTTGAGCCCCGATCAGGTCAAACCAAAGACTATGAAATTGGTATCTGTTGCTTCTCCGCTAAGCACACAGCATTAAGGAGAAAGAGCAAAGACTGGTTGGCTCGGAATCAGAATAATGTGTCCGAGTGAAGCGATATGCATACCCACAGACTGTTGTTTCAGTGAGTTAGCACTATAAAAATCCAGCTCAGCGTGTTGGTCTAGAATAAAGCTGGCCTCATCGTCGTCGCATTGAAAATTAACTTGTTCTTGTCATGATATAGCTGTAAAATAGTTGAATTGGCGTTAAACAACAATCACTCACTCGCTTTTAATTAATTGAATGTTTCTGCAGATTATGATAAGAATTTGCGAACTATGACAGAGGAAGAACAGATTGAACTCGCCATGACAAGAAGTTTGATGGAATTTGATAGGGAAATTCTAAAAGAATGTAGTTCAACAGTTGCAGAAGATTTACTTACAGGACAGGGCATGGAATCAGATAGAACTACGGGAAGTATTGTGCAATCCAAATTTGTTACAAGTGAAAAGAGAAGTAAAATCAATAATCATGATCTCATAAATGATAACGAAAAGATGGATATCGAAGACAATTGCTCACCAATGGAAAACTGTGATGACAAATCAACATTTGAATTGACTGAGAATTCTTATTTTCATTTCCATTCATCTGATAAAAACACAAAAGAGTTCTCTTCAGGGGAGGTAACTGATAATAGAACTTCAAATTCAAATTTCAATAACACCAATAATAAAACTTTTTCCAAATCGTCCCTGGTAAAAGTTAGTAGGTCAAAATGTGAAAGTGAAGCTAGTGTGGACAATGAAGTAATGATTATCTCAGACAACACAGATAGCGAACCGGAATTAAAAATGACCGTTCGTACAAAATCTTTTGATCTCAGTATGGAAATTAGTGACCCGGAAACAAACGAGGTCAAGTTTGAAAGTTTAAAAGAAATTAGTAATTTGAAGACAAAATCTGGAAATGATGTTCAATTTAGTAACACACGTAAAGGAATGATGACAACGTCAAAGGATATTGAAGGCATTTTATTGGTCGATGAGATGACATCTGCTGATGTAAAACATATACGCACGGTAGAACAGTCGAAGGAAACTCCTGTGGATTCAGACAGCGGCAAGTCAATGGATATTGTAGATTTGTTCTGCAATGAGGAAGACGGTAAAAAATCTAATTTAAACAAAAAATTGAGCCACACGTCCTTAAGGTTTCATGTAGGCATTTTCATAGTGGGACCATCGTGGTCATGATCATATGGTAGTTGGATTTACAACTACCTGTGCAATCAGTGCCCATCACCACTAAAGTTGTGAATTCGAACCCCGTTCATGGCAAGGTGTACTCGATACAACATTATGTGATAAATTTTGTCAGTCACTTGCGACAGGTCGATGGTTGACTAAGGGCACTGCAGTTTCCTCCACCAATAAAACTGACCTCCATGATATAACTGAAATATTATTGAAAGTGGTGTTAAGCACCATAGACCAACCATTTTCGTAGTTATTCCTACATTGTATTTTTACTTTCATGAACTTTAATTTAATTTGTTAGGGTTCAGCAAGAAAGGATTTAGCATACAGTACAATCAGTGACATACATACATAGATTCCCCTTTTGCTACCAGTGATTTACTATATTTCTCTATTTGAGCTTATACCAAAAAAAATATATGTGTGTTTACTGTTACATGTCAAAAAAATCTAGGGTCGGTTGGTCGGCATTCATTTTTTTTTTTTTTTTTTTTTTTTTTAAACTATCGTCAAAACCGGAAATAGTCGTTCACGGTTCCGGAATCCGATTCCGGTATTTCATTTTCGAAATTTCCGGTAAGCCGTCATTTGTTTTATGACGAGTTACACAGTTTTTCTACCTTCTTTGCTCTCAATTTCGACAAAAAGCTAGCGGTTGAATAAATCAAACATTGCTGCTGATTAAACAACAAAAATGGTTATCCGAATTCTGTGTAAAAATTGATAGGGTCGCTAGCAAAAATTAGAGTTGAATAATTGCCGAATAAAAAGGTTAGTGTCGGCGGCTGAAAAATAGGGTGGGTCGGGTGACCGTAAACACACATATATTTTTTTTTTGGCCTTAAGCAGGAGTTTTACAATTTGAAAATATAACTATCAAGATTGGAGAAATATTGTATTTCACTGGTAGCAGAAGGAGAATGTTAAAAATATTTTAGCTGTTAATTTCTGTGGTCATTGACTGTTGAACGGAAATTGGCGGGAATTCTCATGCTGATTTAAGCATGTTAAAAATAGCAGAATGGGTGATAAATCTCTGATAGACATATCACTCCTCTTAGTGATGCTGGTAAATCTTTCGTCATTAATGCCACGATATAGCTGAAATACTGCTAATGTTGCTGTTAAACACCAATCAATCAATCAATCTTTCATCATCATCTCATTGAAAATTAACTTTTTCTCGTCATGATATAGCCGAAAGATTGCTGAGTTGGCATTAAAAAACAATAAGCACTCACATACTCATTGATATATCTTTTAATTCTTATACATTTTGAACCACATCGGTGGCATAATGGTTTGTGTGCTCGTCTGCGGTAGATTGTGGGTCGAGCCCGGTCGTGTCAAACCAAGGACATTAAATTTGGTATTTGTTGCTTCTCCGCTAAGCATGCAGCATTAAGGAGAAAGAGCAAAGACTGGTTGGCTCGGAATCAGACTAATATGTCAGAGTGGAGTGACATGTCTACCCGCGGACTGTTGTTTCAGTGAGCTAGCACTATTAAAAATACAAGTCAGCGTGTCCGGTCTAGAACAAAACGGACCTCATCATCATCTCGTTGAAAATAAACTTGTTCTGGCCATGAACATCAATCACTCACTCACTCACTCACTTATACATTTTGGGTGATAGAAAGTAGCACTGTAAATACAAAAGTAACTTCACAGATATAGTATACACTTCTAAAAAAATAAAATAGATCAATATCCACGAGATGTGAAATCTCGTTAAAATTACATCCCTCACTTGCTCTCCTTTACTGATATGTTGCACAGCGTGAGAGATCTGAAACACCACATTGCTTATCACATGCGAGTAACCCTATGCCATGAATATTTAATGATATGATAGATACGGGTTATGACCTTTTTGACCAATCAGCTTGCTCGTAGAAAACAAAGCAGTTTAATTTTAAATTATAATGCTTTCATAGTCTGCTAAGTGCTATATTTATTGCATGGTAAAGGTCAAGACATAGGGTGATTCTCATGTCACCCATAATGGGTATCTCTCAGATCTTGCTACTTGATTTGATTGTTTTGGTGTTTAACACCACTTTTAGCAATATTTCAGCTATATCATGGTGACCAGTTTTAGTGGTGGAAGAAGCCGGAGTACCCAGAGAGAACCACCGACCATGGGAAAGCAACTGGTAAGCTTTATCACTTGTGGCTGCGAGTCGAGTGCACCCCTTTTTGTAATTTACAAAGCCGGGTGCGAACCCACGCCGTATTGATGAGTAATCTAACTACCTAACTCATTGAGCCACCCGGGCCCTCTCAGATCTTGCGCATCATGACATATCAGTAAATGAACATGACATATCTTGTATTTTTTTAACTATTATTTAAAAAAATAAAAAAATAAAAATATAAAATAATCCCACCTGCCCAACTTTTTTTCTGGAGGGTGGATGAAAATCTACGAGTTAACTATTTTTATTACAGATTTACTGATTAATCAGTGGGATAAAGAGAACTACAACCCTGACAATACAACAAATCATGAAGAGGAAGAACTCATTCCAAGGATTGACAATGAGGTACATGCTTTATAGAATCAATAAATTTGTGTCGTGATATACATGTCAATCTGATTAGAATCTCATACAGTCAGACCTGTATTAAACACTCGCTGCATCGGTGATGTAATGGTTACAGTAGTCACACTATAAAATTGGTATTTGTTGCTTCTCTGCTAAGCACGTAGCATTTAGGAGAAAGAGCAAAGACTGGATTGCTTAGAATCAGGCTTAAGTGTCAGAGTGGTGCGACATGTCTATATGTAGACTGTTGTTTCATGGAGCTAGCTATTTATTAAAATCCAACTAAGCGTATTGGTCTAGTACAAAGTGGATGTCATTGTTATCCCATGGGGTGTTAAACTACAAGAGTCATATAAGGTATTGTCATCAGTTTGCATCCGTCATTACCGTCTGTCGTCATCTGCAAATTTTTATATTTTAGCCTTCTTCTCTGAAACCACAGGGGCAATTGGAACAAACTTGGTAGGAATGTTCATTGTAGGGTCCTCTACAAAGATTATTATCTCACCTGATCTAGAGGCTCGGCTGAGCTTTTCTGATGAAAAAATGTTTGACGTCCATCTGTCCTTCTTGTATGTATGTCGGAAACCAAATTTACCACAGTTGTTCTTCTAGGGGTCCTGAAGAAGCTTTGTATCTTTTTGAAGTGAATAGAAATCCAAGATGGCTGTCCTCACCTCTGATAGGCCGAGCTATTTTCACCTTCTTGAGATCTACTGTATGTAAAGTCAGCAAGGCACTGGACCGAAGTAAATTTCACTGGACCGAATAATAAAAATTGATATTATTTATAAACATTTTTTTTTATGTTCATGACATGCAAACCCTGCCAGTGAAATATTCGTTTTGGAAAAGGGACAATTAGCTGATTTGACAATTGGGCATACAGTTATTGCTTCTCTGAAACCACTGGGTCAATTGGAGACAACCTTGGTAGGCATGTTCATTGGATGGTCCTCTGAAACAGTTATGTTTTTTTGTTGCCGTTGTTTGAAAATGTACAAAAGAAACAATAGGCCCAAAGTAATATTTTTCAGGAAGTCAAATTTCCTTTATACTACTACCCTCAATTTTTTTTTTACAAATCTGCAATTTTTTTATTTCCAGAAAGGCGAGTTACCGTATTCCTACAGACTAGTCAGTATTGTTAACCATATTGGTAGCAGTTCCATCGTTGGTGAGTAAATGGTACATGCCGATATTTTAGTTCTTCTAATTTAAAGGTCATGTGAATTACTGTCATCACATTGTGTCGGCGACTTTGATGTCAAGGTCAGATAAGTTTATCACGACCTTGCCTTCAACTGTTTTGCGATTGTTTCAGTTTCTCTGTTATTATACAACCTAGGTTCACCATATTTTGGTCCACACATAGATTTCTCATTAAAATACTGATCATTGCAGGATACTATATATGCCTTTCAATAAGGGGCAGTACCAGTGTACTTTTTCCAATTAAGAATGGTATTTGGTACCTGATTTTAGAGTGTTATATAAGATATTCATGAAAAATGCTCAAATTTAATAAAAAGTACCCACTGCCTGTAAATAGGGAAGTACTGGTACACTTTTAAAATGTTGAAAATGTTGACTATGTCAGTGACTTGTTTGATATTAAGAAATCAAGCTGTGACCTTTCACATGTATCCAGAACAGCTGAAACAGGTCAGATTTCTCATTAAAATACTGATCATTGTAGGTCACTATGTCAGTGATGTGTTTGATATTAAGAAGTCGAGCTGGTTCAGCTGTGATGATTCTCGTGTATCCAGAACAGCTGAAACAGAGGTCAGGGCAAAAAGGGAGAGAACTGGCTACATATTTTTTTACCTGAACAAGTAAGTATAAAAAATAGTGTTCATGTTTTATAATTGTATTGTTGATTGATTGATTGATTGATTGTGTTTAATGCCACTTTCAGCAATATTTCAGCTATATCATGGCAACCAGTTTTAAGAGGTGGAAGAAGCCGGAGCACCCAGAAAGAACTACCGACCATGGGCAAGCAACTGGTAAACATTATCACTTGCGGCTGCAAGGCGAATGCAGCCTTTTTAGCCGAGGCTTATAATATGATGAATATTGTCTGGGCGTCAACTTTTTAGTTTCCGCACAATTGGTGGTGAGAGGAGGAAGCCTATTGATATTGAGGATCGTAGAACAAAGGTCAATGTCACAACTTCTAAAAATAGAACAAAAATTTGATACTTTTTTTGTTTCCGCACGATATCTTAAGAACAAAATGTAGGATCGAAATGAAACTTGGTACACACATGCCTGATGGTGAGAGAAGGAAGCCTATTGATATTGAGGTTTGTAGGTCAAAAGTCAAGGTCACAACTTCTAAAAATAGAACAAAAATTTGATACTTTTTTTTCCATACAATATCTCAAGTACAAGAAACTAAGTACACACATGCCTCATGCTGAGAGGAACAAGTCTCATGAACTTGAGGTTTGTGGGTCAAAGGTCAAGATCACAATTTCTAAATATAGAACAGTAAGCAAAACTCAAGCACATACAAATAATAGAAACAGACTTGCAAATAAAAAGCTGTAGAAAGCAAGCAAGCAAACAAAATAAATAAATATCACAGCAAAGACTAAGGTTCAGAATTATATAACTAGGCATTGTGCATCCATATGTTCGCAACTCAGATTTCGCATCTTTGGTGCATTACTGATTTTTTGTAAATTACTATCCATTATGACGGAATTCCAAAAATGATATTATTGTTTTGATGCAGTTAAGCTGAACAGGTAAATCGGAATAGATGGAGTTATGTCACTGATAAGGGGAAAATGGCAGCCTGCATGCTTAGCGGGAAATTTAAAATCAATAAGATATAAATGTGCTTTAGCATCACCCCTTTTCATTAAAAAAGTAATATTTTCATTTTTTTTATTAGTTCTAAATTCTGTAAAACCCCAAATCATCAGTTGGTTTCGTTTTCCTTTAAGTTGTTTTATTATGAAACATTTTGATTAGTACTTTTAAAACAATGAGGCAATGAAACAATCTAAGGGAGATAATTAAATTATATTTTCTGCATTACTGCAAATTAAAGTATCCACATCGGTGGTGTACTGGTTAGCGTGCTCGCCTCGAGTGCTGTAGATCGTGGGTTTGAGCCCCGGTCAGATCAAACCAAAGACTATAAATTAGATTTTTGTGGCTTCTCCGCTAAGCACGCAACATTAAAGAGGAAGAGCAAAGACTGGTTGTCTCAGAATCAGAATAATGTGTCTGAATGGAGCGATCTGTCTCCCCACAGACTGTTGTTCCAGTGAACTAGCACTATACAAATCCATCTCAGCATATTGGTCTAGTGCAAAGTGGACCTCATCATCTCATTGAAAATTAACTAGTTAGG
Source organism: Bathymodiolus brooksi (assembly GCA_963680875.1). NCBI lineage: Eukaryota > Metazoa > Mollusca > Bivalvia > Mytilida > Modiolidae > Bathymodiolus > Bathymodiolus brooksi. The sequence continues at coordinate 70,927,043 of OY804589.1, forward strand.
CCAAATAAAATAAAAGTTCTGGTTCTCGGACAACGCCGCCCCCTCAAAATTTCGGCCGATAGGACGTTTTTATTGCCGTACAGAAAGAAAAAAAATCACTGCCGCACACTATTTTTGAAGGAAACAAAATTTCAAATTTACCGCCAAATTTAAGTTGTTAAGTGTGCCGGTGACACGGACGAGTTTTGACAAACGTTTGAATGACTGATCAATCGAAAACGAAAGTAAAAATTCAGCATGGCCAAGAGTGAAAACACTGTCCTCGTCAGTTTTAATGTACAGTTATGTTCCAAACAAATAGTTCCGTGGACTTTCCTGCCTGTTGAGAGAACAATGAGTTACAGAGTTATGTAAGAGTATATTCGTGGGTGATTTTACGGACATAAAAGAGGTTGGAGAAAACAACAACTCTTTCGTTAATTTTGACCTGATGTAGGAGGTGTCTGTTGGAAAATCCAAATCTCTCCGAGTAAACACTATTGTGTTGTTTGTTTGCCAAAATAGTAGAATTGAACTGGTTTGCGTTATGTTTTTAAACCCGCTGAAAATAAACACAAAATATAAAAACCCTACCTACCTTGCCCTTTTTTTGAAATCCATTGTCTGAGAACCAGAACATTTTTTTAGATGGCCTTATCCCCATGATATAGCTGAAAAATTGCTGAATTGGCATTAAACTACTCACCTGCAAATTAAAGTTACATTTATTTTTTTGTTATATTTTCAGAGATATATTTGATGATTTAAAGGACCACTATGCACTTCATACAGCAAACAAAAAAGAAATGGTTAAAAAATGAGGACATTTTGTCTATGGGAATTTATTGCCTTGGTGAAAGAAAATTAATACAAGGGACAAAACTCTAGATATTTAAGCCATAATTTGACGAGATGGAAAACAGAAAAAACGGACCAAATTCTGGATATTTAAGACATAACTTGGATGAGATGGAAAACAGTGATATAAGGGAATAAACTCTGTATATTTAAGCCATAACTTGAACAGACAGAAAACAGTGATACAAGGGACGCAAGAAAAGCTATTTTTAATACTTAAGCAAAACATGAAATGACAGTCTAGTAAAAATCTTCCTTCGACTTAAATATTTATCAACAAAACTTATATAAACTTTCCAGACAATGATATCCATCCTGGGCTGTCAACTAATTAATTCAGACCAAGATGAATATAGATTATTATTATATTTTTATCTATTTATAATTCTGTTTATTTTTGTGTTATTATCATGACGCTATATTTAGGATTATTACGGAATCAGATATCTGTTTGTGTTCTATTTTATGACCTGCATCGCTAGACGTTAGAGGTGCTAAGTGTTTACCCATGTCCTCCTGTACGTCGCACATCTGGTTTCATCACAATAACTCAAGTTCTTGTTACGGAATCAGATTTCTGTTTGTTTTCTAATAAATGACAATCATCACTAAGCGTTAGAGGCACTAAGTGTTTGCCCATGTCCTCCTGTAGGTCCCACATCTGGTTTCATCACAATAACTCAAGTTCTTGTTACGGAATCAGATTTCTGTTTGTTTTCTATTAAATGACATTCATCACTAAGCGTTAGAGGCACTAAGTGTTTGCCCATGTCCTCCTGTAGGTCCCACATCTGGTTTCATCACAATAACTCAAGTTCTTGTTACGGAATCAGATTTCTGTTTGTTTTCTAATAAATGACATTCATCACTAAGCGTTAGAGGCACTAAGTGTTTACCCATGTCCTCTTGTACATTCCAAGGTCCTCTTAAGTACATTATTTTATATTTTTATTGATTGATTGATTGATTGGTGTTTAATGCCAAATTTAGCAATATATCGTGGTGTGCCAAAGAGAGCGAACGGTATTTCTGCTCTATCCATTAAAGAACAAGGCTACAAACGAACCATTTATGTGCTGTTAATCGATGGCGCAGGTCTATGAGTAAGTGAGTGATTGTTGTTTAACGCCAAGTCAGTGGTATTTCTGTTATATTCATTATAAAAACAAACTTTACGAACAAAAAATGTATGAAGATACAGTAAAATGTTGGGTAAGGTCTATGAGTGAGTGATTGTTGTTTAACGCCCATTCAGCAATGTGTTCATTACAAGAATAAACTTGGAAACAATAAACCATAAACATACACTAAAGTGGTGGATTAGGTCTATGAATGAGCGAGTGATTGATGTATAATGTCAAGTGAGCGGTATTTTTGCTCTGGTCATTAGAAGAACAAACTGGGAAACAATAGGCCAGAAATATACATTAAAAAGGTGGGGTAATTCTACGAGTGAGCGTGTGATTGATGCAATGATCACTACAAGGTGTGGTAAAATGTTGGACAAAGTCTATGAGCAAGTGATTGGCGATTAATATCAAGTGAGGAAAATGTTTGATATGTTCACTACAAGAACAAACTTGGAAGCAATAGACCATATAAATATATACAAGAAAGGTTGGGTAAGTCTACGAGTGAGCGGGTGATTGTTGTGTAAAATGAAATGAGTACTATTAATGCTATATTCACTATGCGGTAGGGTACAATGTTAGGCTAAGTCTATGAGCAAGTGATTGGCGTTTAACGTCAAGTGAGTGGTATTTTTGCAACGTTTATTTCAAGAACAAACTTGGAAACAATAATCCATCAATATACACTAAAAGGGTGTATTATGTCTATGAATGAGTGAGTGAATGTTGTTTAATATCAAGTGAGCTGTAATTTTACTATGGTCATTAGAAGAACAAATTTGGAAACAATAAGCCATAAATATATACTACAAATATTAGGAAAAGTTCACGAGTGAGCGGGTGATGCATGCTATGTTCACTACAAGGATAACTAAACCATGTAGGTACAGTAAGAATGTTGGGTAAGTCAATGAGTGAGTGAATGATTTGTATGTAACATCAAGTCAGCAGTATTGGTTCTATATTTACTACAAGGATAACTAAATCATGTAGGTACAGTAAGAATGTTGTGTAAGTCTATGAGTGAGTGAATGATTGGTATGTAACATCAAGTGAACAGTATTGGTGCTATATTCACTACAAGGATAATTAAACCATGTAGGTACAGTAAGAATGTTGTGTAAGTCTATGAGTGAGTGAATGATTGGTATGTAACATCAAGTGAGCAGTATTGGTGCTATGTTCACTACAAGGATAACTAAATCATGTAGGTACAGTAAGAATGTTGGGTAAGTCTATGAGTGAGTGAATGATTGGTATGTAACATCAAGTGAGCAGTATTGGTGCTATGTTCACTACAAGGATAACTAAATCATGTAGGTACAGTAAGAATGTTGGGTAAGTCTATGAGTGAGTGAATGATTGGCATGTAACATCAAGTGAGCAGTATTGATGCTATATTCACTACAAGGATAACTAAACCACGTAGGTACAGTAAGAATGTTGAGTAAGTCTATGAGTGAGTGAATGATTGGTATGTAACATCAAGTGAGCAGTATTGGTGCTATGTTCACTACAAGGATAACTAAATCATGTAGGTACAGTAAGAATGTTGGGTAAGTCTATGAGTGAGTGAATGATTGGTATGTAACATCAAGTGAGCAGTATTGGTGCTATGTTCATTACAAGGGTAACTAAATCATGTAGGTACAGTAAGAATGTTGGGTAAGTCTGAGTGAGTGATGATTGGTATGTAACATCAAGTGAGCAGTATTGGTGCTATGTTCACTACAAGGATAACTAAATCATGTAGGTACAGTAAGAATGTTGGGTAAGTCTATGAGTGAGTGAATGATTGGTATGTAACATCAAGTGAGTAATGATGCTATGTTCACTACAAGGATAACTAAATCATGTAGGTACAGTAAGAACGTTGGGTAAGTCTATGAGTGAGTGAATGATTGGTATGTAACATCAAGTGAGCAGTATTGGTGCTATGTTCACTACAAGGATAACTAAATCATGTAGGTACAGTAAGAATGTTGGGTAAGTCTATGAGTGAGTGAATGATTGGTATGTAACATCAAGTGAGCAGTATTGGTGCTATGTTCATTACAAGGGTAACTAAACCATGTAGGTACAGTAAGAATGTTGGGTAAGTCTGAGTGAGTGATGATTGGTATGTAACATCAAGTCGGCAGTATTGATGCTATATTCACTACAAGGATAACTAAACCATGTAGGTACAGTAAGAATGTTGGGTAAGTCTGAGTAAGTGAATGATTGGTATGTAACATCAAGTGAGCAGTATTGGTGCTATGTTCACTACAAGGATAACTAAATCATGTAGGTACAGTAAGAATGTTGGGTAACTAAACCATGTAGGTACAGTAAGAATGTTGGGTAAGTCTGAGTGAGTGATGATTGGTATGTAACATCAAGTCGGCAGTATTGGTGCTATATTCACTACAAGGATAACTAAACCATGTAGGTACAGTAGGAATGTTGGGTAAGTCTGAGTGAGTGAATGATTGGTATGTAACATCAAGTGAGCAGTATTGGTGCTATGTTCACTACAAGGATAACTAAATCATGTAGGTACAGTAAGAATGTTGGGTAAGTCTATGAGTGAGTGAATGATTGGTATGTAACATCAAGTGAGCAGTATTGGTGCTATGTTCACTACAAGGATAACTAAATCATGTAGGTACAGTAAGAATGTTGGGTAAGTCTATGAGTGAGTGATGATTGGTATGTAACATCAAGTGAACAGTATTGGTGCTATATTCACTACAAGGATAACTAAACCATGTGGGTACAGTAAGAATGTTGTGTAAGTCTATGAGTGAGTGAATGATTGGTATGTAACATCAAGTGAGCAGTATTGATGCTATATTCACTACAAGGATAACTAAACCATGTAGGTACAGTCAGAATGTTGGGTAAGTCTATGAGTGAGTGAATGATTGGTATGTAACATCAAGTCAGCAGTATTGATGCTATATTCACTACAAGGATGACTAAACCATGTAGGTACAGTAAGAATGTTGAGTAAGTCTATGAGTGAGTGAATGATTGGTATGTAACATCAAGTGAGCAGTATTGATGCTATATTCACTACAAGGATGACTAAACCATGTAGATACAGTAAGAATGTTGAGTAAGTCTATGAGTGAGTGAATGATTGGTATGTAACATCAAGTGAGCAGTATTGATGCTATATTCAATACAAGGATGACTAAACCATGTAGGTACAGTAAGAATGTTGAGTAAGTCTATGAGTGAGTGAATGATTGGTATGTAACATCAAGTGAGCAGTATTGGTGCTATATTCACTACAAGGATAACTAAATCATGTAGGTACAGTACGAATGTTGGGTAAGTCTATGAGTGAGTGAATGATTGGTATGTAGCATCAAGTGAGCAGTACTGATGCTATTTTCACTACAAGGATAACTAAATCATGTAGGTACAGTAAGAATGTTGGGTAAGTCTATGAGTGAGTGAATGATTGGTATGTAACATCGAGTGAGCAGTATTGATGCTATTTTCACTACAAGGATAACTAAACCATGTAGGTACAGTAAAAATGTTGGGTAAGTCTATGAGTGAGTGAATGATTGGCATGTAACATGAAGTGAGCAGTATCGGTGCTATGTTCACTACAAGGATAACTAAATCATGTAGGTACAGTAAGAATGTTGGGTAAGTCTATGAGTGAGTGAATGATTGGTATGTAACATCAAGTGAGCAGTATTGATGCTATGTTCACTACAAGGATAACTAAACCATGTAGGTACAGTAAGAATGTTAGGTAAGTCTATGAGTGAGTGAATGATTGGTATGTAATTCAAGTGAGCGACTGATTGATGCTATATTCACTACAAGGATAGCTATAAGAATAATTCATTACGTAAGTACAATGACCAGGTAAGTTTCTCTGTATTGAATGCCTCTCTGAAACTGATATTATCAACATGTTCGATTTTTTAATTGACAACATATTTGTTATGTTTCTTGGACGTGTTTTTCAACAGACAGTCGGCATTCCTATGGGTACAAGCTGTGCTCCTCATCTCGCCGAATTGTTCCTTTATTCGTATGAGGCAGATTTCATGCAACGACTTCTCAACAAAAACGGAAAGAAACTAGACCGATCATTTAATTTCAAGTTCTGCTATATAGATGATGTCCTTTCCCTAAATAATTCAAGGTTTGGTGATACGTTGATCGTATCTATCCCACTGAGCTTGAAACAAAGGATACGACAGGTACATATACAGATAGGTCTGCTTTATGCCTTGACCTACACATCAAAATTGATAATGAGGGGCGGTTAGATAAAACTTTACGATAAAAGATAACATAAGATAACCGGAAAACATAATCAACAGTATATCACTGGACTCTTTCAAATCCTCCATCTCTAAACTACAGTATTAATTCTCAATAATGTACTTGTATATACGTTATTTTTACTTTTTTGCTCTTCTTGCCATTAATTGTACATATTATTAACATTTGTGGCTTTTAATCTATGTCTTGCTTTAAGTAGACCTCCACTGTGACATAATCTTCAGCCTGTTGATGCTATATATATTATATGGTAGAATAGAATAGAAAAAAAAAAGATTTCAAATATCCGTAGTGAAATTTCCATTTATATGAAGTAACATTCCAGGAGCAACTGCAATGGAGTATATATATATATCTCAGTTGAAACGATATTCCAGAGCTTGTGGTTCCTGGCAGGGTTTCCTTGGTAGAGGGTTGCTGCTTACAAGGAGGCTACGGAAGCAAGGGTTCCTATTAATTAAGCTTAGGTCATCACTTCAAATATCTTACGGTCGCCAACATGACCTGGTTGACCGTAATGGAATATCTGTGTCACAAATGACCACAGATATGTTCCACTTTTCATAAACACTTCTCGGTTCTTTCCTCTTTCATGACTTATCACCTGGTTTGTAACAAGGTTAACACGATGGATGCCACTAGTGGAGCAGGAACTGCCGACTCTTCTGGAGCACCTGAGTTCACCCTTGGTTTTTAGTGAGGTTCATGTTGCTCGATCTTTAGTTTTATGCGTATGTTTGTTTGTCCTTTTGTACTTTTTCTTTAGGCCATTGTGTTGTCTGTCCTTCGATTTTGATTACCTCTTTGGTATATTAAAGCTCTTCTTTGTATTGAATGTCAAAAGTAAAGATGGTGATACCGTACTAATAAAGTGTTTCTGTTGAAAAACACGGGACCGATATTTCCACTGTCAATCCGCGTCACATTAATGATCACCACCTATAAAACCGCGTTGAGAAGATGTGATAATAAAAGATAGTGGGATATCTTTGTCTTGTAATGGGCCATCGACAAACTGATCAGGAGCACGGCCAATCTGTCTTATTGAGAGGCCCATGGCATACTCCATTAACTAGGCAGATCAAGTCAATGTGAAGACACCAGACTAGCTTATCACGACTAGTCCCGTATAGCATATGCATCTTCTCTATAGACACCAAATTAGTTTATCACGACTAGTGCTGTGTTTCCTATGGACCTTCTCTGTAGATACCAGACTAGTTTATCACGACTAGTCCTGTTTCATATGGACCTTCTCTGTAGACACCATTCTAGTATATTACGACTAGTCCTGTGTCACTTATATGAATCTTCTCTGTTGACATCATACTAGTTTATCACGTCTAATCCTGTGTAACCTATGAATCCTCTCTGTAGACACCAGACTAGTTTATCACGTCTAGTCCTGTGTAACATGAATCTTCTCTGTAGACACCAGACTAGTTTATCGCGACTAGTCCTGTGTAACCTATGAATCTTCTCTGCATACACCAGACTAGTATATCACTAGTCCTGTGTAACCTATGAATCTACTCTGTAGACACCAGACTAGTTTATCGTGATTAGTCCCGTGTAACCTATGAATCTTCTCTGTAGACATCAGACTAGTTTATCACGACTAGTCCTGTGTAACCTATGGACCTTCTCTGTAGACACCAGACTAGTTTATCACGACTAGTCCTATGTTTCATGTGGACATTCTCTGTAGACACCAGACTAGTTTATCATGACTAGTCCTGTGTTTCCTATGGAATTTCTTTATAGACACCAGACTAGTTTATCAGGACTAGTCCAGTGTAACCTATGAATCCTCTCTGTAGACACCAGACTAGTTTATCACGTCTAGTCCTGTGTAACATATGAATCTTCTCTGTAGACACCAGACTAGTTTATCGCGACTAGTCCTGTGTAACCTATGAATCTTCTCTGCATACACCAGACTAGTATATCACTAGTCCTGTGTAACCTATGAATCTCCTCTGTAGACACCAGACTAGTTTATCACGGATAGTCCCGTGTAACCTATGAATCTTCTCTGTAGACATCAGACTAGTTTATCACGACTAGTCCTGTGTAACCTATGGACCTTCTCTGTAGACACCAGACTAGTTTATCACTACTAGTCCTGTGTTTCCTATGGAATTTCTTTATAGACACCAGACTAGTTTATCAGGACTAGTCCTGTGTAAACAATGAATCTTCTCTATAGACACCAGACTAGTATCTGTATTGTATTTCGGAAATGTCGGTATTGCTTCTCTCTGTAAGTCACACTGAGAATTAACTGCTTGTTTAATATGAATACAAGTTTACCAAGATAATTATGTGTTTGTAGTTATGCCTGAAATACCTGATGCCTTGGGACTTTATGCAATTCCAGAGATAATCCTTTTCAGTCTTGCAATGCCGGGAGATTTCAACACCTACATGACTTTCTGGTACCAACCCAAATACTAGATGTTATATGATATAGCTGAAAAGTGTATGCGTACAAACTAATATTTAGTTACTGTTAATGTTGACCGAACCAACTGAAGGTTTAAGCGAACCTTCATCGATACAGACCGTGATCCACACTAGGGACAACAATGGTGGTATAACAGTTTACTTAGTCAGTGGTAGGACAAAAAGACAGACACAAACGTCAATTGTAGGTCCATCAAGGGTACGTCAGACGACGGACAACTGGACCGGAATCACCAGCGCTTTGACCAAGGGTAAACCGGCTGACCTAAAATGATAAGGGTTGTGATGTTCAATGTTTAAATAGGAAAACAGACGGTCGGACTCAGGTAGTTAACCAGTCATGTTGGGCAAGCATACCAATATTCATAAATGAAATGATGTGAAAAAATCAACTCCTCGAGTCACTAAAAAGAGGAAGAACTCAATTTTCACCAATGATAAAGTAGGAAGATTTACTTATGGTTTATTTTTGCCATTTGTTATCCAACCTATAAACTTAATAATTATTTCTGGTAACACTTCATGGACCAGTGAGAATGTTGTCAAAGGGAGGCAAATGCAATTTTTTTAAAAGAAAAATATTTTGTTCAAGGATTTTCAAAACAAAAAATATTTCATAGTAATGCAATTTTATTGAAATAAGACAATTCAATATGCAGAAGAAATTAACATTACTTTATAGTATATTTCTTGTTAAAGTTGTTGTTTTCCTCCAATTTTCGTCCATTGCTCACATTTTAAACTTCGTTTCAATCAAATGCAATGTCCAGGGCTTGTTTAACAATTAAGATTAATTGAAAACTTGTTTCTTGATAGCCGTTCACCACAAATTACTCGTTCATCAATTTGATACACAAGTAATAATGTCAACAAACAATGATCTTGAGCCTTTTTTTCTGGAGAATAGAATAATCAGAGAATACATAGCCTGGACAAACAAGAACAGAAGAAAAAACAATTACGTCCCCCCCAGAATGTATAATTAGTACAGAATGTGGCTATCTCATCAAAATAACTGCTTCCTCGTCACGTACAGATTTTGCTAACTATTCAGCAAACGTTAATCTAAATTCATTAAATTAAAATAACTTTGCGTTTTGTAAAAAGTAGAAGAAATGGAAATTATTTTTATCTACACAAGAGGTTTTAAATTCTCCTTTCCAGTATTTCCAAGCCAAAATTAGCGGGATGTCATGCGTTCAGCGGAGAGTATACCGATAAAAAAACAGAATTCATTTTGTTACAAAAAATGAAAATTTTGAATTTCTCTGCTCCTCCCAAAAATATACATATTTTTAATACCAATGACGCCCAATCATATCATCAGTAGCTTTTACAACAACCACGATACCAAAGTTGATTAACTTGACAAGATTAGGGATACGAAAATAGCTGAAATGTCAGATTATTATACACCCCAATCCCCCCTAGGAGAACGAAAAGAAAAACACGAATGAAAAGTATTACAAATATAATTAAAAATAAAGGATAGTTTTACAGAATAGGAACACTTATTGTGAAAATTATATATTCAAAAATAAAGACAAAAAATAACCAAGCAACAAACAACCGCCCGCCCCCACAAACAAATAAAAACAAAACAGAATTAAAGCAAATTTAATAAGCAAAAAAAAACAAAAAAAAACAAAAAACAAATACCCCCCCCCCCCTCAAAAAGAAAAGAAAACAAAACAAAACAAAAAACGATACAGAAATAAAAGAAATAAAACAACAACAAAAATTAACAAAAAAAAGAACAAAACAGAAACAAAACATAACAAACATACAAACCATAACAATCAATTAACAAACATACAAACCATAACAATCAATTAACAAACATACAAACCATAACAACCAATTAACAAACATACAAACCATAACAATCAATTAACAAACATACAAACCATAACAATCAATTAACAAACATACAAACCATAACAATCAATTAACAAACATACAAACCATAACAATCAATAAACAAACATACAAACCATAACAATCAATTAACAAACATACAAACCATAGCAATCAATTAACAAACATACAAACCATAACAATCAATTAACAAACATACAAACCATAGCAATCAATTAACAAACATACAAACCATAACAATCAATTAACAAACATACAAACCATAACAATCAATTAACAAACATACAAACCATAACAATCAATTAACAAACATACAAACCATAACAATCAATTAACAAACATACAAACCATAACAACCAATTAACAAACATACAAACCATAACAATCAATTAACAAACATACAAACCATAACAATCAATTAACAAACATACAAACCATAACAATCAATTAACAAACATACAAACCATAACAATCAATTAACAAACATACAAACCATAACAATCAATTAACAAACATACAAACCATAACAATCAATTAACAAACATACAAACCATAACAATCAATTAACAAACATACAAACCATAACAATCAATTAACAAACATACAAACAAGAAATATGATTGAAAAGTTAACATAGAGATGAAAAAACATCTGTGAAATCAAGATTAATTAAATAGGATGACGAGGTGGAAAATGTTGGAATTACACGATTATCCCCCCTCCCCCCACCAAAAAATAACAATAACAGTAAAGAAAAACAAAATGAATGAAAAGTTAATATTCAGATGAGTTACATACTATTCTTGTGTCAGAGTTAGAACTCACAGATGAGCTTGCTTCAATTAACACGAAGGTACTCCTACAAACAGTACAACATTTCTACTTCCGATTTATCCTAGGATTTGATCACACATTAAGAGTTCTAGATAACAATATTTAACTATCTTATATTTAATTATCTGATCCATTTCTAAATCTTCTTTGTTTTGTGTAATACCTTGATTTATAGTGTATAAATGTAATAATAAATAATTATGCTTAAATTATTCATCAATAGTACAGTGAGATAATTTAAACTGTTCATGGGTATATTAAAAACAATTGTTTGCTCTTTAACAGCAAATGTACTATGCTACAAGCAGTACACATTTTGACAGCATCTGATTACCCCTTTTGTATCTTTTAACTTTTCATATTAATTTAAACAATATTTATTTAGAAAACAATCAGAATATACAGTACATCAAACATAGTAAATACAGACAGGATTCAGAAACAAGCAATTATTGCTTTTATAAATCTGTCTCCTAACTTTTCATATTGAGATCATATTTATATACATCAAATCTTATGATTAATCTTACTTAATGTTATCTTAAAATGAGATTAATCAATATCAAAACTTTGGAAATATAAAGTTAAACTGTTCGTGGTTATATTTTGTTTCAATGTTTTACTCTTTAACAACTAACCCCTTTCAACAGGTCGATATTCAAATCAATGATCTAAATGTGCATTGAAGTGTATCAGGTTGTGTATTATTCCATTCAAAGTTTTACAATGTGTACTTTAGCATCAAGAGTTTCACCTTCATATGTATTACAACCGACCGATAAATGTCCCCATGTATAAATATCAAGTGACAATGGAAGTTTAACCCCCTGATCTGACATGACTTTATATTTCAGTAGTTCTCCCCCTCCTGATATAACATGTAAGGTATGATTGTTAGAATCAGCCACTATAACATTACCTACTGATGTTGTCACTATATCCTTAGGGTCAAATGGTTTATCTTCTGTATTGATTTGTGGATGTCCCTGAAAGATCCACTTTACATCCCCCTCCTTCCCCAGTACCACCACCCTCCCATCATCTTCAGAAGTCCTATCAATAACTACTATATCAAAATTTACATCTGTGATTCTGAATGGGTAAGTAAATAATCTTTGTTTATGTTTGTTATATTGATAGGATTGTTTTACTTTATTATTTTCCCCAAATACAATAATTTTCCTACAACTTGTATCTGTCAGTTTGTATATATCCCCTTTATCCATGACACCCAGTATAATGTCATTGTTATTAGTAAGGTGGATTCCAGTTGGTTGTAGTGGTGCTACAGAGATGAATGATTTGATTTCCTCTGCATTTGTTAACAGTTTGACTTCTGAACTATCACAAATAGAAAGAAGAATGTCATTACGTTTTGTTAAAGCCATGTCAAAGATCTCAAGAGGGATTTCCTTGATGGTTATGATCTGATCATCAATTAAAACTTTCCTTAGAATATTTCCTGTATAACTAGAAATCCATGCCGTCTTAAGATCCAATGATACTAATCTATGAACATCATGTAAATCTGTTGTATAACGTTTTAGCACTTTAAATTCTGTAGGATGTGATTTGTTTGGTGATTTGACTGTAGTTAGAATTCCACACAATTTAGAAATGTCATGTTTTCCTGAAACAAACTCTTGTATTTCTGGACGTAACTTAGTAAAAGACAAGTCTAATATTTTGCCTCCATATTCTGCAGCAGCTGCGAAAATGATTTCTGCCTTTGTTGATTTGATGGCTGACTGTATTTTTTCTTGCTGGACTTTTAAAGTATTTTTAGTTTTGTCTATTTCTTGTGCCCTCTGTGAAATCATTTGTTTATATTTTCTGTTTTTCTTTTCAATATTGTCTCTCAGTTCTTGGGCAGATTTACGAATTTGCCCTATCTTTTTCCTTTCCCTCTCATCAATCTTTTTAATGGCATCCACAGACATGGAATCCAACATGCAATCATCCTGTTCAAGGTGTTTATTTTCAGATTCGGATCGAAGCAAATTTTGAGAAATCTTGTCTCGGATCACTTTCAATTTTTCTATCTTTTCCATACAAACTTCATCGATAGATTCTAAATTGTGCTTCTTGTGAGAACTAGAAATACAATTGGAGCACACCAACAGGTCACAAGTTCGGCAGAACATACAACTAAACTTACTTTTGTGAATTTGGCATGGAATATTGTCCGTGCAGATAAATGTTGGTTGCACGTCTATGACGCCTCCAGATGTCTTGACATCAATAATTGTATGTTCGATTGTCGTTTGCACTCTTTGATGGATATTTGTGCATTTATTACACATATACGTTTGACAGTTTAGGCACCTGCATTTAATATTAGTATCTGTTAGGCAAAGTTCACAAGTTTTTGGTGCCTGTGCTTTCCGTATAGACTGAGAAAAAGCCATCACACACAATGAATTCCTTTACTGTACAAAGTCCAAATTATATTTTGATATCATACTTATGGTCAATATATTTTCGTCATCTGCACTTGAAATATATAATACATGTATAGTCAACTTCGAATGTTGATCTGGTCTTCTATGTACCAGGTAAATATAATCAAATCTGTGGAATGGTCTATTACATTGAATACATTTGAAAGCTGATATATGCACACATCAATTAAAGATAATCTTTTCTATTTAATATTTTCTATTCTTTTTTCATTGAATATTTATTCCCAATAATTTGGGAAAATATCTGTGCATCATTTAGAATGTAACAATTTTCCAACTACGTTTTATGAAAACAATGTTTCCCCGTGAAAAACATGGACCTTACTTCCTTGTCAACTGACATACTTTACTGCACAAATAATAAAACTTTGCAATGTCAAACTCAATTATAGCAATTTAAAGTTGATGATATATGTTTTAGAGATAGATAAATTATCAGGGGAAATAAAGGAGATAGTTTGAGAAATACCAGACCTAAGCATTAAAATGTTTGAATCGTGACATAAACTTAAGCTGATTAAAGGAAGAAAAAAGTCTTCCACAACACAATATATAGCTAATTAATATTTGCTGTCTTAATCAAATTAAAATTTGTTTCCCGCTAGAGTAACCACCATTAGATATTGTTCAAATATTCATGCACAAATTTATATTTACTTTTACTGACAATTTAGTAGCATTATCATTACTGAATACACACTAACCTTGTTTGTAAAGCTAGGTTTGATTTTGATACTTAACTTTTAGAAAGGAAGTCAAACATGAAATGCTATTCACTAATAACCCCCATTTTTGTTTTATTAGCTCAGATCTGTAATATTCATTCCGTGCATATGCCATTAGTTGGTGTCCTTTGAAGTCAAATTTATTCCTTTGTTATTTATTGCCTGGGCGAATGAAATGTAATACATGGAACAAAAGACTACATTTTGAAACTATAACTTGGATGGACAGACAGTAAAATGTAATACAAGGGACAGTTCGAACTCTAGATATTTAAGCCATAACTTGGACAGATATAGAAATGTAATACAAGGGACAGTACTCTGGATATTTAAGCTGTAGCTTGAACAGACAGAAAACAGTGATACTAGGGACGCAAGAAACTCTATTTTTAATATTCAAACAAGACAAAAAATGATTTTCAAATGAAAATCTCCATTCGAATCAAATATTTATGGATACAATTTATTTAAATTTACAGACAATAATATCCATCCTGGGCTTTTAGCAAATTATTTCAAACCAAGATAAATACAAATTATTATTCTATTTTTATCTATTTATAATTCTGTGTTGATGATCTTGTTAATATAATGGCGTCATAGTTATTACAGAATCAGATGCCTGTTTGTGTTCTATTTTATGACCATCATCACTAGGTTTTAGATGTACTAAGTGTTTACTCATGTCCTCCTGTACGTAACACATTTGGTTTCGTCTCAATAACTCAAGTTCTTGTTACAGAATCAGATATCTGTTTGTGTTCTATTTTATGACCTTCATCACCAGACGTTAGAGGCACTAAGTGTTTACCCATGTTCTCCCGTACGTCACACATCTGGTTTAATCTCTATAACTCATGTTCTTGTTACGGAATTAGCTTTCTGTTTGTGTTCTATTTGATGACCTTCATCACTAAGTGTAAGAGGTACTAAGTGTTTACCCATGTCCTCCAGTGCGTCACACACCTGGTTTCATCCCTATAATTCAAGCTCTTGTTACGGAATCAGATTTCTGTTTGTGCTCTATTTGATGGCCTTCCTCACTAGGTGTTAGAGGTACTAAGTGCTTACCCATGTCATCACGTACGTCACACATTTGGTTTCATCTCAATTGTTCAAGTTCTTGTTACGGAATCAGATTTCCGTTTGTGTTCTATTTTATGACCTTCATCACTAGACGTTAGATGTACTTAGTGTTTACTCATGTCCTCCTGTACGTCACACACCTGGTTTCATCCCTATAATTCAAGCTCTTGTTACGGAATCAGATGTCTGTTTGTGTTCTATTTTATGACCTTCATCACTAGGTGTTAGAGGTAATAAGTCCTTACTCATGTCCTCCCGTACGTCACACATTTGGTTTCATCTCAAGAACTCAAGTTCTTGCTACGGAATCATATTTCTGTTTGTGTTCTATTTTATGACCTTCATCAATAGGTTTTAGAGGTACTAAGTCTTTGCTCATGTCCTCCTGTACGTCACACATTTGCTTTCATTTCAATATCTCAAGGTTTTTGTTACGGAATCAAATTTCTGTTTGTGTTTTATTTTATGACCTTCATCACTAGACGCTAGAGGTACTAAGTGTTTACCCATTCCCTCCTGTACGTCACACATCTGGTTTCAACACAATAACTCAAGTTCTTGTTACGGAATCAGATATCTGTTTATGTTCTATTTAATGACCTTCATCACTAGACGTTAGAGATACTAAGTGTTTACCCATGTCCTCCTGTACGTCACACATCTGGTTTCATCTCTATAACTCAAGTTCGTGTTACGGAATCAGATGTCTGTTTGTGTTCCATTTTATGACCTTGATCACTAGACATGAGAGGCACTAAGTGTTTTCTTGTGTCCTACCGTACGCCACACATTTGGTTTCATCTCAATAACTCAAGTTCCTCTTAAGGAAATTGTTTGACATTTCTACAGAAGATCTAGTACCATAAAAGGGAGATCAATGTCAAGCTTAGATTTTACCACTTTCTCCAGTCTGGAGTTATGCCCCTTGATTTTCCGAAAAATAGCAATTGATTGATTGGTTGGTGTTTAATACCAATCTTAGCAATATTTCAGCTATATCGAGGCGTGCCAAAAATAGCGAACGGTATTTCTGCTATATCCATTAAAGAACAAGGTTACAAACGAACCAGTTAGGTGCAGTAAATCGATGGCACAGAAAATGTATGAAGGTACAGTAAAATGTTGGGTAAGGTCTATGAGTGAGTGATTGTTGCTTAGCGCCCAGTGAGCGTTGTGTTCATTACAAGGACAAACTTAGAAACACTAAACCATGAATTAAACATACACTAAAGCGGTGGATTAAGTCTATGAGTGAGCGAGTGGTTGTGGTATAATGTCAAGTGAGTGATATTTTTGCTTTGGTCATTAGAAGAACAAACCTGGGAAACAATAAACCATAAACATACACCAAAGCGGTGGATTAGGTCTATGAATGAGCGAGTGATTGATGTATAATGTCCAGTGAGCGGTATTTTTGCTATGGTCATTAGAAGAACAAACTGGGAAACATTAAACCAGAAATATACACTAAAAAGGTGGGGTAAGTTTACGAGTGAGCGAGTGATTGATGTGTTATATTAAATGAGCAGTATTGATGCAATTGTCACTACAAGGCGTGGTAAAATGTTGGACTAAGTCCATGAGCAAGTGATTGGCGATTAATATCAAGTCAGCAAAATTTTTGATATGTTCACTACAAGAACAAACTTGGAAGCAATAGACCATATAAATATATACAAGAAAGGTTGGTTAAGTCTACGAGTGAGCGGATGATTGTGTGTAACATGAAATGAGTAGTATTCATGCTATATTCACTATGAGGTAGGGTACAATGTTAGGCTAAGTCTATCAGCAAGTGATTGGCGTTTAACGTCAAGTGAGCGGTATTTTTGCAACATTTATTTCAAGAACAAACTGGAAACATTAAACCATAAATATACACTAAAAGGGTGGATTATGTCTATGAATGAGTGAGTGATTGTTGTTTAATGTCAAGTGACCGGTATTTTTACTATGGTCATTACAAGAGCAAATTTGGAAACAATAAGCCATAAATATATATTATAAAGATTAGGTAAAGTCCATGAGTGAGCGAGTGATGAATACTAGATTTATTACAAGGATAACTAAACCATGTAGGTACAGTAAGCATTTTTGGTACGTCTATGAGTGAGTGAATGATTGGTATGTAACATCAAGTGAGCAGTATTGATGCTATTTTCATTACAAGGATAACTAAACCATGTAGGTACAGAAAGAATGTTGGATAAATCTATGAGTGAGTGAATGATTGGTATGTAACATCAAGTGAGCAGTATTGATGCTATATTCACTACAAGGATAACTAAATCATGTAGGTACAGTAAGAATGTTGGGTAAATCTATGAGTGAGTGAATGATTGGTATGTAACATCAAGTGAGCAGTATTGGTGCTATATTCACTACAAGGATAACTAAATCATGTAGGTACAGTAAGAATGTTGGGTAAGTCTATGAGTGAGTGAATGATTGGTATGTAACATCAAGTGATGAGTATTTGTGCTATATTCACTACAAGGATAACTGAGCCATGTAGGTACAGTAATCATTTTTGGTAGGTCTATGACTGAGTGAATGATTGGTATGTAACATCAAGTGAGCAGTATTGATGCTATATTCACTACCAGGATAACTAAACCATGTAGGTACAGTAAGAATGTTGGGTAAGTCTATGAGTGAGTGAATGATTGGTATGCAACATCAAGTCAGCAGTATTGATGCTATATTCACTACAATGATAGCTAAATCATGTAGGTACAGTAAGAATGTTGGTAAGTCTATGAGT
Organism: Bathymodiolus brooksi; assembly: GCA_963680875.1. Lineage (NCBI taxonomy): Eukaryota > Metazoa > Mollusca > Bivalvia > Mytilida > Modiolidae > Bathymodiolus > Bathymodiolus brooksi. The sequence goes on from OY804589.1 coordinate 70,945,521, forward strand.
GAGTGAATGATTGGTATGTAACATCAAGTGAGCAGTACTGATGATATGTTCACTACAAGGATAACTAAACCATGTAGGTACAGTAAGAATGTTGAGTAAGTCTATGAGTGAGTGAATGATTGGTATGTAACATCAAGTGAGCAGTATTGGTGCTATATTCACTACAAGGATAACTAAACCATGCAGGTACAGTAAGAATGTTGGGTAAGTCTATGAGTGAGTGAATGATTGGTATGTAACATCGAGTGAGCTTTATTGATGCTATGTTCACTACAAGGATAACTAAACCATGTAGGTACAGTAAGAATGTTGAGTAAGTCTCTGAGTGAGTGAATGATTGGTATGTAACATCAAGTGAGCAGTATTGATGCTATGTTCACTACAATGATAACTAAACCATGTAGGTACAGTAAGAATGTTGAGGATCTCTGAGTGAGTGAATGATTGGTATGTAACATCAAGTGAGCAGTATTGGTGCTGTGAGTGAATGATTGGTATGTAACATCAAGTGAGCAGTATTGGTGCTACATTCACTACAAGGATAACTAAACCATGTAGGTACAGTAAGAATATTGAGTAAGCCTATGAGTGAGCGAATGATTGGTATGTAACATCAAGTTAGCAGTATTGGTGCTATATTCACTACAAGGATAACTAAACCATGCAGGTACAGTAAGAATGTTGAGTAAGTCTCTGAGTGAGTGAATGATTGGTATGTAACATCAAGTGATGAGTATTGGTGCTATATTCTCTACAAGGATAACTAAACCATGTGGGTACAGTAAGAATGTTGAGTAAGTCTATGAGTGAGTGAATGATTGGTATATAACATCAATTGAGCAGTATTGATGCTATGTTCACTACAATGATAACTAAACCATGTAGGTACAGTAAGAATGTTGAGGATCTCTGAGTGAGTGAATGATTGGTATGTAACATCAAGTCAGCAGTATTGGTGCTGTGAGTGAATGATTGGTATGTAACATCAAGTGAGCAGTATTGGTGCTATATTCACTACAAGGATAACTAAACCATGTAGGTACAGTAAGAATATTGAGTAAGTCTATGAGTGTGTAAATGATTGGTATGTAACATCAAGTGAGCAATATTGATGCTATATTCACTATAAAGATAACTAAATCATGTAGGTACAGTAAGAATGTTGGGTAAGTCTATGAGTGAGTGAATGATTGGTATGTAACATCAAGTGAGCAGTATTGGTGCTATATTCACTACAAGGATAACGAAACCAAGTAGGTACAGTAAGAATGTTGGGTAAGTCTATGAGTGAGTGAATGATTGGTATGTAACATCAAGCGAGCAGTATTGATGCTATGTTCACTATAAAGATAACTAAATCATGAAGGAACATTAAGAATGTTGGGTAGGTCTATGAGTGAGTGAATGAATGGAATGTAACATCAAGTCAGCAGTATTGGTGCTATATTCACTACAAGGAAAACTAAACCATGTAGGTACAGTAAGAATGTTGGGTACGTCTATGAGTGATTGAATGATTGGTATGTAACATCAAGTGAGCAGTATTGATGCTATATTCACTACAAGGATAACTAAACCATGTAGGTACAGTAAGAATGTTGAGTAAGTATATGAGTGAGTGAATGATTGGTATGTAACATCAAGTGAACAGTATTGATGCTATGTTCACTACAAGGATAACTAAACCATGTAGGTACAGTAAGAATGTAGGGTAGGTCTATGAGTGAGTGAATGATTGGTATGTAACATCAAGTGAGCAGTATTGGTGTTATATTCACTACAAGGATAACTAAACCATGTAGGTACAGTAAGAATGTTGAGTAAGTCTATGAGTGAGTGAATGATTGGTGTGTAATATCAAGTCAGCAGTATTGATGCTATATTCACTACAAAGATAACTAAACCATGTAGGTACAGTCAGAATGTTGGGTAAGTCTATGAATGAGTGAATGATTGGTATGTAACATCAAGTGAGCAGTATTGATGCTATGTTCACTACAAGGATAACTAAACCATGTAGGTACAGTAAGAATGTTGAGTATGTCTATGAGTGAGTGAATGATTGGTATGTAACATCAAGTGAGCACAATTGAAGCTATGTTCACTACAAGGATAACTAAACCATGTAGGTACAGTAAGAATGTTGGGTAAGTCTATGAGTGAGTGAATTATTGGTATGTAACATCAAGTGAGCAGTATTGATGCTATGTTCACTACAAGGATAACTAAACCATGTAGGTACAGTAAGAATGTTGAGTATGTCTATGAGTGAGTGAATGATTGGTATGTAACATCAAGTGAGCAGTATTGATGCTATGTTCACTACAAGGATACCTAAACCATGTAGGTACAGTAAGAATGTTGGGTAAGTCTATGAGTGAGTGAATGATTGGTATGTAACATCAAGTGAGCAGTATTGATGCTATGTTCACTACAAAGATAACTAAACCATGTAGGTACAGTAAGAATGTTGAGTAAGTCTATGAGTGAGTGAATGATTGGTATGTAACATCCAGTGAGCAGTATTGAAGCTATATTCACTACACGATAACTAAATCACGTAGGTACAGTAAGAATGTTGAGTAAATCTATGAGTGAGTGAATGATTGGTATGTAACATCAGGTGAGGAGTATTGGTGCTATATTCACTACAAGGATAACTAAACCATGTAGGTACAGTAAGAATGTTGGGTAAGTCTATCAGTGAGTGAATGATTGGTATGTAACATCAAGTGAGCAGTATTGGTGCTATATTCACTACAAGGATAACTAAACCATGTAGGTACAGTAAGAATGTTGGGTAAGTCTATGAGTGAGTGAATGATTGGTATGTAACATCAAGTGAGCAGTATTGATGTTATATTCACTACAAGGATAACTAAACCATGTAGGTACAGTAAGAATGTTGAGTAAGTCTATGAGTGAGTGAATGATTGGTATGTAACATCAAGTGAGCAGTATTGATGCTATGTTCACTACAAAGATAACTAAACCATGTAGGTACAGTAAGAATGTTGGGTAAGTCTATGAGTGAGTGAATGATTGGTATGTAACATCAAGTGAGCAGTATTGGTGCTATATTCACTACAATGATAACTAAATCATGTAGGTACAGTAAGAATGTTGAGTAAGTCTATGAGTGAGTGAATGATTGGTGTGTAACATCAAGTCAGCAGTATTGATGCTATATTCACTACAAAGATAATTAAGCCATGTAGGTACAGTAAGAATGTTGGGTAAGTCTACGAATGAGTGAATGATTGGTATGTAACATCAAGTGAGCAGCATTGATGCTATATTTACTACAAGGATAACTAAACCATGTAGGTACAGTAAGAATGTTGGGTAAGTCTATGAGTGAGTGAATGATTGGTATGTAACATCAAGTGAGCACAATTGATGCTATGTTCACTACAAAGATAACTAAACCATGTAGGTACAGTAAGAATGTTGAGTATGTCTATGAGTGAGTGAATGATTGGTATGTAACATCAAGTGAGCAGTATTGATGCTATGTTCACTACAAGGATACCTAAACCATGTAGGTACAGTAAGAATGTTGGGTAAGTCTACGAATGAGTGAATGATTGGTATGTAAAATCAAGTGAGCAGCATTGATGCTATATTCACTACAAGGATAACTAAACCATGTAGGTACAGTAAGAATGTTGGGTAAGTCTATGAGTGAGTGAATGATTGGTATGTAACATCAAGTCAGTAGTATTGATGCTATGTTCACTACAAGGATAACTAAACCATGTAGGTACAGTAAGAATGTTGAGTAAGTCTATGAGTGAGTGAATGATTGGTATGTAACATCAAGTGAGTAGTATTGATGCTATGTTCACTACACGGATAACTAAACCATGTAGGTACAGTAAGAATATTGAGTAAGTCTATGAGTGAGTGAATGATTGGTATGTAACGTCAGGTGAGCAGTATTGGTGCTATATTCACTACAAGGATAACTAAACCATGTAGGTACAGTAAGAATGTTGGGTAAGTCTATCAGTGAGTGAATGATTGGTATGTAACATCAAGTCAGCAGTATTGGTGCTATATTCACTACAAGGATAACTAAACCATGTAGGTACAGTAAGAATGTTGAGTAACTCTATGAGTGAGTGAATGATTGGTATATAACATCAAGTCAGCAGTATTGATGCTATATTCACTACAAGGATAACTAAACCATGTAGGTACAGTAAGAATGTTCGGTAAGTCTATGAGTGAGTGAATGATTGTTATGTAACATCAAGTCAGCAGTATTGATGCTATACTCACTACAATGATAACTAAACCATGTAGGTACAGTAAGAATGTTGGGTAAGTCTATGAGTGAGTGAATGAATGGTATGTAACATCAAGTGAGCAGTATTGGTGCTATATTCACTATAATGATAACTAAACCATGTAGGTACAGTAAGAATGTTGAGTACGTCTCTGAGTGAGTGAATGATTGGTATGTAACATCAAGTCAGCAATATTGGTGCTATATTCACTACAATGATAACTAAATCATGTAGGTACAGTAAGAATGTTGTGTAGGTCTACGAATGAGTGAATGATTGGTATGTAACATCAAGTGAGCAGCATTGATGCTATATTTACTACAAGGATAACTAAACCATGTAGGTACAGTAAGAATGTTGGGTAAGTCTATGAGTGAGTGAATGATTGGTATGTAACATCAAGTGAGCACAATTGATGCTATGTTCACTACAAAGATAACTAAACCATGTAGGTACAGTAAGAATGTTGAGTATGTCTATGAGTGAGTGAATGATTGGTATGTAACATCAAGTGAGCAGTATTGATGCTATGTTCACTACAAGGATACCTAAACCATGTAGGTACAGTAAGAATGTTGGGTAAGTCTACGAATGAGTGAATGATTGGTATGTAAAATCAAGTGAGCAGCATTGATGCTATATTCACTACAAGGATAACTAAACCATGTAGGTACAGTAAGAATGTTGGGTAAGTCTATGAGTGAGTGAATGATTGGTATGTAACATCAAGTCAGTAGTATTGATGCTATGTTCACTACAAGGATAACTAAACCATGTAGGTACAGTAAGAATGTTGAGTAAGTCTATGAGTGAGTGAATGATTGGTATGTAACATCAAGTGAGTAGTATTGATGCTATGTTCACTACACGGATAACTAAACCATGTAGGTACAGTAAGAATATTGGGTAAGTCTATGAGTGAGTGAATGATTGGTATGTAACGTCAGGTGAGCAGTATTGGTGCTATATTCACTACAAGGATAACTAAACCATGTAGGTACAGTAAGAATGTTGGGTAAGTCTATCAGTGAGTGAATGATTGGTATGTAACATCAAGTCAGCAGTATTGGTGCTATATTCACTACAAGGATAACTAAACCATGTAGGTACAGTAAGAATGTTGAGTAACTCTATGAGTGAGTGAATGATTGGTATATAACATCAAGTCAGCAGTATTGATGCTATATTCACTACAAGGATAACTAAACCATGTAGGTACAGTAAGAATGTTCGGTAAGTCTATGAGTGAGTGAATGATTGTTATGTAACATCAAGTCAGCAGTATTGATGCTATACTCACTACAATGATAACTAAACCATGTAGGTACAGTAAGAATGTTGGGTAAGTCTATGAGTGAGTGAATGAATGGTATGTAACATCAAGTGAGCAGTATTGGTGCTATATTCACTATAATGATAACTAAACCATGTAGGTACAGTAAGAATGTTGAGTACGTCTCTGAGTGAGTGAATGATTGGTATGTAACATCAAGTCAGCAATATTGGTGCTATATTCACTACAATGATAACTAAATCATGTAGGTACAGTAAGAATGTTGTGTAGGTCTATGAGTGAGTGAATGATTGGTATGTAACATCAAGTGAGCAATGTTGATGCTATATTCACTACAAGGATAGCTATAAGAATAATTAATTACGTAAGTACAATGACTGGGTAAGTTTCTCTGTATTGAATGCCTCTCTGAAACTGATATTATCAACATGCTCGATTTTTTAATTGACAGCATATTTGTTGTGTTTCTTGGATGTGTTTTTCAACAGACAGTCGGCATTCCTATGGGTACAAACTGTGGTCCTCTTCTCGCCGACCTGTTCTTTTATTTGCATGAGCCAGATTTCATGCAACGACTAGTCCCGGTACCGTGCCATGGCCATGTAATGATGTATGATGTCATGTTCTGGACCTGGGTCTGCTCACAGGAACCGTAACAATCAAAGCAGAAAATGACACAAATCCCTATATATCTGATACAGAACTATTATGCCATTAAATGTAACAACTGAATTTTAATCGACTCATTTCAAAGTAATATTTTGCTAATAACAGGCATAGGGCACTGGCCTTTCTATCCACGGTGGCGTTCTCGGTATCAGGTGAAATCGGTACCTATCCAGATAGTCAAATCGGCACCTTATGTTTTAGTTCGGCACCCGTCCTGGTCAAGTTGGCATCAGTATTAAAAGTAATATACAATATAGTAATAATAAAATATTTATATAGATATAAAAAAAGAAAGTTGAAAGTATAATTTATTAACTAGTATTGAATATAAATCTATACAGTCAATCAACGAAACATTGTTAGTTATTACAATTAAATTTGATTGCTTTTAATTAATTTTACTTTTCCTTTAATAAAAGTAAATACTTGTAATATAAATTAAATACATCTAACATGCTGCATAATTTACATTTGATGTGTTTCTTTTGAATATACTCTGGAAATCTTTGATGTTGCAATATAGAGGGAAAGACAATACAGCCTACACCCAAGCCATCATAATTATTTTGAGAAAATTAAAAAAAACAGAGGCTTAAATTCGAAATAAAATGTTTCTTAATTTAATATTATATACATCAAAACAATATTGTGAAGCAGAATATGAACATTTTACACTGATATTAAGACATATTTCATTCACATACAAAAAATGTACATATACATTCAAATATTAAACATATTTTTATATATATTATATATTGTGGTAAATTTTGTTCAATTATTATTATTTAATTTTGGAAAATACCATTATGCATTAATTTTGGAGAACATTATTATGTATTAATTTGGAATAATTTAATTTTGGAAAAAAATATGTTTTGAATTATATGGTTTACAGGCTGTCAGAATTAATTGATTTTTTGCTTATATTAAAAGTTGCCAATATTCGATGTTTTATACTGATAAAATATTCTGAGCAAAAAACCAGGTTTAAAAAATCTGGTATTATGTCGTAATTAGTGAAAAGAATTTGAATGTTTAACATTGTATATCTGTTGGTGGAATTAAGATATAATTCTCGGATGCGGGGCTCTATGCTTATTTTAACATGGGTAGGCATTATCCGAGAATTTTTTCGATTCTAACAGGGCATTTACAATAATTTTATGCATTCAAGCGTTCCTAGACAGAGGTTATTTTTGGGCGCTGTTCCAAATACACCCCGCTATTACTTACAAGAATATATAACGCTACAGAAACGTTGATAAAAAATTGATAACGATCAAAAATTAGTTTCATCTGATGATTTTTGTATATTTATTACGTTTCGGCATTTTAAATTTGTTGTGGTTTATCAATTCCATCCTGGAACTTAGTCCTTAAATAATAATTTGATGGGCTTTGGTCCCAAACAAGCCATAACAACTCAATCCGAGATGAATTCATTGCACGTTTGATCGAAACAGGAAGTTTTCCTCGGCATCAAAGGTTGTCCGACTCCTGTTTGCACAACGGTTTATAACTATTTTTAATTGCCGCTACCACACTTCTAATCATCTAAGCGTGTGCCACAATCCCACTTCCTTATCCCCAATTAACTGTCAATCAGTGGATAATTGCTGTATAATCATCAACACCTTAATTAATCACCATGACCCAATGTACCTGTAAAGGTGTCAAACAGATCAATAACCGGATATCATTAAATCGTATCTCTCGGCGTTTTTCGTCAGCGCAGGAGTTCCAAATGGGGGAATTTCCAGAAATATTGATCGCAAAATGTAGGTCAAAATTTTATTGTACTTGATTTTTTTCACGTGCGGAAAATTTTTGTTGGGGGAGATCGTGCGGGAGGAAAAGGTGTGTGCGGGAGATTAATGTCTCCCGTGCAGGAGACCCAGTCCATGCGGGAGATAAGACTCTTATGCAGGAGACTCACGCGCAAAGGGGGATGGTTAACAGGTATGAAAGACAACATTTCTACAATGTAATTTAGGAAAACTTGCATAAATGTTTGTTGCACTCCTGACTAGGTACATCTTTTTTACAAAGCCATGTTTTTATGCAATAATAAATGTGAAGCATGATCTATTGCTATCTTATAGTATGTCAACATATTGTTTGATTTAGCACTGTGGTAGGTTGTTGAAAATAAGGATTTTTTAAAGTGTCACAAAAAAGGGTTGCACTCCTGACAATTTTGACATGTTTTTTGGACATATTTTTTTTGCTATCCCCCACTCATAGAGTTGGGGCTATATTGCAATCACCTTGTCCGTCCGTCCGTTCACACTTTCCAGGTTTACCGCACATCTACTTCCTGCTTACAGTGCGACTTAGAATTTTTCATGTTTGCCGTAATGAAAACTTTCGTAACAGTTATCTCAGCTTCTACTGAAAGAAATGATTTTATATTTGATATATGGCTTTGGCATGGTGACTTGTACCGTGTCTCCCCTTTCCAGGTTTACCGCACATCTACTTCCTGTTTACCGTGCGACTTACAAATGAATGAGTGGGGGTATTCTTAGCACGACGTAGCGTGCAACATCTTGTTATTCTAGATCTCTTAAAGATTGTTTGCAGTAACAAACATCAAATCATTACAGATCTTTTGAACTATTTAGATCCAATAAAATCATAAAAATGAGTAAATTAGACAGCTATAGCAGTAGGAGCCATTTATTTTGAAACTGCCCTTAAGAAGGGTTGCCTTTGTTGGGAGGGTCCTTATAAGAAGGGTGGCCTTTGTTGGGAGGTTCCTTATAAGAAGGGTGACCTTTGTTGGGAGGGTCCTTATAAGAGGATGACTTCTATAATTTGTAAAATAAGGTACAAATGTATATAAATAGAATTGGTTTCACAATCTGAGGGATGATTTTTTTCAGTTACCGGGTATTTAACTGATTTCAGCTATTTTTCTCAGACAAAAATATTCTGCAAGTTGCAGGACACGGTCAGAACAGTTAAAAAAAGGATCTTTTGAAAGGGATGTACATTTTGTAGATGGCTTCAGCTATTTTCAGTTATTTTATTTTCTTATCAGTACCGTCCGTGTCATTTATTTCAGCTGTCCCCAGGTGTCATCAAGAAACTGATATGTAAAGCACAGCTAGTGATTGAGTTACACACTGATGGGGATGGTCATTCCTAACAAAATTTACATTTAAAACCACAATTTCCTCATCAGATTCCAGAGATGAATCGGTTCTAAGAAAAACTACTGGAAATTCAACAGTTAAAAGATGGTAGGTAAAGTATTATTTGTTTATGCCTTTACCGCTAGGCATTAAGTTTTACAACCGCATTGGCGACGTAATGGTTAGCTTACTCGCCTTAGTGCTGTAGTTCGTGGGTTCGAGCCCCGATCGGGTCAAACCAAAGACTATAAAATTGGTATTTGTTGCTTCTCTGCTAAGCACGCAGCATTAAGGAGTAGGAGCAAAGACTGGTTGGCTCGGAATCAGGATAATGTGTCCGAGTGGGGCGACATATCTAACTGCGGACTGTTGTTTCAGTGAACTAGCACTATAAAAATCCAATTAAGCATGTTGGTCTAGTACAAAGCAGACTTCATCATCATTTCATTGAAAATTAACTTGTTCTCACCATGAAATATTACTGAGTTAGCGTTAAACAACAATCACTCACTCACTTATTAAGTTTTACCCATGTTCGAATATCCGTCTGTATGTCCCACATTTGTTTTCCGCTCAATAACTCTAGTTCCCCCTTGCTACAAAAAATGTAGGTGGAGGAACAAAATGGGGATTTTCTATGGTAAGTCATGTATGCTGCAAATTCAAAGAAATGAAGGGTTATGGTGTTTAATGCCACTTTCAACAATATTTTTGTAATATCAAATTATCGTGGCAGTCAGTTTTATTGGTGGAGGAATCCTTAGTGCCTGGAGAAAACCACCGACCTGCCACACAAGTCATTGACAAACTTTTATCACATGATGTTGTATCAAGTACACCTTGCCATGAACAGGATTCAAACTCACAACTTTAGTGGAGATAGGCACTGATTGCACAGTTAGTTGTAAATCCAACTCCGATGCAATCAAGACTACAACCCTCCTAAATGAAGTGTATCCTTATTATCATGCATTCATGATCTGAAACTCTGGAGTCACCTAGATATTATTTGGTTGAGTGACTTTTTGTTACCAATAAGCTATGTTGATTTTTGAATGTGCAATGTACGTAGTCTAATAATTGAAGATTATTTTTTTTAGATATTTTATAAACAATCCCATTCTTTTGTTTCAACTAGTGATTGGAATCTGTCCAGTTTTCAGAACTGATGAACCACATCCGTGGTGTAATGGTTATCATGCTCGCCTCGATCGGGTCAAATCAAAGACTTTAAAATTGATATTTGTTGTTTCTCCACTTAAGTACACAGCATTAAGATGAAAGAGGAAAGAATGATTGGCTTGGAAAATTGGAAAATCACATTGAAAATTTCCTTTTTCTTGCCATGATAAAGCTGAATTGGCGTTAAACAGCAATCACTCATTAACTCACTCAAAACTGTATTTTTGTGACAAGTTCAAATGTGTATTGACGAAGTGAATTTGAAGTGCAGGATAAAATGCAAGAAAATTTGTCGGTATGAAGACAAGAAAATTAAAAAAATGAAGTTAAGTATCTTTATATTTAAAAAAAACCCACTAGGAATCGTAATTAAGCACAAAACTTAAACGTCGATCATCGTATCAGAATCCGTTGTCAGACTAACTTGTTGATAATTTCGATGGTCGATCGATGCACCACTAAGTTGCAGTCGGCTTATGTTTTGGCGAAAGGTGGGTGTATGTTAGCCTATCTTTGTTAACACGATAGCGCTCTTAGTTTTTGGCTGATCAACATAATTTTTGGTAGGAAGCATTATTACACTATTATTTAGAGCGAGTTCGAAATTCAGATTAATCTATTGTTTTTTTTCTTGTAAAATCATGGTTTTTTATAGAAAAAGTACAAATTTTGAGAATTATCTTCGTTAACGCGATAGCGCTCTTAGTTTTTGGCCGATCAACGTAATATTTGGTAGGAGGCATTATTACACTATTATTTAGAGCGAGTTCGAAATTCAGATTAATCTATTGTTTTTTTCTTGTAAAATCATGGTTATTTATAGAAAAAGTACATATTTTGAGAATTATCTTCGTTAACGCGATAGCGCTCTTAGTTTTTGGCCGATCAACGTAATTTTTGGTAGGAAGCATTATTACACTATTATTTAGAGCGAGTTCGAAATTCAGATTTTTTTCTTGTAAAATCATGGTTTTCAATAGAACAAGTACATATTTTGAGAATTACACATTTCTCTGAAACTACCAAAGATAGAAACTTAATATTTGGTATGGGTGGAGATGCCAATGTGAAGTTGTGCATTCAACATTTTTTATCCCCGGGGCTCAGCCCCACCCCGCTGGGGAATCTGTTTTAAAAAAATGTGACCGAGATCCCCACCCTAAAACATATATTTATGATCAGGGTGACTAGGCAAATTAAATGCCTTATAGCTCAGGCCCCGGGGATGGGGGTATACCCCACCCCATACCTGAAGTGAACTTTTTAATGGTTGAAATCCCCACCCCTAAACCATATATATTTATGATCAGGGTGAATAGACAAATTAAGTGCCCAAAGAGTTGCAGCGCGGGATCATCCCCATCCTATACCGAAGTTTTTTTGAGAATTACACATATCTCTGAAACAATTTTGTCAATTTTAACCAAACGTTGCCCAAATGTTCCTTGCATGATCCTCTTCCAAAGTTATGTTCGGTATGTCTGGGGTCCAAAGAAGGGCACAAGAGGGGGCCTAAAATGATTAATTATTTTAATATTTAAAAATCTTCTTCTTGTGAACCAGCAATGCCAGAAGATTGATACTTGGCACATAACATTGATTAATCTTGAAAACAGGAATCCAGTTTGACCAAATGAATTTGTCTTGCAACTCGGCTGTTGCATCTCTGATGCTTTCTCGATTTTTGTATTTAATAGAGCCATTCAAAGCCAAAGCTGAGGTTGGAATGTCGCCATCCCAGTCAATAGTTAAAAGCACCAGCTTGACCCAATACAAACAGATGTCACCAGATACTTTTACAAGGTACAGGTAAATTTCGTTGTTCACAAATTCACAAATAAATGAAGTAACGAAGTATGTCATGTCAACAAAACATCCTGGTTTTTAGCTTAAAGAATATTTTTTTCATTAAATTGCAGCATAGACATATTCAGATAATTATGTATATACTTACAAAGTTCAATGGGATTCAGAAACAAGTAATAAAACTTATGTAAATCTGTCTCCCTAATTAGATATTGATAACATTGGTAAACAGTGGTAAGTAAATGATCACGATGGGGAAAATAGTAGAAAAGCAATGACAGGTTAAATTGAAACAAAATATTAATATTAACAACAATTATGTATCGAAATTACAAAGACAGAGCTGTCACGCACTATCCTCACGGTCTACAACCCAATATGTACAGTGCATGTCCAGTCTGGTCAATTCCTTTCCACATTTTTGTTCTATCAAATCTTTTTGTTCTGGCAATGTACCTTGACATAGTTTCAAATACCAATCTTTCATTTTCCTTTTTTAAAACTATACATCGAAAGTACTTAGTTTATGTATGGTTTCGTTCCTAATAAATATATAATTTGGACATTGCAGCAGGTACTGAGCATTAGTTTCTATTTTTCCACATGTACACAGCCCTGAATCAATAATATTTTTTAAGAGATGATCTATGAGGGAGCTACATTTGAGACGTAGGTGTGTGAAAATATTCTGTTCTTTTCGTGATCCAAAATTAAAATACATTTTTTTGTAATTTGATATTTTTATTTAAAAAACCTGATTTTTGTTCAATTTGATTAGAATTGTATCTTAGATTCCTCCACCTTTTCTGATGTGTTGCTGGCATAAAAATCTAACGAAACCATGTAAAGGTGACCTTTAAGCATCCAATCAAATTGCCACTTACCAAATGTTGAGGTACCACTGAAGACTGAAATTTGAGTGCATCTGAAATCTGTCCTGATAAGAAAGGTGGTCTTTGATGAGAGTGACCTTATAAGAGGGAGACTACCATAAAATAAGGCAACTCAGTTATGCATCTTCGATGTTTTTACGATTTTATTTATTTATTGTAGTGTCAAATCAAAGGACAGTAGAAAACGTCTGTTGGAAGATGATAGCGATGACGAAGATTGCAAAGAAAATCTAAGCAGGTATTAGAGGAGGATGGCTGGTTTAACCCTACCACTCTTGTATGCTGGTCCCGGGCAAAGCAGGGTTTGACATTAGCGATAGTCCGGTAGCCTGTGACAAGTAAAAGTTTGGTTGGTTTGGGCTAATGAACATTGTGTGTTACTTGTCCAATGGAACAAGTGAACAAAATAAATTAAAATGCTAAATTTACAAAATATTGTAAATTTCACCAGTAGCAAGTTAGGTTAGGGTTATGGTGTTTAACACCACTTTGTTCAACTATATTTCAGCTATATTGTGGCGGTCAGTTTTATTGTTGGAGGAAACTGGAGTACCCGTAGAAAACCAACGACCTGTCGCAACTCACTGGCAAACTTTATCACATAATGTTGTACACCTCGCCCTGATCGAGATTAGAACTCACAACATTTGTGGTAATAGCATAGATAGTTGTAAATCCAATTACCGTACGATCACAGCCACGACGACCCCTAGAAAAATAGAATATTTGTTCTTCAAAAAGAAATATTAAGGAGATGTTTATAATAAATTATCAAAAGGAACAAATTTAAAGTGGCACGAAAATGCATTCACAAAATACTGAAAAACGTCACAATTGATTGTGGTAAATATTTTCTATATAATATTGATTATTTTTATATTGTAGATCAAAAATAAGTGAACAGTTTTTGGAGAGAGGTTACGAGAAGTCTAAAAATTGGCTTTCCACAGAAACTTCACCGATCAAATTTTACGGTCAAAAGTCGCCGTGCAACTCAACTTATGCTTCATTCGGGTATGCATTGTTATCTATGGTATTGCAGTGTGGGAAAGTAGGGGGCAGGGATTTCAATATTTGTCAAGTGTACCAGTACTTCACTATTTACAGGGGGTACTTTTTATTTCAATTTTAAGTGTTAAACCCTACCTAGCTTGATATATAAATATTCATGATAAAAATTAAGTCAGTGAAGCAGACCACGATATAAATGAAATATTGTTGAAAGTGGTGTTAAACACCATAACCCCTAACCCAGGGAAGCAGTCAAATTGAACACCTTTGCAATTAACCAGCCATCGATATGGAATAATGTATTGTTGACTTTTGCAGACAAAAAAGGGCCCCGGTTTGATGCCAGAACCAGCAAGAAAACGACTTACTGATGTCAAATACAGCTGGATAAAGCCCAAATTATCAGCCCCCACAGATACCAACCAACAACAAAATTTACACGGGTAAGTCCAGTTATGTACAACAGCTGTTTCCTAGCAGATGAGATTATGACAAGTAGAACTCAAATTAATCGCATTGATGGTGTAATAATAATCGTGCTTGCCTCTAGTGCGGTAGATGTTGGGTGTGATCTTGAGTTAGGTCAAACCAAAACCTACAAAATAGGTATTTGCTGCTTCTAAGTTCTCTGCTATAAATCATGAAGTGTTAGTAAAATGGCGGTCAGCTTGAAGTGGATTTTGGATTATTTTGTTGGATATACGCTGTAAAAGGTAAGGAAATATCTATATTTTGCAGATTTGAACTGGAAAATATGTCTATTTATGAAATCTTACCTGCACTTGATCTGACACAATCCGTCCATCGGAATGCACCGGGGGGTCAAATAAAAAATTTCAAGAATACCCTTGATAGAGCTTGAAACGAGATTAGGATGAAGAACAGGCAGAACATTTCTTCGGAATCCTAATCTCAACGAGATTAGCGTTGTGAGTTTGAACCCTGTTCAAGGCGAAGTGTACTCGATACAACATTATGTGATAAAGTTGTCAGTGACTTGTGATAGGTAGGTGGTTTTCTCCGGGTACTCTGGTTTCCTCCACCAATAAAACTGACCTCCATGATAGAACTGAAATATTGTTGAAAGTGGCGTTAAAGACCATAAAATCTAAACCATCTTTCATCAAGTTATCCAAGAAAATATCTGCTCTCGGCTCAATAGGAGGAGGTTCAGCTGTATTAGTGAAAAGTTTTGTTTTTCTATTTTAACAGGATGCTCATGAATTCCTGGGTCAATTACTGGACCAGCTTAAAGAAGAAGTGACAAAAATATCTTCAAATTAGTTTGTGTAAGATGTAATAATTTAATTTGATTTGAATAATTCAATCTGATTGACTAATCCGCCTGGAGAAAATTTTGGCTATACTCGATAACCTGGGTTGGGATTGTGACGTCACCAACGTGTTCATCCGCCAACGACAAATTCAAATAGTCACATGAAATAATCGTAATTAAAATTGAGGAATCATTAAATTTTGTAGTAAAAATTAAATTATAACAGGTTATACTTGCATAACCTGGTTTGGATCAGCTTACGCTAAGCGTAAACTGACCTAAACCAGGTTATATCGCATAACCTGTTCAACAATTTCAAATATTCCTTAAATAAATAAAGGGAGATAAAATATGTATTGTGATAAAGGAATGGGGATAATAAGTGTAAAATGTAATACATAAGGGGAGATAAATAATATTGTAAAATGTAATAAATAAAGGGAGATAAATCATATTTGTAAAATGAAATAAATAAAGGGAGATAAATCATATTTGTAAAATGTAATAAATAAAGGGAGATAAATCATATTTGAAAAATGAAATAAAAAAAGGGAAATCATATTTGTAAAATGTAATGAATAAAGGGAGATTAATCATATTTGTAAAATGAAATAAATAAAGGGAGATTAATCATAGGCATTGTAATAAAGAGTAAGTGATTGGCGAGAAAAGTTAATTTTCAATGAAATGATGATGAAGTCCGCTTTGTACAAGACCAACACGCTTAGTTGGATTTTTAAAGTGCTAGCTTACTGAAGCAACAGTCCGTGGATAGACATGTCGCCCCACTCGGACACTTTATCCTGATTCTGAGTCAACCAGTCTTTGCTCTTTCTCTTTAATGCAGCGTGCTTAGCGGAGAAGCAACAAATACCAATTTGATAGTCTTTGGTTTGACCCGATCTGGGCTGGAACCCACAATCTACTGCACTCAAGGCGAGCACGCTAACCATTACACCACCTATGCAGTTTTGTAATAAAGATATGGTGATAAATAATAAACATTGTAATAATTGAGATGAATCATAAATATAAAAATAAAAAATTACTTGCTCACTTCATAGCAATAATTGATCTCTTGATTTTGTGACTGCATTCAAATGATAGCTTGCAGGACTGTGATCTTATACAATCTGTTTTATATGTAATACCTTTATATTTTTAGATGTGGAGAGAAGAAGTGACAAAAGAAGAACAGTTCAATGATTTGTCTATAGATATGCCAAGATCCAGGTAATTTATGTCAAGATCAAGGTAATTTATGCCAAGATCCAGGTAATTTATATCAAGATTAAGGTAATTTATGTCGAGATCAAGGTAATTTATGTCAAGATCAAGGTAATATTTATGCAAGATCAAGGTAATTTATGCCAAGATCCAGGTAATTTATGCCAAGATCCAGGTAATTTATGTCAAGATCAAGGTAATTTATGTCAAGATCAAGGTAATTTATGTCAAGATCAAGGTAATTTATATCAAGATCCAAGTAATTTATGTCAAGATCCAGGTAATTTATATCAAGATCCAGGTTATTTATGTCAAGATCAAGGTAATTTATGTCAAGATTAAGGTAATTTATGTCAAGATCCACGTAATTTATGTCAAGATCCAGGTAATCTATGCCAAGATCCAGGAAATTTAAGTCAAGATTCAGGTAATTTATGCCAAGATTCAGGTAATTTATCAGAGCTCCAGATAATTTTCAAGTCCAAAGGGTAATTACCCCCTACTTTTGAAAATGATGGGTATTTGCATATTTCCTTTGCACTGTTGTACTCTCTACATCAGAAAAGATTGCTTACATGTACACTTTTAAAATTATGTTTCACACAAGTGTTATTCAATAAACGCAGGATGCAAGTGAAATGTATATCTCTGTTTAATTTGACACGATTGTGTCATGTTTATTAATAAAATGTTGTAAATATTTTGTTTTTCGTTCTTACTTATTACGTAAAACCGCATTTATTTGTAATATTGACCGCGTTTGGATGATTTATCGTAAGCATCCAATCAGATCTCTTTTGACATCGATGCTTAGAAAGGCAAGCATTCGGTACCCCTCAGATGTATACGCTCTCTCCTTCGAAAAGTATAAAGGAAAGTAATTAAGGGGAATTTCTCAAAAACAAAAATGTATTGTTATGTACACGACTGTACAAGTACGCTCCGAATTTGGAAAGTTTGCTTACACAGCAATATGTATGCGTAATGTGTACACTCTGATCTGATAATAAATGCGTTTTTACTCGTTTTCATAGCGTAAAAAGCGCAAATACGCAGCTTATCTGGAGCTCTGTTTATTATCAATTTCTCTCATTTATGATTTATTTAAATAATTCATTAGATTGCTGGAGTTGGAGGTTCATTGCTAAAAAATATCACTGTATCGAGCCCATATATTTAATTCTAATACTTCTTAATAGAGATCTGACTCATCCCAGATCATTGCAAGATGCATTGGAGATGTGTTTGCAGAAAGAATCTATAGAATATACCTGTGAAAAATGTCACTGTACTAGAGCGGTTGTCACACACAAGTTTACAAAACTTACCAAGGTAAATGAACAGTGCAATTGTAATGTTATGGGATAATTTGTTTTGCATAAATCTTTCACCTCCTTTCCTCTCTCTTGACTTATCATTGGATTTTTTATAGACTCCCCTGACTTGCAATTGGGGTAGGAATTAATTTTTTTCATATCACCACTTGAAAATTTTAGATTATTGCTTGACATATTGGCCTATGTATCATCCCAAAACTTTCATATCAGACTGGTTGATAATTTTAGATTATTGCATGACATAGTATCCTGTATCATTCTGAGACTTTCATATCAGACTGGTTGATAATTTTATTATTATTGCATGACATATAGGCCTATGTATCATCCTGTGACTTTCATATTAGACTTGTTGATAATTTTAGATTATTGCATGACATATTGGCCTGTATCATCCGGAGGCTTTCATATCAGACTGGTTGATAATATTTGATTATTGCATGACATATAGGCCTATGTATCATAGCGTGACTTTCTTATTAGACTTATTGATAATTTTAGATTATTGCATGCCATATTGACCCGTATCATCCTGAGACTTTCATATCAGACTGGTTGATAATTTTAGATTATTGCATGACATATAGGCCTATGCATCATCCTGTGACTTTCATATTAGACTTGGTGATAATTTTAGATTATTGCATGACATATTGACCTGTATCATCCTGAGACTTTCATATCAGACTGGTTGATAATTGGAGATTATTGCATGACATATTGGTCCGTATCATCCCGAGACTTTCATATTAGACTGGTTGATAATTTTAGATTATTGCATGACATATAGGCCTGTATCATCCCGAGACTTCATATAAGACTGGTTGATAAATTTTGATTATTGCATGACATATTGGCCTGTTTCATTTAGGAGACTTTCATATTAGACTGGTGACTTTATTTTTTATCACCTCTAAAACTTAAAATTATTAAGTTTATATTATTACGTGACATTTTCCATATTTGCCCTGGTATTATCACAAGACTTCTATATCGGACTGAGGGCTTTGTTCGAGGTTCGATATTGACCCAGAGATGATAGTCTGATGATATGCACAATGCTTTGTAATAATCTAAAAGATATGATATATTTGTTACTGGAAAGAAAAGTTCAAAAACCATAATTTTTCATAAATAATTTTTAGTTATTTTTTGCCATAGAGAGATTTAAAATTTTAGTTTTCAAAATGGGGAACAGACAAAATAAATAACTGTCAAACTTTTTAGTAATATAATTTGACACTACGACCTGCGCTCAAGCTTGTAGTGATATAATATCAACTCTGCATGTACATCTCTGACACTTAAAATATTTAGCTCACTATTGTCACCACTGAGCGTCTGTCCGTCCGTCCGTCCGTCCGTTAACTTTTCACATTTTAATCAAATGCTATGAAGCCACTGGGACAATTTGAACCAAGCTTTGATGGAATGGTCCTTGGATGGCTCCCTTCCAAAATTGTGTCCGGTGATCCCGAATTCCAACCAAGATGGCCGCCAAGCTAAAAATAGAAAAAAGGTGGATGAAATTTTAATTGTCCATTGCTGCTTTAGTATAAGTCAAAATGAGCTCAAATTTTAACTGCTTCTCCTCTGACACCACAGAACCAAATTAAACTAAACCTGGCAGGGATGGTCCCTGGGTAGGTGTCCGACAGCCCCGCCCTCCATTCACGATGGCTGCTGTTACTAAAAATAGAAATTTCTTCAAAATGAGCTCAAATTTTAACTGCAGCTACATGGCAACGAGTAGCTTAACATCTCTTCCGGGTTTTTCTGTGAAATTTTTCTTTTAGCCGATTTATACCGATTATGCAAATTAGGTATATTTTCATAAAAGATCACATTTAAATCTTCTCCTCTGAAACCGCTGAACCAAATTACACTAAGCCTGGCAGGGATGGTCCTTGGGTGGGTCCCTTTCAAAATTGTGTCTGACAGCCCCACCCTCTATTCAAGATGGCTGCTGTTACTAAAGATAGAAATTTCTTCAATTGTCCATTGCTGCTTTAGTATAAACAAAATGAGCTCAAATTTTAACTGCAGCTACATGGCAATGAATAGTTTAACATATATATATTCCGGACTTTTCTGTGAAATTTTTCTTTCAGCCGATTTATACCGATTATGCAAATTAGGCATGTTTTGATAAAAGATCACATTCAAATCTTTTCCTCTGAAACCGCTGAACCAAATTAAACCAAGGATGGCAGAGATAGTCCTTGGGTAGTCCTATTTCAAATATGTGTCCGACAACTCCACCCTCCATTCAAGATGGCTGCTGTTACTGAAAATAGAAATTTCTTCAATTGTCCATTGCTGCTTTATTATAAATCAAAATGAGCTCAAATTTTAACTGCAGCTACATGACAATGAGTAGATTAACATATATTCTGGGTTTTTATGTGAGTTTTTTTCAGCCAGTTTATTCTGTTTAGGAATATTATGAGATAAAAATCACATTAAAATCTTTTGCTCAGAAATTTGAGTTGAAATGATCTTTGGGTGGCCCACTTTCAAAATGATGTGTAACACCCCCATTTTCTATGAACTTTAGATGTCAAATTGAAAACCAGGTTAGCGATTACAGGCTTCTGGGAGTCTCTAGTTTTCCTCATTTTCACGATCTACTGACTTAAATTTACATCAAGTTTTTGTGATAATCGATCCATACATTAATCATTGAGGGTTCATGTCAGTCGGGTATGTGTTGCCTGACTTTTTGACCTCATTTTCACGGTCTACTGACTTAAATTTACATCAAATGTTTGTGATAATTGGTCCACACATTGATCATTGAGGGTACATGCCAGTCGGGTATATGTTACATGACTTTTTGACCTCATTTTCACAGTCTACTGACTTAAATTTACATCAGGGTTTTGTGCTAATTGGTCCACACAATGATCATTGAGGGAGGTACATGTCAGTCGGGTATGTGTTACCTGACTTTTTAACCTCATTTTCACAGTCTACTGACTTAAAAGATGTAAAGTTTTTGTGATTAGGTAAATTTCTCTATTAACACACAACTTAGGCTTACCCTATTTGGTCCACACATTTGATCATGGAGGGTACATGTCAACCAGGTGCTTGTCCTCTGACAGTGACCTCATATACACGGTGTACTGACTTTTTTTAAAAATTTAAATGAATTTTTTATGATTAGGTCAGTTTCTCTAATACCATGCATTCTAGGCAACACTATATTTGTTTGGTCCACAAATTGATCATGGAGGGTACATGTACATGTAGCCTGACCTTGTCTTCTTTTTCATGGTTTACTGACTTTGTTAAATTTACTTCAATTTTTTGTGATTAGGTCAGTTTTTCTTATGCCATTCAACCTTGGTTTATCATATTTGGTCCATACATTGGTGATGGAGGGTAAAAAAAGGGGATCTAATGTCTAAAGATAGGAAAATCAAACCTGTCTTAAGAGGTCTCCCTTGGGAGAAAGAAAAAGTGGCATTAAAAGACAGATGACCTATTAAGAGAGGTTCAATTCATATGAATTTTTCTATGACAGAAAGAAAAATGTTACCTTTAAATACAGGTGACTGCTTAATAGAGGTGACCACATGTGCAGGTTCTACTGTATTTGCTGCAGCCCTGTTTTTCTGTCTGTTGAGTGTTGAAAGGGTTAACGTTTACCATAGGAGTGTATTTGTTGTTGCTATTGGTTACATTGTCAACCATTGGATTTATTCTCTCTTTTTAGCTCACCTGGCCATAGGCCAGGTGAGCATTTGTCATGGGTAAGCGTCCGTCGTCCATCTGTCCGTCCGTCCGTCCGTTAGCTTTTCACATTTAAATCTTCTTCTCTGAAACCGCTGAACAGATTTTAACCAAACTTGCCAGAAATGTTCATTGGATGGTCCTCTAATAGATTTGTGTCTTTGGTGCTGATTTGAAATCCAACATAATGTGTTCTCATTGCCTGAAATTTTAAAAATCTTCTTGTCAGAAACCACCAAGCCAATTGAATTGTGACTTTGCAGGAATGATCATTGGGTGGTCTTGTACTAAATTTGTGAATCGTTTGCCAATCGGAAATTCAAGATGGCCGCCATGACTCGACTTAGTTTAACATTGACCCTATTGGAATTTCACATTTTCATCTTTTTTTCTGAAACCACAAAACAGATTTGAACCAAACTTGGCAGAAATGTTCATTGGATGGTCATATACAAGATTTTTTTTTGGCGCTGATCGGAAATCCAACATGGCTGCCAGGGCCCGTAATGTGTTCTGATTGGTCGAAATTTTAAAAATCTTCATGTTAGAAACCACTAAACCAATTGAATTGTGACTTTGCAGGAATGATCATTGGGTGGTCCTGTACTAAACTGGTGAATCGTTTGCTGATTGGAAATTCAAGATGGCCGCCATGACTCGACTTAGTTTAACATTGGACCCTATGGGAATTTCACATTTTGTCTTTTTTTCTGAAACCACAAAACAGATTTGAACCAAACTTGGCAGAAATGTTCATTGGATGGTCATATACAAGATATTTGTTTTTGGCGCTGATCGGAAATCCAACATGGCTGCCAGGGACCATAATGTGTTCTGATTGGTCGATATTTAAAAAATCTTCTTGTTAGAAATCACTAAGCCAATTGAATTGTGACTTTGCAGGAATGATCATTGGGTGGTCTTGTACTAAACTTGTGAATCGTTTGCTGATCAGAAATTCAAAATTCAAAATTTCCCCTGAAACCAATAAGCCAATTTAAAGTAAACATGGCATGAATGGTCCTTAAATGGTCAACTTTCAAAATTATATCCAATGACAGTTTTAACATAGAACCCTATGGCAGTATGGGATTTGAATAGTAGCTTAGATGTATTCGGCATGTAGACATTCTTAAGAGGGCTTATTTATGTCAGGTGAGCGATACATGCTCGCCTGAGCCTCTAGTTTAATTTTCAAATGTCATGGAAGAGTAAGTGAGTGACTGTTGTTTAATGCCAAATGGACAATTTTTCAGCTATAACATGGTGAGAAGAAGTTACATTCAATGAGATGATGATGATGTTCGCTTTGTGCTAGACCAATGCTTAGTTGGATTTTTGTTGTGCTAGCTCACTGAAATAACAGTCCATGGGTAGACATGTCGCTCCACTTGGACCCATTATCCTGATTCCGAGGCAACCAGTCTTTGCTCTTTCTTCTTAATGCTGCATGCTTGGTGGGAAAGCAACAAATGCTGATTTTAGTCTTTGGTTTAGCCTGAACGGACGAGGCACACATCCACGATTTCCCTCACTTGAGGCGAGCATGCGACCCATTATACCACCGATACAGTTTGTTTTACAAGACTTTGAGATGAAGAACAACAATTAAAATAAAAGTTAATAAGTGATAAAAAAGAACAATATATAAATATGTAAACTAAGTATATTTGTTTTTTATTAATTCTATAATATTTACAAATGAAGAGAATACATGTCCCAGAAAACTACCTATGTAATCATTGCCATCACCACTAAAATTGTGGGGGGGGGGGGGGGCATCATGTTCATATGGTAGTTGGATTTACCACTAACTATACAATCAGTGCGTATCACCACTAAAATAGTGAAGTCGAATCCTGGAGGAGTGTACTTGATACAACTTTATGTGATAAAGTTTGTCAGTGATTTGCGACAGGTCGGTGGTTTTCTCGGGGTACTCCAACTTCATCCATCAATAACACTGACTGCCACAATATAACTGAAATCATTTTGAAATTGGCATTAAGCACAATAAACCAAACAAAACTAGTTTCATGATACTTTGACTTTTACTTATTTTTAGAAAATATTTCATGCAATTTTCACATAGGCAGGCGCGGCATAGATCTGTGTCAATTCTTGTTACTAATACAATTAATGAAATATTGTTGAAAGTGGCAATAAGCACCCTAAACCAAACCAAACCTTTTTGATGCTGTGTCTTTAGCTTTTATATATTAGACAGAAGTGACATTAAATACTCTAACCCCTTAACAAGTTACCGTTTCAACAGGTAAATAGTTAAATTGATTACTTTATAAGTCAACTTTAGACATATTTCAATATATGGTCGTTGGACTGGTAAATATTTAAATCAATGATCTAAATGTGCATAGAAGTGTATCAGGCTGTGTATTATTTCATTCAAAGTTTTATAATATGTACTTTAGCATCATCAGCTTCACTCTTATATGTATTACAACCAACCCATAACTGTCCCAGGGTATCAATATCAAGTGACAATGGAAGTATAACCCCCTGATCTGACATGTCTTTGTATGTCAGTAGTTCTCCCTCTCCTGATATAACATGTAAGGTATGGTTGTTATAATCAGCCACTATAATGTTACCTACTGATGTTGTCACTATATCACTAGGGTAAAATGGTTTATCTTCTGTATTGATTTGTGGATGTCCCTGATAGATCCACTCTACACCCCCCTCCTTCCCCAGTACCACCACCCTCCCATCATCATAAGATGTCCTATCAATAACTACTATATCACTATTTTTATCTGTGATTCTGAATGGGACAGTGAATAGTCTTTGTTTATGTTTGTTATATTGATAGGATTGTTTTTCTTTCTTATTCTCCCCAAATACAATAATTTTCCTACAACTTTTATCTGTCAGTTTGTATGTATCTTTCTCCATTACACCCAGTATAATGTCATTGTTATGAGTCACATGGATTCCAGTTGTTATTAGTGGTGACACTGAAAGGAATGGTTTGATTTGTCCTGATTGTGTTATTAGTTTGACATCTGAACTGTTAATAGCAATTAGAATGTCATTACTTTTTGTTAGCGTCATGTCATAAATCTCAACAGGGATTTCCTTGATTGTTTGGATCTTATCATCTATTACTACTTTTCTAATAATATTGCCTTTATAACTAGATATCCATGCTGTTGTTTTATCCAGTGATACTAATCTATGAACATCAGATAAATCTGTTGTATAACTTTTTAGCACTTTAAGTTCTGTATCATGTGATTTGTTTGATAATTTGACTGAAGATAGAATTCCAAATGATTTAGAAATGTTTAGTTCTCCTGGCACAAACTCTTGTATTTCTGGACGTAACTTCGTAAAAGGCAAGTCGGACACACTTCCTCCATGTTCTTTAGCAGCTGCGAAAATTATTTCTGCCTTTGTTGATTTTTTGGCTGTCTGTATTTTTTCTTGCTGATCTTCTAAAGTAATTTTAGATTTATCTATTTCTTTTGCTTTCTCTGACATCAGGTGTTTATTTTTTCTGTTATTTTTTTCAATATTGTCTCTCAGTCCTTGAGCATATTTACCGATTTCTTCCTTCATTTTGTTTTCTGTCGCGTCAATCTTTTTAATGGCATCCACAGACATGGAATCCCACATGTAGTCACCTTTTTCAAGGTCTTTATTTTCAGATTCGCATCGCACCAAATTTTGTGAAATTTTGTCCTCGATCTCTTCCAATTTTTCTATCTTTTCCATGCAAACTTGATCGATGGGTTCTAAATCATGCTTCTTGTGAGAACTAAAAATACAATTGGAGCATACCAACACGTCACAAGTTTGGCAAAACATACAACTAAACTTACTTTTGTGAATTTGGCATGGAATATTGTCCGTGCAGATAACTGTTGGTTGAATGTCTACGACGCCTCCACATGTTTTGATATAAATAATTATATGTTCGATTGTCGTTTGCTCTCTTTGATGGGTATTTTTGCATTTTTCGCACATATAACTTTGACAGTTTTGGCACCTCCATTTAATAGTAGTATCTGTTAGGCAAAGTTCGCAAGATTTTGGTGCTTGTGCTTTCCGTATTGATTGAGAAAATGCCATATCGGAAATAATGAATTCCTTTACTATATAATGTCTATTTTAGATTTTGATAGACTTATGGTCAATATATTTTCTTCCTATGCACTGAAAATATATCTCATGTACCTGGTAAATATAATCAACACAGAGGAATGGTCCATTATATTGAAGAGTGATATGTAGATGGAAGCTGATACATAAATTAAATATAATCTTCTCTATATATTTTATTTATTATTTTGTGATATTTATTGTTAATAATTTTGGAAGATAGCTGTGCATCATTTAGAATATAGCAAGTTTTCAACAACTTGAATGAAAACATTATTTCCCTGTGAAAAAAATGGACCTTACTTCCTTGTCAACTGAAGTATGTTACTTGCACAACTATCAAAATTGTGTTATGTCAATTTAAACATAGATCAGTAATTTTTGTAAAGGGATTTTTAATCTTTTTTTTTAAATGTAAATCTATTGAATATAGATATATGATATGGGGAATCAAAGGGGATATTTTGAAGCAAGACCAAGATACAGTGAAACCCATATAAACCGAACCCTGAATAAACTGGAATTCTATATAAACCAAGTTTCAATAAAATCCCATTGGAGGAAATCTTTGTTAATTTAACCTGTGTATACCGAATGCCTGTCTATTCCGGACAGAAAAGCTGATCCTTGAGGAGTTTCAGCTTAGACAGGTATCACTGTATATCATATTAATATTGGTTTGTGATCAAAGACCAAAATAAGCTAAAATTGGCACCCTGCCAAGATAACCCTGCATAATAAAAAAAATTGTTTGCTGACACAATTCAGTAACAAAAGAGAATTTATTGAATAAAATCGTTTGTGTTTAGATCAAGATAGCTTTCTCCGAATCCAGGCTGCCTTCCAATAAATCTCTTTTATCAACCTGTGTCAAGCTATTATTAATTTGTCTTGCGCTGTGGGAGATCTTTTAGATATACTTTCTTTTTTAAATAAAAGCGAAGTATGTTTTATTTGTTTTATTTCTAATGGTATTCTAGGTGTCTTAGCTAACATACAATTTGCTAATACCACGATATAGATGAAAATTGCTAATGTTGGCGTCAAACACCAATCAATCAATCAATCAATCAATCAATCAATCAATCAATCAATCAATCAATCAATCAATCAATCAATCAATCAATCAATCAATCAATCAATCAATCAATCAATCAATCAATCAATCAATCAATCAATCAATCAATCAATCAATCAATCAATCAATCAATCAATCAATCAATCAATCAATCAATCAATCAATCAATCAATCAATCCATCCATCCATCCATCCATCCATCCATCCATCCATCCATCCATCCATCCATCCATCCATCCATCCATCCATCCATCCATCCATCCATCCATCCATCCATCAATCAATCATTAAACAAAATCTTTGGGAGCAAGAAAAACATAATGCCAACATAAGGACACTTATGTCTGAAGGAGGAGAACCTAAATTTCTAATGGTATGCATAGGAAACAGTTATAAAAAAACATTTGCTTATTTCTGAATCCTATTGTATGATTGCTATTGTTCTGTTTATATATGCTAGTTATACCAATAAAATATGTTTATGCCAATGGTATTCTAGGTGTTTTAGCCAACATGAAATTTGTTCATGCCACGATATAGCTGAAATATTGGTAAAGTTGGCATCAATCAATCAATCAATCAATCAATCAATCAATCAATCAATCAATCAATCAATCAATCAATCAATCAATCAATCAATCAATCAATCAATCAATCAATCAATCAATCAATCAATCAATCAATCAATCAATCAATCAATCAATCAATCAAAGCCTTTATTTTGAATGTTGTGTACACGATATGTTTCTGAAATAACCTTCATAAGGTATGCTCATAATCAAAACATTGGAAAGACAACTAATTTTAATATCTTTGGGAGCAAGTAAGCCATAATGTCAACATCAGCTAAGGTCACCTATGTCTGAAGGAGGAGAACCTTCATTTTTTAGCTCACCTGGCCTTTAGGCCAGTGTGAGCTATTGTCATCACTTTTTATTCGTCGTCTGTCGTCCGACGTCCGTCCGTCAACATTTCACATTTTAATCTTCTCCTCAGAAACCACTGAGCCAATTGCAACCAAACTTTGGTGGAATGGTCCTTGGATGGCCCGCTTCCAAAATTTTGTCTGGTGATCCCGACTTCCAACCAAGATGGCTGCCAAGCTAAAAATAGAAAAAAGGGGGGATAAATTTTAATTGTCCATTGCTGCTTTAGTATAAGCCAAAATGAGCTCCCTGGGTGGGTCCCTTTCAAAATTGTGTCCGACAGCCCCACCCTCCATTCAAGATGGCTGCTGTAACTAAAAATAGAAATTTCTTCAACTGTCCATTGCTACTTTAGTATAATTCAAAATGAGCTCAAATGTTAACTGCAGCTACATGGCAAGGAGTAGTTTAACATATATTTTGTGCTTTTCTGTGAAATTTTTCTGTCAACGATTTGTACCGATTATGCAAATAAGGCATATTTTGATAAAAGATCACATTTATATCTTCTCCTCTGAAACCTCTGAACCAAATTAAACCAAACCTGGCAGGGATGGCCCCTGGGTGGGTCCCTTCCAAAATAGTGTCCGACAGAGTAGCCCTCCATTAAAGATGGCTGCTGTTACTAAAAATAAAAATTTCTTCAATTGTCCATTGCTGCTTTAGTGTAAGTCAAAATGATAGCTCACATTTTAACTGCAGCTACATTGGAAGGAGCAGTTTAACATATATTCCATTTTTTTCTGTGAGTCGATCTATACTGATTATGCAAATTAGGCATAATTTGAAATAGAAAAAAGGGGGGATGCAATTTTAATTGTCCATTGCTGCTTTAGTATTAGTCAAAATGAGCTCAAATTTTAACTGCAGCTACATGGCAATGAGTAGTTTAACATATATATATTCCGGGCTTTTCTGTGAAATTTTTCTTTCAGCCGATTTATACAGATTATGCAAATTAGGCATATTTTGATAAAAGATCACATTTAAATCTTCTCATCTGAAACCGCTGAACCAAATCGAACCGAACCTGACAGGGATGGTCCCTGGGTGGGTCCCTTTCAATATTGTGTCCGACAGCCCCGTCCTCCATTCAAGATGGCTGCTGTTACTAAAAATTGAAATTTCTTCGATTGTCCATTGTTGCATTAGTATAAATCAAATTGAGCTCAAATTTTAACTGCAGCTACATGGCAATGAGTAGTTTAACATATTCTGGGTTTTTCAGTGAGATTTTTTCAGCCAGTTTATTCCATTTAGGATTATTATGAGATAAAAATCACATCTAAATCTTTTGCTCAGAAATTTGAGTTGAAATGATCTTTGGGTGGCCCACTTTCAAAATTATGTGTAACACCCCCATTTTCTGTTATCGTTAGATGTAAAATTGAAAACCAGGTGAGCGATTACAGTCTCCTGGGAGCCTCTAGTTTTTAATTTGATATTACAAATTTATTCACAATCAAAATATATCTGTTTACAAAATTTGAGTCTCCGGCTTTGTTTGATATATACTGAAAAATAGAAAATGCGACTTTCGCTGAATATTCTTGTCCAATTCGTCTGAGGGGAGCCCGGTATTTATATTTAAATATGGCTTTCGAAAAGAGAAATATCTCGGGAGTGTAACGATATAATTGGGTCAGCGAAAGGATTACAAATAAGCGAAAAATATTGAGGCGAATTGGGGAAGGGGTAAAGGGCAGATGTTTACCTTGAAGTAAGGAAGAGGAGGGGGCATATATTTTTTTAATGAAACAAGTGTATGTGGTTTTATCATATCAAACTCGAACATCGCAATTTAATTGACAGATGTACGTTAAATGTGCTTACATACAAATGTACATATACATTGTATATATGATTAATCAATCTACTGGCATGATAAATACACTTCAATATAAAATAGCGGGGTTATGTTACTTAAAATCATTTAATCCACGCCATCTCTTGTTTGTGTTAGTATAAACATATTTTATTAATTAATTCAATATTACACATTATGATAATACATATATAAATTATATATACATTATATATACATTTAAATTAATCAATAGGATTCGGAAACAAGTGATTGTTGCAATAATATATCATCAATTATGAGTGCCTATTGTCGAGTATGTTTTACTATTAAAGTGGAAAAAACTTTTCCTGGTTTATTGTTGAAAACAAGGAAGATTTACTAATATATTTGAGACTTAAATAACTTATTTTTCACAATTTTTTCACATTCACAGCTAAGTTGATAAAAAAAACATGCTAATATTCACATATAAAAATGTAAAGATGCGCTTTCTTCAACCTGGAAACCGAGAACCTCATATGCGCTTTCCCCCTCATAGAAACCCGGACAATCACTATCAATAGAACAGGCAGCAAGAGAAGCGACTGATGAAAATGTCCCAAGGTCTAAAAAACAGAAACTTAATTTTTCAGAAATAAAATGTTTGTGGTATCAAGTCAAAACTTTTATTACCTGAATTTATACAGTTAATTACAACCCATGATATACAGTATGTATTTTTATAGAGACAAAAAACTGACAAATATGACATTTTAAATATCCCAGATGGTGTTAGCTATGTTGCAAAAAATAGAAAAATATTTAAGCATAAATCTGGAGGTATTGTTGTTGTATATAGAAATAATCTTAAAAATCATATTAAATTTAAGTATTTAATATAATGACCTTTTATTGGGATGTGTATACATCCCACCTGAAAACTCTCTATATTCGTCAATAAATGCATTTTTAGATATTTAATAGAAAAAGACATGAAATGTGCACTTGTTGGAGATTTTAATGCTAAAACAGCTGTTTTAGAAGATTTTTCAGAACCAGATGAAACTTTTTTGAATGGTATGGATGTAAATGTAGAAGATGGCCTATTTATATATCATATTGCTATGACTGCCAAGTTTTACTTGGTAATAATATTTCCTTAAATGTGAATGTAGACCAAATAATTTTGGACGAAATCTTTTAGAAATGTGTAAGTCTGCTTTGGCTATATTTGAAAAGTATTGTCATCATTGGAAATTGAAGGTTAACTTGCAAAAGACTAAAGTAATAATATTTTGTAAAAGAAAATAAAAAAATCAACATATTTTTAAGCTATGTGGATATAATTTACAAATTGAAGACTCTTATTCATATCTAGGTGTTATATTTAATTATAAAGGCTCTTTTGTGAAGGAAAGAGCTAAATTGATGGATCAAGCTCGCAAAGCTTTATATTGTTTGCATAGAAAATTTAGAAATATATCGATTCCAATAGATTTACAATTTAAATTGTTTGATACACTTATACTTCCAATACTTACTTATGGCTATGAAATATGGGGTTATGAGAACACTAAGCAACTAGGAAAACTTCACCTTCAGTTCTGTAGAAATATTTTAGGTGTTAGAACCACTACTCCAAATTTTATGACATACAGAGAACTTGGTAGAACACCTATAAATATATTATGTATAAGATTAAGGATTGTAAATTTTTGGAATAGACTTATTTCAAACGAGAAGAAACTTAGTTGTATTTTATATAAGATTATATTTAATTTGAGTATTATTGATAATGTTCAATTTAAGTGGCTAAATTTTATCAAATCAATTTTTGAGAAAACTGGGCTTAATTATCTATGGAACCAACAACAGCCAGTTCATTCAGTGCAACTAAAATTTATTGTTAAGCAAAATCTGACTGATCAATATATTCAAAACTGGTTTAACCAAATTGAGAAGTCTTATAGGGGAGAATGTTATGGCATATTTGAAAATGAATTTAACTTAGAGAAATACTTATTGCAATTATTATCACATGAGAGAAACATGATAACAAAGTTTAGATGCAATAACATTAAACTTCCAATAGAAACTGGAAGATGGTCGAATACTCCCAGAAAAGAACGTATTTGTCATCTGTGTAATGTTGGTTTAGGTACTGAATTTCATTTTTTATTTGAATGTACCTCTGCTGATGTACAAAGACTTACATGTAAATGTATTCCAATTTATTATACTAGATATGTAAACATGTACAAAATGAAAGGCCTGTTATCTTTGTGTAATGTTAAGGTTCTGAAAAAATTGTCATTATTTATATCTAAATTGCAAAATGTTTTGTAATTAGATTCTGAGGCTGTAATATTTTAGGTTAGTTATATCCGTCATTATGTAAAATATTTTGCATAATATTCCTCTTGTTACACTTGTATATGTGTCCGAGTGAATAAAGAACTTGAACTTGAACTTAAATGATTAAATATTTTTTACGAGAAAGGCCAGTTTAACTGTGCATCAGTTATCATAGGTAATGAAACTGTTCCGGGTCAGAACAAGATTTTTTCCTATCTAAAATTACGGGACCTCGGTGGCTCGAACATATTTTGACAGTACCTTCGAGTTTGAGCGAACGAAGTTATACTGTATATATATGTTTAGGAGTCATAAGTTCAAAATGTAGTGCTTCAAAACTTTATTTTAAATACAGTTTCTGATTGGCTTAATGATAAAGAATTGACCAATGGAAGTTTCCGGTACAAAGACTGGGGAAACGATTACGGAAAGGGCCTTAATCATTTGGATTAGTACACATTTATACGTGGTAGAAATCTACAAGAATAATCAAAATGTGAACAATTCACGATAAAAAAAATTTTACATTTTTTTTTAAATCGGTAGGAAAACATCTAATATCGTTAGGCGGTAGAAGACTTACAAATTCGGCGTAATTCGTTAGAGTTGGCATGTATGCTGTCTGCCCAACGACTGCCATTATTAATTTAATTGTGTACAGAAAGTAATTAGTAAGAAAGCATCTGATTAGTCGATGACAAAACATAACCCAATGATGATTGGCTACTACTTTTAAGAAAATTAGGAAACACCATTTCTATTTTAAGGTGTCTGGAGGAGCTTTGGAATATTATGTTCACCTCTCGTGCCTTTTTGCGCGTTGAATATAACGTTTTATCAAAGAACGTTACTAGGGACGTCAGCCAATTAGAAAAGACATTATCTGAAGTCATATAATAAACTAATATTTCAAGCCTAAATGGTTTTATTGCAGTTTATCTATACCTGATAGTCCACTGAGGGAACAAAATGAAAACACCCCAAGACGAAGACTTGATACCAATCCTAAGTAAGTATCTATACAGTCAAATCTGTCTGTCAATAATGAAAACACCCCTAGACGAAGAATTGATACCAATCCTAGGTAAGTATCTATACAGTCAAATATGTCTGTCAATAATGAAAACACCCCTAGACGAAGAATTGATACCAATCCTAAGTAAGTATCTATACAGTCAAATCTGTCTGTCAATAATAAAAACACCCATAGACGAAGAATTGATACCAATCCTAAGTAAGTATCTATACAGTCAAATCTGTCTGTCAAAAATGAAAAAAACACCCCTAGACGAAAAATTGTTACCAATCTTAAGTAATTATCTATACAGTCAAATCTGTCTGTCAAAAATGAAAATACCCCTAGTCCAAGACTTGATACCAATCTTAATAAGTATCTATACAGTTAAATCTGTCTGTCAATAATGAAAACACCCCTAGACGAAGACTTGATACCAATCCTAAGTAAGTATCTATACAGTCAAATCTGTGTGTCAAACTTCAAATCTGGTCCTATATCATAGACCTTTAGACAGGTTTAGTCACATTTGAAGTGCAGTCAACCTTGCGTTTGTGACTACCTCTATTAAGAAATAACGTCACCACTAAAGTTGTGAGTTTGAATCCTGCTCATGGCGAGGTGTACTCGATACGATATTATGTGATAAAGTTTGTCAGTGACTTACGAGAGGTAAGTGGTTTTCTCTGGGTACTCTGGTTTCCTCCCCCAATAAAACTGACTTCCATGATATAACTAAAATATTATTAAAAGTGGCATTAAACAACATTTACCAACACAACAATTTTTTAGTTAGAATGAGCTGAACCAGATAAAACAAATTTCGGCTTGAAATAATTTTATTTATCGCAAATTTCAGTTATAGCAGATGTCAATGAGTTATAAGAAATTTCAGTTATTGCAATTTTCTGTTATAAGCAATTTGAATTGTAGCAAATTTCAGTGATACCAAATTTAAGTTGTAACAAATTTCAATTGTTAAAAAATAATGTTGAATGGATTTGTAAACAAAATCCTTTATTTAGATTTAATTTTAATTTTTTCTATAATAGTTTTAGAATTTTAAGAAAATTCGAGCTCTACCTGATTTTGAGTCAGATGAGGATAACAGTAAGACAGCCTCACAGCAAACCAGTACTCCTAATAAAAAACTGACAGATGAACCAGATGTGGTAAGCTTCAGACTAGGAGTTTATTTCTCATCCATCTACTGTACTGTATTTGATTCCCATTTAATAACAAGTTCCTCTTATTCAAATATTCAAAATTGACACACAAGGCAAGGGACTATAAATGGAAGGCTAAGGTTGATGTAAGACCATAGAAAGTTTTCCTTTATGGAGTTATGCCCCTTAGTTTGTCAAATATTATCAAATTCAAAATCAAGGATTTTCTCAATAAGTTGAGTTTCTCTGAAGTAAATGATTTGACATTTATTAAACAATGAAAACAATGTTTTTGACCACAATACAAAGGTCAAGTTCGAATTAGGTTATTGCGGTTCCTGAGTTATGCCCCTTGATTAACTGAAAAATGGCAAATTTGTGGTTTTCATGCTTACATTTCAGTTACCCGTTGCCAAATATTTGGATCTATGGACTATGACTTGTCTAAACGTAATTTTTATAGATTAAATGAATGCTTATTAAATACAATGTATAAAGTTTAACTCATCCTCTCAGATTTTAGGGCCCGGGTGGCTCAATGAGTTAGGTAGTTGGATTACCTAACAACTCATACAAGCCTATCACCTATACGGCGTGGGTTCGTGCCCGGCTTTGTAAATTACAAAAAGGGTTCACAACCGTAAGTGATGAAGTTTACCAGTTGCTTTCCCATGGTCGGTGGTTCTCTCCGTGTACTCCGGCTTCCACCACTAAAACTGGTCATCATGATATAGCTGAAATATTGCTGAAAGTGGCATTAAAACACCAAAAATCAATCAAATCAGATTTTACTGCATCAGTGGTTTAATGGTTAGAATGCTCTCCTCGAGTACGGTAGATCGTGTGTTTGATCCCTGATCGGGTCAAACCAAAGTCTATGAAATGGGTATTTGTTGTTTTTCCGCTAAGCATGCAGAATTAAGGAGAAAGAGCAAAGACTGGTTAGGTCGGAATCAGGATAATGTGTCCGAGTGAGGCGACATGTGGATTGCTGTTTCAGCGAGCTAGCACTATAAAAATTCAACTAAGCATGGTTATCTTGTACAAAGCTGACCTCATTATCATTTCATGGAAAATTATCTTGTTCTCACCATGCTTGAGCTGAAAAATTGTCGAGTTTGCGCTAAACAACAATCACTCACTCTATCAGATTTGATACAATGTATGAAGATTTACTCCTCCACTGTCAAATTTAATACAATGTATGAAGATTTACTCCTCCACTGTCAGATTTACTCCTCCACTGTCAAATTTAATACAATGTATGAAGATTTACTCCTCCACTCTCAGATTTATTACAATGTATGAAGATTTACTTCTCCACTGTCAGATTTATTACAATGTATGAAGATTTACTCCTCCACTGTCAGATTTACTCCCCCACTGTCAAATTTAATACAATGTATGAAGATTTACTCCTCCACTCTCAGATTTATTACAATGTATGAAGATTTACTCCTCCACTGTTAAATTTATTACAATGTATGAAGATTTACTCCTCCACTGTCAGATTTAATACAATGTATGAAGATTTACTCCTCCACTGTCAGATTTATTACAATGTATGAAGATTTACTCCTCCGCTATCAGATTTAATACAATGAATGAAGATTTACTCCTCCACTCTCAGATTTATTACAATGTATACAGATTTATTCCTCCGCTATCAAATTTAATACAATGTATGAAGATTTACTCCTCCACTATCAGTTTTTTGTTTGAATAACTTTCAGATAACAGACAGAAAACTAACTTTAGATGAAGATGTTGATGATCCAGAGCTTGCAAAGGCTTTAGAACTTAGTTTAAAAGAAGCTAGTGATAGAGCTCATGTATAAATAGAAAAGTTCTCATTTGATTTGATTGATTTGATTTATTGTGTTTAAAACCACTTTCAGCAATATTTCAGCTAAATCATGGCGACCAGTTTTAGTGGTGGAAGAAGCCGGAGTACCCGGAGAGAACCACCGACCATGGGCAAGCAACTAGTAAACTTTATCACTTGCGGTTGCGAGTCGAGTGCATCATTTTTTAGCTCACCTGGCCGTTAGGCCATGTTAGCTATTGTCATCACTTTTGTCTGTCGTCCGTCGTCCGTCCGTCAACATTTCACATTCTAATCTTCTCCTCAGAAACCACTGGGCCAATTGCAACCAAACTTTGGTGGAATGGTCCTTCGATGGCCCCCTTCGAAAATTTTGTCCGGTGATTCCGACTTCCAACCAAGAGGGCCGCCAAGCTAAAAATAGAAAAAGGGGGTATGAAATTTTAATTGTCCATTGCTGCTTTAGTGCAAGTCAAAATGAGCTCACATTTTAACTGCAGCTACATGGCAGCTACATGGCAAGGAGTAGTTTAACATATATTCCGGGTTTTCTGTGAAATTTTTCTTTCAGCTGTTATATACCGATTATGCAAATTAGGCATATTTTGATAAAAGATCGCATTTAAATCTTCTCCTCTGAAACCGCTGAACCAAATTAAACCAAACCTGGCAGGGATGGTCCCTGGGTGGGTCCCTTTCAAAATTGTGTCCGACAGCTCCGCCCTCCATTCAAGATGGCTGCTGTTACTAAAATTAGATATTTTTTTCAATTGTCCATAGCTGCTTTAGTATAAGTCAAAATGAGCTCAAATTTTAACTGCAGCTACATGGCAAGGAGTAGTTTAGCATTTATTCGGGGTTTTTTTTGAAATTTTTCTTTCAGCTGATTTATACCGATTATGCAAATTAGGCATATTTTGATAAAAGATCACATTTAAATCTTTTCCTCTGAAACCGCTGAACCAAATTAAACCAAACTTGGCAGGGATGGTCCCTGGGTGGGTCCCTCTCAAAATTGTATCCGTCAGTGCCGTCCTGTATCCAAGATGGCCACCGTTACTAAAAATAGAAATTTCTTCAAATGGCCAAATCTGCTCTATTTTAAGCCAGAATGTGCCCAAATTTGAACTGTATAAGCATAATGATGAGCTTTTTAACATGTATTACAGGACTTTTTATGAACTTTGAACGTTTGCCGATTATGCAAATTAGAAAAAAGGGGGGATGAAATTAAAAAAGAATCCTCCTCTGAAACTACTGGGCTAATCTCAACCAAACTTTGCTGAAATGATTCTTGGGTGGTCCTTCTTCCAAAATTGTGTCCGGCATTTCAGAACTCCGACCAAGATGGTCACCACAGCCAAACTTAATTTAACATAGGACCCTATGGGAAATTCCCATAAAAATCTACTTGTCTGAAACCATTTGCTCAATAAGAACAAAATTTTGATGAAATAGTCATTGGATGGTTCTCCTCCAAAAATGTGTCCGGCTGTTCGACCCTTCGACCAAGATGGCCCCCACAGCCGAACTTAGCTTAACTTAGGACCCTTAGAGAAATTCACATAAAAATCTTCTCCTCAGAAACCACCGGGCCAATTGCAACAAAACTTTGGTGGAATGATCCTTGGATGGTCCCCTTCCAAAATTGTGTCCGGTGATCCCGACTTCCAACCAAGATGGCCACCAAGCTAAAAATAGAAAAAAGGGGGAAGAATTAAAAAAAAATCTTCTCCTCTGAACCTACTGAGCTAATTTCAACCAAACTTTGCTGAAATGATCCTTGGGTGGTCCCCTTCCATAATTGTGTCCGGCATTTCATACCTCCGAACAAGATGGCTGCCACTGCCGAACTTAATTTTACATAGAACCCTATGGGAAATTCCCATACAAATCTTCTTGTCTGAAACCATTTGCTCAATAAGAACTAAATGTTGATGAAATAGTCATTGGATGGTTCTCTTCCAAAAATATGTGAGGCAGTTCGGCCCTTCGACCAAGATGGCCCCCACAGCCGAACTTAGCTTAACTTAGGACCCTAAGGGAAATTCACATAAAAATCTTCTCCTCAGAAACCACTGGGCCAATTGCAACAAACTTTGGTGGAATGATCCTTGGATGGCCCCCTTCCAAAATTGTGTCCGGTGATCCCGACTTCCAACCAAGATGGCCACCAAGCTAAAAATAGAAAAAAAGGGGGAAGAATTTAAAAAAAATCTTCTCCTCTGAAACTACTGAGCTAATTTCAACCAAACTTTGCTGAAATGATCCTTGGGTGGTCCCCTTCCATAATTGTGTCCGGCATTTCATACCTCCGAACAAGATGGCTGCCACTGCCGAACTTAATTTTACATAGGACCCTATGGGAAATTCACATAAAAATCTTCTCCTCAGAAACCACTGGGCCAATTGCAACCAAACTTTGGTGGAATAGTCCTTGAATGGCCCCCTTCCAAAATTGTGTCCGGTGATCCCGACTTCCAACCAAGATGGCCATCAAGCTAAAAATAGAAAAAAAGGGGGATGAAATTTTAAAAAAATCTTTTCCTCTGAAACTACTGAGCCAATCTCAACCAAACTTTGCTGAAATGATCCTTGGGTGGTTCCCTTCCAAATTTATGTCTGGCATTTCAGACCTCCAACCAAGATGGCCACCACAGCTGAACTTAATTTAACATAGGACCCTATGGGAAATTCCCATAAAAATCTTTTTGTCTGGAACCAGTTGCTCAATTGGAACCAAATAAAATAGTCATTGGGTGGTCCTCTTCCAAATATATGTCAGGTAGTTTGGTCCTTCGACCAAGATGGCCCCCACAGCCGAACTTAGTTTTACATAGGAATCTATGGGAAATTCACATAAAAATGTTCTTGTCTGTAAACAGTTGCTCATTTGGATCCAAATAAAATAGTCATTGAATGGTCCTCTTCCAAAATTGTGTCTGGTGGTCCCGCCCTCTGACCAAGATGGCTGCACAGCTGTACTTAATTTAACATAGGACCCTATGGGAAATTCACATAAAAACCATCTTGTCTGGAACCAGTAGCTCAATTAAAACCAAACTTTGATGGAATAGTCATTGGATGGTCCTCTTCCAAAATTGTGTCCGGCAGTTGAGCTCTCCCGCCAAGATGGCCGCCACAGTGCAGTTGCGTTGTTATTAAAAACAGCTTTGATCCAGGTGAGCGATTATAGGCTCCTGGCAGCCTCTGGTTGTAATTTAAAAGGCCGGGCGCAAACCCATGCCGTATTGGTGATAGGCTTGTATGAGTTGTTAGGTAATCCAACTACCTAACTCATTGAGCCATCTGGGCCCTTAAAAGTTCTGTGAATTTATCATCATTATTATTCGAGGTATACCTATTTTAGCTGATTTTGTGGTTTGTATCAAATTGCGAAATTAAGAGAATTAAAAGAATAATTGTCTCCATATATATGGTTATATATTTGGACTAGGATTGTTGTTTGGGTACGACATTATTTACATGAACAGCAAAAATCATACTAGATGGTAATTGCATTGGTGGTGTAATGCTTGCCTTTAATGCGGTAGATCATGGGTTCGAGCCCCGGGCGAACAAACCCAAAGTCTAAAAAATTGGTATTTGTACCTTTTCAGCTAAGCATCCTGTATTAAGGAGGGAGAGAGAGAGTGACAAGAATTTTAACTGATTCTGCTAAAAAAAAAAGAAACAGGAAAGAAGTTTTGGTGAATTATAATAAAACAAGAATTAACATAGGCCACCAACATGAACGTTGGATGGCATTGAAGGAAGCGTAAAGAGTTCAAACTCATGCTGAAGTGTAAACATCAGTACCATTGTGCATGTTGTTTGGAAATTAGGATATGCATAATCAATGATACTAGAAGATGAACTGCACACACAAAAACACCGAAAATACACATTTTTTGGTCGAATCTCTCCAAACAACATTTTATACTCATGTTTTGAAGGTACATTTTAACATTCAACTCAAATTTTTTTTGAAAAAATCAGCAAAACAACGACATTATACCTTTAAAGATAATTTTGTTAGCTAAAAAATTTTACTCAAACATTAAGGCTAAAATAATGAGTTATGGAATAAATAGTAGCCAAATTATATGTAAACAGTGGTTTGATTCTGCATAATTGAAAAAAAATATTAAAAAATACCTGAAAAGTGTACAAAAAGATCATGCAAAAAATAAAAAAGCCTGACAAATATTTTAAAATAATAAATGTTTCACACAACAGATACGTTTCTTCAGTATAACAACATCTACCTCAAAATGTCATCATTAGTATGGACCATGTACAAATATAATAATTTAGTGTTTGTCTGTGTATATAAGGTCGAAGGTGAAAAATACATCATATAAAGATATCGAGATATGTTCATATTTTGTCCTTTGTGGGATTCAGGATGTTTTTAATTAAAAAAAAGAACATTTGATTACTTAAAATCAGTTACGCAATGAAGTTGCAAAATATCATTTTTGCTTGAACATGTTTTCTATAATTTTTATACTGTGAAACCTGTCTAAACAAAACCTTGAATAAACCAAAATCCTGTATAACCAGAACTTTAAATAAGGTCACAATGCACTGTAGTAAGCTTTTGCTTTTTAAACTGTATAAACCGAACACCTGTCTATTCTGGGCAAAGTTGATGCCAAGGAGGTTCAGGGGTCATTGTGGATTTACTACTACCTGTGCAATTAGTGCCTATCACCACTAAAGTTACAAGTTCGAACCCTGTTCATTGCGAGGTGTACTCGATACAACATTATGTGATGAAGTTTGTCAATGACTTGCGGCAGTCGATGGTTTTCTCTGGGTGCTCCGATTTCCTCCACCAATAAAACTGACAGCCACGATATAATTGAAATATTGTTGAAAGTGGCATTAAACACCATACATTGAAACCAAGGAGGTTTGATTTAGACAGGTTTTCACTGTTAAAGCTTTTATCATAAAAATGTAATTAAGAAGATTATTTTAATGAGAGAAAAATAAGTAAGATAAAAAAGACAGCCTTGAAAATGAACATGAAAATTTTTTTGCTTCTATTCGACAATTGTTTTTAAATAGCAAACATGTGGGCACTATGCACTGCAAATTACAGTAATATATGAATTTTAGGGTTATTATGATGAAGTAGATGGAATGGTAGACGATACTGACCTAAAAAAAGTTTTGGAAATGAGTCGACAGGAAACTGAAAGTGGATCGCTTGACCATGGTTTGTTTAAATAGAGAGTAGATGATCCCTTGGGGAAACCTGGGGAGGAGTATAGACAGAATGCATAAATAAATAACAAGAAAACTCAATTGCAGCAACAAAACCACAAAATCAAATGTCTGTGAACATCTCAGTTTCTGCCAATTCACGGAAATAGACACCCAACAGATACAAATTTGAAACCATAGTATTGCGTAATGTATGTACAGCATTGTTATCTTAAACTCTGTGGCTCCTACTTTAGGTTTGGATAATGTTTTAAGATAATCGCATAGACCGCTTAATCACAAATTTTCTGCCACAAAGAGACTTTGCAAAGAAACGGAATTCACTGTAAATAAACCCACCGTAACAAAAAATTAAGATGTCAGTGCACAAAAATCAATGCATGATTGTAAACAGACAAATACGATGTAAATTTTACCAAATCTATACATTATATAGAATTACCTAGGAAATCGTCAGTTAAACATTCTCTAGTTTTCTATTGTTAACATACCTGGACAAATTTGGCAGGAATTTTAGATCTCAAAGGCTTCAAAACTTCAGTCTGAATGCCTCCTTGGAATAAATTTTTCACTTCCAAATTTACAACTTAT
The DNA here is from genome assembly GCA_963680875.1 of Bathymodiolus brooksi. Taxonomy (NCBI): domain Eukaryota; kingdom Metazoa; phylum Mollusca; class Bivalvia; order Mytilida; family Modiolidae; genus Bathymodiolus; species Bathymodiolus brooksi. The sequence goes on from OY804589.1 coordinate 70,987,488, forward strand.
GAGGCGAGTATCTACCGTACTTCTTCTTATCGTATAACATTAAGTTTTTACCGTCATAAAACATTGAAGTACGAGTTTCTTCCTCTTATTATGTACTGTATTTTTTGTTGAATAAGACGCTATCTTTTACCAGAAGAAAACGAGGGGTGTCTTTTTAACGGGTGCTTCTTGTGTGTGACGCAACTTACTTGTAAAAAAAATGGCAGTACACAATGACACATCATGGCTTCATTTAATATGACAAATCTATTATTATGTATTAGTAACCGGTAGGGACTTTGTAAACATGTACTTTCGTTAGTGAGGATTAAGGAAACAGATATTGTCAGTAATTCGTGCAAATATCTGCTTCAAATGCTAGAGGGACAGTGACAGCTATCACTAAATCACCTGGGCAATACAGAAATAAAATGTAACACTTGATATATTTATTTTATTAATATAAATATAAAACAACAAAACAAAAGCGTTCATACATAGATATAACAATGAAATTGTTCCAAAAATCAGTTGTAATTTGTAAACGGAAGTATTTTAGACCCTGCAGGTCAAACATCAAAATAAACATCCACAATATAATTTGTTTTTCCATGATTGATATTGCTGAAATTTTGTTCACTCACTTTTGATTAGACCGCATCGGTGGCGTAATGGTTATCGTGCTCGCCTCGAGTGCAATAAATTGTGGGTTTGAGCCCCGATCAGGTCAAACCAAATACTATGAAATTGGTATTTGCTGCTTCTCCGCCAAGCATGCAGTGTTGGTCTAGAACAAAGCTGGCTTCATCGTCATCGCATTGAAAACTAACTTGTTCTTGTCATGATATAGCTGAAAAATAGTTGAATTGGCGTTAAGCAACAGCCACTCATTCGCTTTTAATTAATTGAATGTTTCTGCAGATTATGATAAGAATTTGCGAACTATGACAGAGGAAGAACAGATTGAACTCGCCATGACAAGAAGTTTGATGGAATTTGATAGGGAAATTCTAAAAGAATGTAGTTCAACAGTTGCCGAAGATTTACTTACAGGACAGGGCATGGAATCAAATAGAACTACAGGAAGTATTGTTCAATCCAAATTTGTTAAAAGTGAAAAGGGAAGTAAAATCAATAAACATGATCTCATAAATGATAACGAAAAGATGGATATCGAAGACAATTGCTCACCAATGGAAAACTGTGATGACAAATCAACATTTGAATTGACTGAGAATTCTTATTTTCATTTACATTCGGCTGATAACAATACGAAAGAGTTCTCTTCAAGGGAGGTAACTGATAATAGAACTTCAAATTCAAATTACAATAACACCAATAATAAAACATTTTCCAAATCGTCCCTGGTAAAAGTTAGTAGGTCAAACTGTGAAAACGAGGCTAGTGTGGACAATGATGTAATTATTATCTCAGACAACACAGATAGCGAACCGGAATTAAAAATGGCCGTTCGTACAAATCTTTTGATCTCAGTATGGAAATTAGTGACCCAGAAACAAACGAGGTCAAGTTTGAAAGCTTAAAAGAAATTAGCAATTTGAAGACAAAATCTGGAAATGATGTTCAATTTAGTAACACACGTAAAGGAATGATGACAACGTCAAAGGATATTGAAGGCATTTTATTGGTCGATGAGATGACATCTGCTGATGTAAAACATATACGCACGGTAGAACAGCTGAAGGAAACTCCTGTGGATTCAGACAGCGGCAAGTCAATGGATATTGTAGATTTGTTCTGCAATGAGGAAGACGGTAAACAATCTAAATTAAAAAAAAAAATTCGAGCCACACGTCCTTAAGGTTTCATGTAGCCATTTTCATACTGGGACCATCGTAGTCATGATCGTATGGTAGTTGGATTTACAACTACCTGTGCAATCGGTGCCTATCACCACTAATCTTGTGAATCGAACTCCGTTCATGGCAAGTTGTACTCAATACAACATTATGTGATAAATTTTGTCAGTGACTTGCGACAGGTCACTCAGGGCACTGCGGTTTCCTCCACCAATAAAACTGACCTCCACGATATAACTGAAAAATTGTTGAAAGTGGTGTTAAACACCATAAACCAACCATTTTCGTAGTTATTCCTACACTGTATTTTTACTTTCATGAACTTTAATTTAATTAGTAAGGGTTCAGCAAGAAAGGATTTAACATACAGTACAATCAGTGACATACATAGATTCCTCTTTTACTACCAGTGAATTACTATATTTCTCCATTTGGCCTTAAGCAGGAGTTTTACAATTTGAAAATCTAACTATCAAGATTGGAGAAATATTGTATTTCACTGGTAGCAGAAGGAGAATTTGTTTCTCCTATGACCTATGACCTATGACCACAATGTTAAAAATAGTTTAGCTGTTAATTTCTGTCGTTATTGACTGTTGAAAGGAAATTGGCGGGAATTCTCATGCTGATTTAAGCATGTTAAAAATAGCAGAATGGGTGATAAATCTCAGTGATGGTAAATCTTTTGTCATTAATGCCACGATATAGCTGAAATACTGCTAATGTTGCCGTTAAACACCGATCAATCAATCAATCTTTCATCATCATCTCATTGAAAATTAACTTTTTCTCGTCATGATATAGCCGAAAGATTGCTGAGTTGGCATTAAAAAACAATAAGCACTCGCATACTCATTGATATATCTTTTAATTCTTATACATTTTGAACCGCATCGGTGGCATAATGGTTAGTGTGCTCGTCTGCGTAGATTGTGGGTCGAGCCCGGTCGTGTCAAACCAAGGACATTAAAATTGGTATTTGTTGCTTCTTCGCTAAGCATGCAGCATTAAGGAGAAAGAGCAAAGATTGGTTGGCTCGGAATCAGACTAATGTGTCAGAGTGGAGCGACATGTCTACCCGTGGACTGTTGTTTCAGTGAGCTAGCACTACTAAAAAATACAACTCAGCGTGTAAGGTCTAGAACAAAACGGACTTCATCATCATCTCGTTGAAAATAAACTTGTTTTCGCCATGAACAACAATCACTCACTCACTCACTTATACATTTTGGGTGTTAGAAAGTAGCACTGTAAATACAAAAGTAACTTCACAGATATATTATACACTTCTAAAATTACATCCCTCACTTGCTCTCCTTTACTGATATGTTGCACGGCGTGAGAGATTTGAAAAACCACATTGCATATCACATGCGAGTGACCCTATGCCATGAATATTTAATGATATGATAGATGCGGGTTATGACCTTTTTGACCAATTAGCTTGCTCGTAGAAAACAAAGCAGTTTAATTTTAAATTATAATGCTTTCATAATCTGCTAAGTGCCATATTTATTGCATGGTAAAGGTCAAGACATAGGGTGATTCTCATGTCACCCATAATGGGTATCTCTCAGATCTTGCTACTTAATTTGATTGTTTTGGTGTTTAACACCACTTTTAGCAATATTTCAGCTATATCATGGTGACCAGAGTACCCAGAGAGAACCACCGACCATGGGAAAGCAACTGGTAAACTTTATTACTTGCGACTGCGAGTCGAGTGCACCCTTTTTGTAATTTAAAAAGCCGGGCGCGAACCCACGCCGTATTGGTGATAGGGTTGTATGAGTTGTTAAGTAATCTAAATACCTAACTCATTGAGCCACCCGGGCCCTCTCAGATCTTGCGCATCATGACATATTAGTAAAGGGGAGCAAGTACAAGATGTGATAAGATGATATAAAAACATAGATTTCAAAATTAGTGTGCATGACACGATTCTAGAATCTCCTTCATCAGGTAAACTCAAGTCGAAAGATTGGAAAACCAAATAATTACTATTAATGTATTTATTGACACTCCCGCTTCATTTTGAACCATGGTGTTCATCATAATACTATGTAATGGCTTCGTTGCCAGACATGTTGATGGGAAACCACCATAAACTGATTTACAGACTCCGAGGATCACCGTGAGAATCGGGGGAAAATGAACATGACATATCTTGTATCTCTTTAACTATTATTTAAAAAAATAAAAAGATAAAAATATAAAATAATCCCACCTGCCCAACTTTTAACTATTTTTATTACAGATTTACTGATTAATCCGTGGGATAAAGAAAATTACAACCCTGACAACACAACAAATCATGAAGAGGAAGAACTCATTCCAAGGATTGACAATGAGGTACATGCTTTATAGGATCAATACATTTGTGTCGAGATATACAAGTCAATCTGATTAGAATCTCATACAGTCAGACCTGTATTAAACACTCGCTGCATCGGTGATGTAATGGTTACCGTAGTCACACAATAAAATTGGTATTTGTTGCTTCTCTGCTAAGCACGTAGCATTTAGGAGAAAGAGCAAAGACTGTATTGCTTAGAATCAGGCTAAAGTGTCAGAGTGGGGCAACATGTCTATATGTGGACTGTTGTTTCTGTGAGCTAGCACTAAAAATCCAACTAAGCATATTGGTGTAGTACAAAGTGGATGTCATCGTCATCCCATGGGGTGTTAAAGTACATATCATTCACTCACTCTATTTAGCACTCACCTGTAATGAAAGATCACCTTTTTTCTTGTCCTGTCATAGAAAATTTTCATGTGAATTGAACCTCTTTTAAGAGGTCACCTGTCTTAAAAGAACACTTTTTTCCTTATCCCAATGGTGAACTTTTATCTCCAGGTTTGACTGTATCTCAATTGCTTTCTTTTGCTGATGGAACAGTGTGGGCAGTCTGAAGAAACCCTATTGTGGGCCACAAATGCGGTTTCTTCAGATCTCCCACGGCGTAACAAGTCAGTAAACTGGAGCAAGTTGAAATATGATTTTATTCGAATTGTATACATAAAAAAGTTAAATTGTCATCAAAATTGATAGCAACCTATTAATAGAGAAATCTCTTTAAAATTAGATGTTTTTGTGTGTTTGTTATAGCTTTTTAGTTAATCTGACCCAAAGAGTCATATAAGATATTGTCATCACTTTGCATCCGTCATTACCGTCTGTCGTCATCTGTAAAGTTTTATATTTTAGCCTTCTTCTCTGAAACCACAGGGGCAATTGGAACAAACTTGGTAGGAATATTCATTGTAGGGTCCTCTACAAAGATTATTATCTCACCTGATCTAGAGGCTTGGCTGGGCTTTTCTGATGAAAAAAATGTCTGGCGTCCATCTGTCCTTGTATGTATGTCGGAAACCAAATTTACCACAGCTGTTCTTCTAGGGGTCCCGAAGAAGCTTTGTATCGTTTTGAAGTGAATAGAAACAAGATGATTGTCCTCGCCTCTGATAGGCCGAGCTATTTTCTCCTTCTTGAGATCTACTGTATGTAAAGTCAGCAGACACTGGACCGAAGTAAATTTTACTGGACCGAATAATAAAAATTGATATTATTTATAAACATTTTTTTTATGTTCATGACATGCAAACCCTGCTGGCAAAGTATTCGTTTTGGAAAAGGGACAATTAGCTGATGGGCTTTTGGCAATTGGGCATACAATTATAGCTTCTCTGAAACCACTGGGCCAATTGGAGACAACCTTGGTAGGAATGTTCATTGGATGGTCCTCTGAAACAGTTATGTTTTTGTGTTGCTGTTGTTTGGAAATGTACAAAAGAAACAATAGGCCCAAAGTAATATTTTTCAGGAAGTCAAATTTCCTTTATACTACTACCCTCAATTTTTTTTTACAAATCTGCATTTTCTTTATTTCCAGAAAGGCGAGTTACCGTATTCCTACAGACTAGTCAGTATTGTTAACCATATTGGTAGCAGTTCCATCGTTGGTGAGTAAATGGTAGATGCCGATATTTTAGCTCTTTTAATTCAAAGGTCATGTGAATTACTGTCATCACATTGTGTCAGCGACTTTGATGTCAAGGTCAGATAAGTTTATCACGACCTTGCCTTCAAGTGTTTTGCGATTGTTTCAGTTTCTCTGTTATTATACAACCTAGGTTCACCATATCTTGGTCCTCACATAGATTTCTCATTAAAATACTGATCATTGCAGGATACTATATATGCCTTTCAATAAGGGACAGTACCAGTGTACTTTTTCCAATTAAGAATGGTATTTGGTACCTCCTGATTTTAGAGTGTGATATAAGATATTCATGAAAAATGCTCAAATTTAATAAAAAGTACCTACTGCCTGTAAATAGGGAAGTACTGGTACACTTTTAAAATGTTGGAAATGTTGACTATGTCAGTGACGTGTTTGATATTAAGAAATCAAGTTGTGACCTTTCTCATATATCCAGAACAGCTGAAACAGGTCAGATTTCTCATTAAAATACTGATCATTGTAGGTCACTATGTCAGTGATGTGTTTGATATTAAGAAGTCTAACTGGTTCAGCTGTGATGATTCTCGTGTATCCAGAACAGCTGAAACAGAGGTCAGGGCAAAAAGGGAGAGAACTGGCTACATATTTTTTTACCTGAACAAGTAAGTATAAAATAGTGTTCATGTTTTATAATTGTATTGTTGATTGATTGATTGATTGATTGTGTTTAATGCCACTTTCAGCAATATTTCAGCTATATCATGACGACCAGTTTTAAGAGGTGGAAGAAGCCGGAGTACCCAGAAAGAACTACCGACCATGGGCAAGCAACTGGTAAACATTATCACTTGCGGCTGCAAGGCGAATGCAGCCTTTTTAGCCTAGTTGCGACGAAGTCGAACTCGGCTTATAATATGATGAATATTGTCTGGGCGTCAACTTTTTAGTTTCCACACAATTGGTGGTGAGAGGAGGAAGCCTATTGATATTGAGGATCGTAGAACAAAGGTCAAGGTCACAACTTCTAAAAATAGGACAAAAATTTGATACTTTTTTCGTTTTCGCACGATATCTTAAGAACAAAATGCAGGATCGAAATGAAACTTAGTACACACATGCCTGATGGTGAGAGAAGGAAGATATTGAGGTTTGTAGGTCAAAGGTCAAGGTCACAACTTCTAAAAATAGAACAAAAATGTGATACTTTTGTTTTCCGTACAATATCTCAAGTACCAGAAACTAAGTACACACATGTCTCATGCTGAGAGGAACAAGTCTCATGAACTTGAGGTTTGTGGGTCAAAGGTCAAGATCACAATTTCTAAATATAGAACAGTAAGGAAAACTCAAGCACATGCAAATAAAAGAAACAGACTTGCAAATAAAAAGCTGTAGAAAGCAAGCAAGCAAACAAAATAAATAAATATCACAGCAAAGACTAAGGTTCAGAATTATATAACTAGGCATTGTGCATCCATATGTTCGCAACTCAGCTTTCGCATCTTTGGTGCGTTACTGATTTTTTGTAAATTACCATCCATTATGACGGAATTCCAAAAATGATATTATTGTTTTGATGCAGTTAAGCTGACCAGGTAAATCGGAATAGATGGAGTTATGTCACTGATAAGGGGAAAATGGCAGCCTGCATGCTTAGCGGGAAATTTAAAATCAATAAGATATAAATGTGCTTTAGCATCACCCCTTGTAAAATTTTCATTAAAAAAGTAATATTTTCATTTTTTTTATTAGTTCTAAATTCTGTAAAACCCCAAATCATCAGTTGGTTTCGTTTTCCTTTAAGTTGTTTTATTATGAAACATTTTGATTAGTACTTTTAAAACAATGAGTCAATGAAACAATCTAAGGGAGATAATTCAATTATATTTTCTGCATTACTGCAAATTAAAGTATCCACATCGGTGGCGTAATGGTTAGCGTGCTCGCCTCAGGTGCGTAGATCGTGGGTTTGAGCCCCGGTTAGGTCAAACCAAAGACTATAAAATTAATATTTGTGGCTTCTCCGCTTAGCACGCAACATTAAGGAGAAAGAGCAAAGCCTAGTTGTCTCAGAATCAGAATAATGTGTCTGAATGGAGCGATCTGTCTCCCCACTGTTGTTCCAGTGAACTAGCACTATAAAAATCCATCTCAGCGTATTGGTCTAGTACAAAGTGGACCTCATCATCTCATTGAAAATTAACTAGTTAGGCCAAATAAAATAAAAGTTCTGGTTCTCAGACAACGCCGCCCCCTCAAAATGTCGGCCGATAGGACGTTTTTATTGCCGTACAGAAAAAAAAAATCGCCGTCGCGCACTATTTTTGAAGAAAGCAAAATTTCAAAATTACCGACAAATTTAAGTTGTTAAGTGTGCCGGTGACGCGGACGAGTTTTGACAAACGTTTGAATGACTGATCAATCGAAAACGAAAGTAAAAATTCAGCATGGCTAAGAGTGAAAACACTTTCCTCGTCAGTTTTAATGTACAGTTATGTTCCAAACAAATAGTTCCGTGGACTTTCCTGCCTGTTGACAGAACAATGAGTTACAGATTTATGTAAGAGTATATTCGTGGGTGATTTTCCGGACATAACAGAGGTTGGAGAAAACAACAACCCTTTCGTTAATTTTGACCTGATGTAGGAGGTGTCTGTTGGAAAATCCAAATCTCTCCGAGTAAACACTATTGTGTTGTTTGTTTGCCAAAATAGTAGAATTAAACTGGTTTGCGTTATGTTTTTAACCCGCTGAAAATAAAAAAAAAATATAAAAACCCTACCTTCCTTGCCCTTTTTTTGAAATCCATTGTCTGAGAACCAGAACATTTTTTTAGATGGCCTTATCCCCATGATATAGCTGAAAAATTGCTGAATTGGCATTAAACTACACTAACCTGCAAATTAATGTTACATTTATTTCTTTGTTATATTTTCAGAGATATATTTGATGATTTAAAGGACCACTATGCACTTCATACAGCAAACAAAAAAGAAATGGTTAAAAAATGAGGACATTTTGTCTATAGGAATTTATTGCCTTGGCGAAAGAAAATTTATACAAGGGACAAAACTCTAGATATCTAAGCCGTAATTTGACGAGATGGAAAACAGAAAAAAACGGACCAAATTCTGGATATTTAAGACATAACTTGGATGAGATGGAAAACAGTGATACAAGGGAGCAAACTCTGTATATTTAAGCCAAAACTTGAACAGACAGAAAACAGTGATACAATGGATGCAAGAAAAGCTATTTTTAATATTTAAGCAAAATATGAAATGACAGTCTAGTAAAAATCTTCCTTCGACTTAAATATTTATCAACAAAACTTATATAAACTTTCCAGACAATGATATCCATCCTGGGCTGTCAACTAATTAATTCAGACCAAGATGAATATAGATTATTATTATATTTTTATCTATTTATAATTCTGTGTTTATTTTTGTGTTATTATCATGACGCTATATTTAGGATTATTACGGAATCAGATTTCCGTCTGTGTTCTATTTTATGACCTGCATAGCTAGACGCTAGAGGTACTAAGTGTTTACCCATGTCCTCCTGTACGTCGCACATCTGGTTTTATCACAATAACTCAAGTTCTTGTTACGGAATCAGATTTCTGTTTGTTTTCTAATAAATGACATTCATCACTAAGCGTTAGAGGCACTAAGTGTTTACCCATGTCCTCTTGTACATCCCAAGGTCCTCTTAAGTAAATTATTTTACATTTTTATTTGATTGATTGATTGATTGGTGTTTAATGCCAAATTTAGCAATATATCGTGGCGTGCCAAAGAGAGCGAACGGTATTTCAGCTCTATCCATTAAAGAACAAGGCTACAAGCGCACCATTTAGGTGCTGTTAATCGATGGCGCAGGTCTATGAGTAAGTGAGTGATTGTTGTTTAACGCCAAGTCGGTGGTATTTCTGTTATATTCATTATAAAAACAAACTTTACGAACAAAAAATGTATGAAGATACAGTAAAATGTTGGGTAAGGTCTATGAGTGAGTGATTGTTGTTTAACGCCCATTCAGCGATGTGTTCATTACAAGAGCAAACTTGGAAACAATAAACCATAAACATACACCAAAGCGGTGGATTAGGTCTATGAATGAGCGAGTGATTGATGTATAATGTCCAGTGAGCGGTATTTTTGCTCTGGTCATTAGAAGAACAAACTGGGAAACATTAAACCAGAAATATACACTAAAAATGTGGGGTAAGTCTACGAGTGAGCGTGTGATTGATGTGTTATATCAAGTGAGCAGTATTGATGCTATGATCACTACAAGGTGTGGTAAAATGTTGGACTAAGTCCATGAGCAAGTGATTGGCGATTAATATCAAGTGAGGAAAATTTTTGATATGTTCACTACAAGAACAAACTTGAAAGCAATATATCATATAAATATATACAAGAAAAGTTGGGTAAGTCTACGAGTGAGCAAATGATAGTTGTGTAACATGAAATGAGTAGTATTAATGCTATATTCACTATGAGGTAGGGTACAATGTTAGGCTAAGACTATGAGTGAGTGATTGTCGTTTAATGTCAAGTGAGCGGTATTTTTACTATGGTCATTACAAGAACAAACATGGAAACAATAAGCCATAGATATACACTATAAAGATAAGGTAAAGTCCATGAGTGAGCGAGTGATGAATGCTAGATTTATTACAACGATAACTAAACCATGTTGGTATAGTAAGAATGTTGGGTATGTCTATGAGTGAGTGAATGATTGGTATGTAACATCAAGTGAGCAATATTGATGCTATATTCACTACAAGCAAAACTAAATCATGTAGGTACAGTAAGAATGTTGGGTAGGTCTATGAGTGAGTGAATGATTGGTATGTAACATCAAGTGAGCAGTATTTATGCTATATTCACTACAATGATAATTAAACCATGTAGGTACAGTAAGAATGTTGGGTAAGTCTATGAGTGAGTGAATGATTGGTATGTAACATCAAGTGAGCGACTGATTGATAGTACGTAAGTACAATGACTGGGTAAGTTTCTCTGTATTGAATGCCTCTCTGAAAATGATATCAACATGCTCGATTTTTTAATTGACAACATATTTGTTTTGTTTCTTGGACGTGTTTTTCAACAGTTGGCATTCCTATGGGTACAAACTGTGCTCCTCTTCTCGCCGACTTGTTCCTTTATTCGTATGAGGCAGACTTCATGCATCGACTTCTCAAGAAAAACGAAATGAAGCTAGACTGATCATTTAATTTCAGGTTCTGCTACATAGATGATGTCCTTTCCCTAAATAATTCAAGGTTTGGTGATACGTTGATCGTATCTATCCCATTGAACTTGAAATAAAGGATACGACAGGTACAGATACAGATAGGTCTGCTTTATACCTTGACCTACACATCAAAATTGACAATGAAGGGCGGTTAAATGAAACTTTACGATAATAGTTCAAACAGCAACATTACGACAAAATGGTCAATTACATTCTGACACTAAAACTAAAGCAAACATTCTTAATGAACAATTTCAAAAGGCATTTACACCAGCAACTGATGACCCAATACCAAACAAAGGGCAAAGTCAATATCCACAAATGCCTAATATTATCATCACTGAAAATGGAATTAATAAGTTGTTACAAATATAAATATCCACAAAGCATCTGGACCAGATAATATACATGGCAGAATACTTAAAGAGTGCACTACACAAATAGCACCTATCTTAACCACATTATTTAGTTTGTCACTCAAAACCGGTAAGATTCCAGATGATTGGAGATATGCTAGTGTCTGTCCTGCATTTAAAAAAGGTGATAAAAACAACCCTGTAAATTATAGACCGATCTCACTTACATGTGTCATCTGCAAACTTTTAGAACATGTTGTAACAAGCAGTATCATGAAACATCTAGAATACAATAATATATTATACGATCTTCAGCACGGGTTCAGATCATCCCGTTCTTGTGAAACACAACTAGTATCATTCATTCAAGACCTGGCCAAATCATCAGATAAAAACATCCAAACTGACCTCATAATAATGGACTTCGCTAAGGCTTTCGACAAAGTGTCACATAAACATCTCATGTACAAAATCAGCTACTATGGTATAAACTGCAACGCTTTTCATTGGATAAAAGACTTTCTTACAGACAGAACACAAACGGTTATCCTTGAGGGAGAAACATCTAACAAAATACCTGTAACATCTGGTGTCCCTCAAGGAACAGTACTTGGACCTATATTATTTCTCTATTTCATAAACGATCTAACAGAATACATCCAACAAAGCACTCTCCGTTTATTTGCAGACGACAGCATCATATGCAAACAAATAACAAACAAAGAAGATGTAATAAAACTCCAACAAGACCTAGATGCTGCAGGTAAATGGGAACAAGACTGGCTCATGCACTTCCACCCAGACAAATGCACAGTAGTAAGTGTAACACAAAAGCGGAAAACAATTTCGCATACATATCAATTACATGGGCACACACTAGAGAAAGCTGACTCTGCAAAATATTTAGGCATTACCATAACAGCTAAAGCTAATCAGTCACTAGGATTCATTAAAAGAAATTTAAAAGTACATTCACCAGCCATCAAAGAACATGCATTCAAAGCTTTAGTCCGACCGAAATTGGAATATTGTAACACCATTTGGGACCCACACACACAACAGCAAAAACTTCAAATTGAAAAAATCCAACGGAGAGCAGCCCGCTATGTCAGTAACAGGTACCACAATACAAGCTCTGTAACAGATATGATGTCTGACTTAAATTGGGTCCCACTTGAGGTGCGCCGCATAAGGTACAGACTCATATTCTTTTACAAAGTCATACACCACTTGGTTGCCATACCATATTCAAACCTATTAATTCCAGTTGACACCAGAACCAGACACATCCAAATTCATTCAGGCACATACAGACATCAAAAGACTGCTACAAATACTCGTACTTCCCCAGGTCTATCACACTTTGGAATCAACTGCCTACAACATTTACCACTGCAGACACAGTTGACGGTTTCAAGAGCATGATCACAGTATCTGCCTTGATTCCAATTTTCACACCATAATCACTCATACTCATAGTAGTTATCAAATGTATATAGTTTTAACCTTTGATTCATTGATTATTGTACATATGTTAACTTATGTATTGACTAAATTAAATACGGCGCTCGGCCAATAATCTTCAGTAGTGAAGGACGGCCAGAAATGTAAAGAAGAAGAAAGAGTTGATTTCAAATTTCCGTTGTGAACATTCCATTTATATGAAGAAACATTCCAGGAACAACTGCAATGGAGTATATATATATATATAGGGAGTGGATGTGGTCGAATGGTCTAGGGCGCTGGACGTAAGGCTAAGCGAATGGTGCTGCAGTGTATCAATGGTGTGGGTTCAAATCCCGTCGAGGGAAGAACACAAATTTGACAGCTCTAAAATCTAATTCTAACACTGTTTGATTATTTTTCAGACGTATATAATATTTAGTATTAACCTAGTATCCTTTAAAGTAACTTTGAGATCCAGTGGGACAGATATATTGTATGGTTGTCACTTGCTTCTAGACGTTTATATATATATATATATATATATATATACGTCTGAAAATTAAACCAAACAGTGTTAGAATTAGATTTTAGAGCTGTCAAATTTTTGTTCTTCCCTCGACGGGATTTGAACCCACACCATTGTTACACTGCAGCACCATTCGCTTAGCCTTACGTCCAGCGCCCTAGACCACTCGACTACATCCACTCCCTTTTATATATCTCTCAATTGAAACGATATTCCAGAGCTTGTGGTTCCTGAAAGGATTTCCTTGGTAGAGGGTTGCTGCTTACAAGGAGGCTATGGAACCAAGGGTTCCTATTAATTAATTTTACGGTTGCCACCTTGACTTGGTTGACAGCTATGGAATATCTGTGTTACAAATGACCACGGTAATGTTCCACTTGTCAAAAACACTTCCCGGTTCTTTCCTGTTTCACGACTTATTACCGGGTTTGTAACTAGATTAAAGCGATGGATGCCACTAGTGGAGCAGGAACTACCCACTCTTCCGGAGCACCTGAGTTCACCCCCGATTCTTAGTAGGGTTCATGCTACTTGATCTTTAGTTTTATGTGTATGTTTTGTAGATCGTTGTTTGTCATTTTGTCCTTTTTTATGTTGGCCATTGTGTTGTCTGTCCTTCGATTTTGATTACCTTTGGTATATTAAAGCTCCTCTGTATTGAATGTCAAAAGTGAATATGGTGATATCGTACTAATAAAGTGTTTCCATTGAAAAACACGGGACCGATATTTTCACTGTCAATTCGCATCACTTTAATGAACACCACCTAGAAGACCGCGTTGTGAATATATAAGATAGTGGGATATCTTTGTCTTTTAATGGGCCATCGACCAACTGATCAGGAGCACAGCCATTCTGTCTTATTGAAAAGACCATGGCATACTCCATTAACTGGGCATATACAGTCAATGTGAAGAAACCAGACTAGTTTATCACGACTAGTCCCGTATAACCTATGAATCTTCTATGTAGACACCAGACTAGTTTATCACGACGTCCTGTGACCTATGAGTCTCATCTGTAGACACCAGACTAGTTTATCACGACTAGTCCTGTGTTTCCTGTGGACCTTCTCTGTAGACACCAGACTAGTTTATCACGACGTCCTGTGTAACCTATGAATCTTCTCTGTAGATACCAGACTAGTTTAACACGACTAGTCTTGTGCTTCCTATGGACTTTCTCTGTACACACCATACTAGGTTATCATGACTAGTCCCGTGTAACCTATGAATCGTCTCTGTAGACACCAGACTAGTTTACGATTACTAGCCCTGTGTAACATATGAATCTTCTCTGTAGACACTAGACTAGTTTACCATGACTAGTCCTGTGTAACCTATGAATCTTCTCTGTAGATACCAGACTAGTTTGGCACGACTAGACTTGTGCTTCCTATGGACCTTCTCTGTACACACCATACTACATTATCATGACTAGTCCCGTGTAGCCTATGAATCGTCTCTGTAGACACCAGACTAGTTTACGATTACTATCCCTGTGTAACATATGAATCTTCTCTGTAGACACTAGACTAGTTTACGATTACTAGCCCTGTGTAACATATGAATCTTCTCTGTAAACACTAGACTAGTTTATCATGACTAGATCCGTGTAGCCTATGGACCTTCTCTGTAGACACCATACTAGTTTATCATGACTAGATCCGTGTCGCCTATCAATCTTCTCTGTAGACACCAGACTAGTTTATGACGACTAGTTTGTATTTCCTATGGACCTTCTCTGTAGCCAACAGACTAGTTAATGATTACTAGCCCTGTGTAACATATGAATCTTCTCTGTAGACACTAGACTAGTTTATCATGACTAGATCCGTGTAGCCTAGGACTCGTCTGTAGACACCAGACTAGTTTACGATTACTAGCCCTGTGCAACATATGAATCTTTTCTGTATACACTAGACTTGTTTATCATGACTAGATCCATGTAGCCAATGGACCTTCTCTGTTGACACTAGACTAGTTTATCATGACTAGTCCTGTGTTACCTATAAACTTTCTATGTAGACACCAGATTAGTTAATCACGACTAGTTCGTGTAACCTATGAATCTTCTCTGTAGACACCAGACTAGTTTATCACGACTAGTACCGTATAATCTATGAACTTTCTCTCTAGACACTATAAAAGTATATCATGACTAGTCCTGTGTAACCTGTGAATCCTCTGTTAGACACCAGATTAGTTAATCACGACTAGTTCCGTGTAACCTATGAATCGTCTATGTAGACACTAGACTAGTTTATCATGACTAGTCCTGTGTTACCTATAAACTTTCTATGTAGACACCAGACTAGTTTATCACGACTAGTTCTGTGTTTCCTATAGACCTTCTCTGTAGACACCATACTAGTTTATCACGACTAGTCCTGTGTAACCTATGAATCTTCTCTGTAGATAACAGACTAGTTTGTCACGACTAATCCGGTGACGGTGTGATCTATGCATCTTCTCTGTAGACGCCAGACTAGTTTATCACGACTAGTACCGTATAATCTATGAAATTTCTCTCTAGACACTAGAAAAATATATCATGACTAGTCCTGTGTAACCTGTGAATCCTCTGTTAGACATCAGATTAGTTAATCACGACTAGTTCCATGTAACCGATGAATCTTCTCTGTAGACATCAGACTAGTTTATCACGACTAGTCCTGTGTAACCTATAAACTTTCTATGTAGACACCAGACTAGTTTATCACGACTAGTCCTGGGTAACCTATGAATCTTCTCTGTAGATACAAGACGACTAGTTTATCACGACTAGTCCGGTGTTATCTATGCATCTTCTCTGTGGACACCAGACTAGTTTATCACGACTAGTCCTATGTAACCTCTGAATCCTCTATAGACACCAGACTAGTTGTAGATACAAGACGACTAGTGTATCATGACTAGTCCGGTGTTATCTATGCATCTTCTCTGTCGACACCAGACTAGTTTATTAGGACTAGTCCTGTGTTTACTATGGACCTTATCTGTAGACACCATACTAGTTTATCACTAGTCCCTTGTAACCTATGAATCTTCTCTGTAGACACCAGACCAGTTTATCACGACTAGTCGCGTGTATCATATGAATCTTCTCTGTAGACACCAAACTAGTTTATCACGACTAGTCCTGTGTTGCCTATGAATCTTCTCTGTAGACACCAAACTAGTTTATCATGACTAGATCTATGTAGTCTATCAATCTTCTCTGTAGACACCAGACTACTTATGACGACTAGTTCTGTGTTTCCTATGGACCTTCTCTGTAGCCACCAGACTAGTTAATGATTATTAGTCCTGTGTAACATATGAATCTTCTCTGTAGACACAAGACTAGTTTTGCACGACAAGTCTTGTGCTTCCTATGGACATTCTCTATACACACCATACTAGATTATCATGACTAGTCCCGTGTAACCTAGGAATCGTCTCTGTAGACACCAGACTAGTTTACGATTACTAGCCCTGTGTAACATATGAATCTTCTCTATAAACACTAGACTAGTTTATCATGACTAGATCCGTGTAGCCTATGGACCTTCTCTGTAGACACCATACTAGTTTATCATGACTAGATCCGTGTCGCCTATCAATCTTCTCTGTAGACACCAGACTAGTCTATGACGACTAGTTTGTATTTCCTATGGACCTTCTCTGTAGCCACCAGACTAGTTAATGATTACTAGCCCTGTGTAACATATGAATCTTCTCTGTAGACACTAGACTAGTTTATCATGAATAGATCCGTGTAGCCTATGGACCTTCTCTGTTGACACCATACTAGTTTATCATGACTAGACCTGTGTAACCTATCAACATTCTCCGTAGACACCAGACGAGTTTATCACGACTAGTTCTGTGTTTCCTATAGACATTCTCTGTAGACACCATACTAGTTTATCACGACTAGTCCTGTGTAACCTATAAATCTTCTCTGTAGACAACAGACTAGTTTGTCACGACTAGTCCGGTGACGGTGTGATCTATGCATCTTCTCTGTAGACACCAGACTAGTTTATCACGACTAGTACCGTATAATCTATGAATTTTCTCTCTAGACACTAGAAAAGTATATCATGACTAGTCCTGTGTAACCTGTGAATCCTCTGTTAGACACCAGATTAGTTAATCACGACTAGTTCGTGTAACCTATGAATCTTCTCTGTAGACACCAGACTAGTTTATCACGACTAGTACCGTATAATCTATGAACTTTCTCTCTAGACACTATAAAAGTATATCATGACTAGTCCTGTGTAACCTGTGAATCCTCTGTTAGACACCAGATTAGTTAATCACGACTAGTTCCGTGTAACCTATGAATCGTCTATGTAGACACTAGACTAGTTTATCATGACTAGTCCTGTGTTACCTATAAACTTTCTATGTAGACACCAGACTAGTTTATCACGACTAGTCCTTTGTAACCTATGAATCTTCTTTGTAGATACAAGACGACTAGTTTATCACGACTAGTCCGGTGTTATCTATGCATCTTCTCTGTGGACACCAGAATAGTTTATCACGACTAGTCCTATGTAACCTCTGAATCCTCTATAGACACCAGACTAGTTGTAGATACAAGACGACTAGTGTATCATGACTAGTCCGGTGTTATCTATTCATCTTCTCTGTCTACACCTGACTAGTTTATTAGGACTAGTCCTGTGTTTACTATGGACCTTATCTGTAGACACCATACTAGTTTATCACTAGTCCCTTGTAACCTATGAATCTTCTCTGTAGACACCAGACCAGTTTATCACGACTAGTCGCGTGTATCATATGAATCTTCTCTGTAGACACCAGACTAGTTTATCACGACTAGTCCTGTGTTGCCTATGAATCTTCTCTGTAGACACCAAACTAGTTTATCATGACTAGATCCATGTAGTCTATCAATCTTCTCTGTAGACACCAGACTACTTTATGACGACTAGTTCTGTGTTTCCTATGGACCTTCTCTGTAGCCACCAGACTAGTTAATGATTATTAGTCCTGTGTAACATATGAATCTTCTCTGTAGACACAAGACAAGTTTATCATGACTAGATCTGTGTAACCTATCAACCTTCTCTGTAGACACCAGACGAGTTTATCACGACTAGTTCTGTGTTTCCTATAGACCTTCTCTGTAGACACTATACTAGTTTATCACGACTAGTCCCGTGTAACCTATGAATCTTTCCTGTATACACCAGACTAGTTTATCATTACTAGTCCTATGTAACAAATGACTTCTCTGTAGACACCAGACTAGTTTATCACGATTAGTCCGGTGTGATCTATGCATCTTCTCTGCAGACACCAGACTAGTTTATCATGACTAGTCTTGTTTCCTATGAACCTTCTCTGTAGGCATCAGACTAGTTTATCACAACTACTCCTGTGTAACCTATGAATCCTCTGTAGACACCGGACTAGTTTATCACGACAAGTCCCGTGTAACCTGTGAATCTTCGCTGTAGATACCAGACAAGTTTATCACGACTAGTGCTGTGTAGCCTATGAACCTTCTCTGTATAGACACCAGACTAGATTATCACGACTAGTCCTGTGTAACCTATTAATCTTCTCTGTAGACACTACACTAGTTTATCACGAATAGTATCGTATAATCTATGAAATTTCTCTCTAGATACTAGAAAAGTATATCATGACTAGTCCTGTGTAACCTGTGAATCCTCTGTTAGACACCAGATTAGTTAATCACGACTAGTTCCGTGTAACCTATGAATCTTCTCTGTAGACACCAGACTAGTTTATCACGACTAATCCCGTGTATCCTATGAATCCTCTCTGTAGACATCAGACTAGTTTATCACTAGTCCTGTGTAACCTATGAATCCTCCGTAGACACCAGACTAGTTTATCACGACTAGTCCTGTGTATCCTATGAATCTTCTTTGTAGATACAAGACGACTAGTTTATCACGACTAGTCCGGTGTTATATATGCATCTTCTCTGTAGACACCAGACTACTTTATTACTAGTCCCGTGTAACCTATGAATCCTCCGTAGACACCAGACTAGTTTATCACGACTAATCCCGTGTATCCTATGAATCCTCTCTGTAGACATCAGACTAGTTTATCACTAGTCCTGTGTAACCTATGAATCCTCCGTAGACACCAGACTAGTTTATCACGACTAGTCCTGTGTATCCTATGAATCTTCTTTGTAGATACAAGACGACTAGTTTATCACGACTAGTCCCGTGTAACCTATGGACCTTCTTTGTAGACACCAGACTAGTTTATCACGACTAGTCCCGTGTAACATATCAATCTTCTCTTCAGACACCAAACTAGTTTATCACTAGTCCTGTGTAACCTATGAATCTTCTCTGTAGACACCAGAATGGTTTATCACGACTAGTCCAGTGTAACCTATTAATCTGCCCTGTAGATACCAGACTAGTTTATCACGGCTAGTCCGGTGTGATCTATGCATCTTATCTGTAATCAGCAGACCAGTCTATCGCTAGTCCCGTGTAACCTATGAACCTTCTCTGTAGACACCAGGCTAGTTTATCACTAGTCCTGTGTAACCTATGAATCCTCTGTACACACCAGACTAGGTTATCACGACTAATCCCGTATATCCCATGAATCTTCTCTGTAGACACCAGACTAGTTTATCACGACTAATCCTGTGTATCTTATGAATCCTCCGTAGACACCAGACTACCTTTTCACGACTAGTCCTGTGTATCCTATGAATTCTCTCTGTAGACACCAGACCAGTTTATCACGACTAGCCCCGTGTATCATATGAATCTTCTCTGTAGACACCAGACTAGATTTTCACAACTAGTCCTGTGTATCCTATGAATCCTCTCTGTAGACACCAGACCAGTTTATCACGACTAATCCCGTGTATTCTATGAATCTTCTCTGTAGACACCAGATTAGTTTATCACGACTAGTCCTGTGTAACATAGGAATCCTCCGTAGACACCAGACAAGCTTATCACGACAAGTCCTGTGTATCCTATGAATCCTTTCTGTAGACACCAGACCAGTTTATCACGACAAGTCCCGTGTATCATATGAATATTCTCTGTGGACACCAGACTAGTTTATGACGACTAGTCCTGTGTAACCTATGAATCCTCTTTGTAGACACCAGACTAGTTTATCACTACTAATCCCGTGTATCCTATGAATCTTCTCTGTAGACATCAGACCAGTTTATCACGACTAGTCCTGTCTAACCTATGAATCTTCTCTGTAGACACCAGACTAGTTTATCACAACTAATCCCGTGTATCCTATGAATCCTCTCTGTAGACACCGAACCTGTTTATCACGACTAGTCGTGTGTAACCTATGAATCTGCTCTGTAGACACCAGACCAGTTTATCACGACTAGTCCTGTGTAACCTATGAATCTTCTCAGTAGACATCAAACTAGTTTATCACGACTAGTACCGTATAATCTATGAATTTTCTCTCTAGACACTAGAAAAGTATATCATGACTTGTCCTGTGTAACCTGTGAATTCTCTGTTAGACACCAGATTAGTTAATCACGACTAGTTCCGTGTAACCTATGAATCTTCTCTGTAGACACCAGACTAGTTTATCACGACTAGTACCGTATAATCTATGAACTTTCTCTCTAGACACTATAAAAGTATATCATGACTAGTCCTTTGTAACCTGTGAATCCTCTGTTAGACATCAGATTAGTTAATCACGACTAGTTCCGTGTAACCTATGAATCGTCTATGTAGACACTAGACTAGTTTATCATGACTAGTCCTGTGTTACCTATAAACTTTCTATGTAGACACCAGACTAGTTTATCACGACTAGTCCTTTGTAACCTATGAATCTTCTTTGTAGATACAAGACGACTAGTTTATCACGACTAGTCCGGTGTTATCTATGCATCTTCTCTGTGGACACCAGACTAGTTTATCACGACTAGTCCTATGCAACCTCTGAATCCTCTATAGACACCAGACTAGTTGTAGATACAAGACGACTAGTGTATCATGACTAGTCCGGTGTTATCTATTCATATTCTCTGTCGACACCAGACTAGTTTATTAGGACTAGTCCTGTGTTTACTATGGACCTTATCTGTAGACACCATACTAGTTTATCACTAGTCCCTTGTAACCTATGAATCTTCTCTGTAGACACCAGACCAGTTTATCACGACTAGTCGCGTGTATCATATGAATCTTCTCTGTAGACACCAGACTAGTTTATCACGACTAGTCCTGTGTTGCCTATGAATCTTCTCTGTAGACACCAAACTAGTTTATCATGACTAGATCCATGTAGTCTATCAATCTTCTCTGTAGACACCAGACTACTTTATGACGACTAGTTCTGTGTTTCCTATGGACCTTCTCTGTAGCCACCAGACTAGTTAATGATTACTAGTCCTGTGTAACATATGAATCTTCTCTGTAGACACAAGACAAGTTTATCATGACTAGATCTGTGTAACCTATCAACCTTCTCTGTAGACACCAGACGAGTTTATCACGACTAGTTCTGTGTTTCCTATAGATCTTCTCTGTAGACACCATACTAGTTTATCACGACTAGTCCCGTGTAACCTATGAATCTTTCCTGTATACACCAGACTAGTTTATCATTACTAGTCCTATGTAACAAATGACTTCTCTGTAGACACCAGACTAGTTTATCACGATTAGTCCGGTGTGATCTATGCATCTTCTCTGCAGACACCAGACTAGTTTATCATGACTAGTCTTGTTTCCTATGAACCTTCTCTGTAGGCATCAGACTAGGTTATCACAACTACTCCTGTGTAACCTATGAATCCTCTGTAGACTAGTTTAACACAACAAGTCCCGTGTAACCTGTGAATCTCCTCTGTAGATACCAGACAAGTTTATCACGACTAGTGCTGTGTAGCCTATGAACCTTCTCTGTATAGACACCAGACTAGTTTATCACGACTAGTCCTGTGTAACCTATTAATCTTCTCTGTAGACACTACACTAGTTTATCACGAATAGTATCGTATAATCTATGAAATTTCTCTCTAGATACTAGAAAAGTATATCATGACTAGTCCTGTGTAACCTGTGAATCCTCTGTTAGACACCAGATTAGTTAATCACGACTAGTTCCGTGTAACCTATGAATCTTCTCTGTAGACACCAGACTAGTTTATCACGACTAATCCCGTGTATCCTATGAATCCTCTCTGTAGACATCAGACTAGTTTATCACTA
Organism: Bathymodiolus brooksi; assembly: GCA_963680875.1. Taxonomy (NCBI): domain Eukaryota; kingdom Metazoa; phylum Mollusca; class Bivalvia; order Mytilida; family Modiolidae; genus Bathymodiolus; species Bathymodiolus brooksi. The sequence continues at coordinate 71,010,092 of OY804589.1, forward strand.
GTCCTGTGTAACCTATGAATCCTCCGTAGACACCAGACTAGTTTATCACGACTAGTCCTGTGTATCCTATGAATCTTCTTTGTAGATACAAGACGACTAGTTTATCACGACTAGTCCGGTGTTATATATGCATCTTCTCTGTAGACACCAGACTACTTTATTACTAGTCCCGTGTAACCTATGAATCTTCTCTGTAGACACCAGACTAGTTTATCACGACTAGTCCCGTGTAACCTATGGACCTTCTCTGTAGACACCAGACTAGTTTATCACGACTAGTCCCGTGTAACATATGAATCTTCTCTTCAGACACCAAATTAGTTTATCACTAGTCCTGTGTAACCTATGAATCTTCTCTGTAGATACCAGACTAGTTAATCACTAGTCCGGTGTGATCTATGCATCTTCTCTGTAGACACCAGATTAGTTTATCACGAATAGTCCTGTGTAACCTATGAATCCTCTGTAGTAACCAGAATGGTTTATCACGACTAGTCCAGTGTAACCTATTAATCTGCCCTGTAGATACCAGACTAGTTTATCACGGCTAGTCCGGTGTGATCTATGCATCTTCTCTGTAATCAGCAGACCAGTTTATCGCTAGTCCCGTGTAACCTATGAACCTTCTCTGTAGACACCAGGCTAGTTTATCACTAGTCCTGTGTAACCTATGAATCCTCTGAACACACCAGACTAGGTTATCACGACTAAACCCGTATATCCCATGAATCTTCTCTGTAGACACCAGACTAGTTTATCACGACTAATCCTGTGTATCCTATGAATCCTCCGTAGACACCAGACTACCTTTTCACGACTAGTCCTGTGTATCCTATGAATTCTCTCTGTAGACACCAGACCAGTTTATCACGACTAGTCCCGTGTATCATATGAATCTTCTCTGTAGACACCATACTAGCTTTTCACAACTAGTCCTGTGTATCCTATGAATCCTCTCTGTAGACACCAGACCAGTTTATCACGACTAATCCCGTGTATTCTATGAATCTTCTCTGTAGACACCAGATTAGTTTATCACGACTAGTCCTGTGTAACATAGGAATCCTCCGTAGACACCAGAAAAGCTTATCACGACTAGTCCTGTGTATCCTATGAATCCTTTCTGTAGACACCAGACCAGTTTATCACGACTAGTCCAGTGTATCATATGAATATTCTCTGTGGACACCAGACTAGGTTATGACGACTAGTCCTGTGTAACCTATGAATCCTCTTTGTAGACACCAGACTAGTTTATCACGACTAATCCCGTGTATCCTATGAATCTTCTCTGTAGACATCAGACCAGTTTATCACGACTAGTCCTGTCTAACCTATGAATCTTCTCGGTAGACACCAGACTAGTTTATCACAACTAATCCCGTGTATCCTATGAATCCTCTCTGTAGACACCGAACCAGTTTATCACGACTAGTCGTGTGTAACCTATGAATCTGCTCTGTAGACACCAGACCAGTTTATCACGACTAGTCCTGTGTAACCTATGAATCTTCTCAGTAGACACCAGACTAGATTATCACGACTAGTCCTGTGTATCCTATGAATCCCCTCTAGACACCATACCAGTTTATCACGACTAGTCTTGTGTAAGCTATGAATCCTCTGTAGACACCAGACTAGTTTATCACGACTAATTCCGTGTATCCTATGAATCTTTTCTGTAGACACCAGACTAGTTTATCACGACTAGTCCTGTGTATCCTATGAATCCTCCGTAGACACCAGACTAGCTGTTCACGGCTAGTCCTGTGTATCCCAAGAATCCTCCCTGTAGACACCAGACCAGTTTATCACGACTAGTCCTGTGTAACCTAATAATCTTCTCTGTAGACACCAGACCAGTTTATCACGACTAGTCCTGTGTAACCTATGCATCTTCTCTGTAAACACCAGACTATATTATCACGACTAGTCCTGTGTTTCCTCTGAATCTTCTCTGTAGGCACCAGACTAGCTTATCACGACTAGTCCTGTGTATCGTATGAATCCTCTCTGTAGACACCAGACTAGTTTATCACGACTAGTCCTGTGTAACCTATGAATCTTCTCTCTAGACACCAGACTAGTTTATCACGACTAATCCCGTGTATCCTATGAGTCTTTTGTGTAGACACCAGACTAGTTTATCACGACTAGTCCCGTGTAACCTATGACACTTCTCTGTAGACACCAGACTAGTTTATCATTAGTCCTGTGTAACCTATGAATCTTCTCTGTAGATACCAGACTAGATTATCACGACTAGTCTAGTGTGATCTATGCATCTTCTCTGTAGACATCAGACTAGCTTATCACGACTAATACTATGTGACCTATGAATCTTCTCAGTAGACACCAGACTAGTTTATCACGACTAATCCCGTGTATCCTATGAGTCTTTTGTGTAGACACCAGACTAGTTTATCACGACTAGTCCCGTGTAACCTATGACACTTCTATGTAGACACCAGACTAGTTTATCATTAGTCCTGTGTAACCTATGAATCTTCTCTGTAGATACCAGACTAGATTATCACGACTAGTCTGGTGTGATCTATGCATCTTCTCTGTAGACATCAGACTAGCTTATCACGACTAGTACTATGTGACCTATGAATATTCTCAGTAGACACCAGACTAGATTATCACGACTAGTCATGTGTATCCTATGAATCCTCTCTAGACACCAGACCAGTTTATCACGACTAGTCCTGTGTAACCTATGAATCCTCTGTAGACACCAGACTAGTTTATCAAGACTAATCCCGTGTATCCTATGAATATTCTCTGTAGACACCACACTAGTTTATCACGACTAGTCATGTGTAACTATGAATTCTCCGTAGACACCAGACTAGCTTTCCACGACTAATCCTGCGTATCCTATGAATCTTCTTTGTAGACACCAAACTAGTTTATCACGACTAATCCCGTGTATCCTATGAATCTTCTCTATAGACACCAGATTAGTTCATCACGACTAGTCCTGTATAACCTATGAATCCTCCGTAGACACCAGACTAGCTTATCACGACTAGTCCTGTGTATTCTATGAATCCTCACTGTAGACACCAGACCAGTTTATCACGACTAGTCCCATGTATCATATGAATATTCTCTGTAGACACCAGACTAGCTTATCACGACTGGTCCCGTGTATCCTATGAATCCTCTGTAGACACCAGACCAGTTTATCACGACTAGTCCTGTGTAACCTATGAATCTTCTCTGTAGAAACCAGACCAGTTTGTCAAGACTAGTCCTGTGTAACCTGTGAATCTTCTCTGTAGACACCAGACTAGTTTATCACGATTAATCCCGTGTATCCTATGAATCTTCCTTGTAGACACCAGACCAGTTTATCACGACTAGTCTTGTGTTTCCTATGAATCTTCTCTGTAGACACCAGACTAGCCTATCACGATTAGTACTGTGTATCCTATGAATCTTCTCTGTAGACACCAGACCAGTTTATCACGACTAGTCGTGTGTAACCTATGAATCTTCTCTGTAGACACCAGACTAGTTTATCACGACTAATCCCGTGTATCCTATTAATCTTTTCTGTAGAGACCAGACTAAGTTTATCACGACTAGTCCTGTGTGACCTATGAACCTTCTCTGTAGACACCAAACTAATTTATCACGACTAATCCTGTGTGACCTATGAAACTTCTATGTAGACCCCAGACTAGTATATCACGACTAGTCTTGTATTTCCTATGGACCTTCTCTGTAGAAACCAACCTAGTTTATCACGACTAGTCCTGTGTGATTTATGCATCTGCTCTGTAATCAGCAGACTAGTTTATCGCTAATCCCGTGTAAGATATGAACCTTCTCTGTAGATACCAGACTAGATTATCACGACTAGTCCGGTGTGATCTATGCATCTTATCTGTAGACACCAGACTAGATTATCACGACTAGTCCTGTGTAACATAGGAACCTTCTCTGTGGACACCAGACTAGTTTATCACGACTAGTCCTGTGTAACCTATGAATCCTCTGTAGACACCAGACTAGTTTATCACGACTAATGCCGTGCTTCCTATGAATCTTCTCTGTAGACATCAGACTAATTTATCACGACTAGTCCTCTGTAACCTATAAATTCTCCGTTGACACCAAACTAGTTTATCACGACTAGTCCTCTGTATCCTATCAATCCTCTCTGTAGACACCAGACCAGTTTATCACGACTAGTCCCGTGTATCATATAAATCTTCTCTGTAGACACCAGACTAGTTTATCACGACTAGTCCTGTGTAACCTATGAATCTTCTCTGTAGATACCAGACTAGTTTATCACGTCTAGTCCTGTGTGATTTATGCATCTTCTCTGTAATCAGCAGACTAGTTTATCGCTAATCCCGTGTAAGATATAAACCTTCTCTGTAGATACCAGACTAGATTGTCACGACTAGTCCGGTGTGATCTATGCATCTTATCTGTAGACACCAGACTAGATTATCACGACTAGTCCTGTGTAACATAGGAATCTTCTCTGTGGACACCAGACAAGTTTATGACGACTAGTGCTGTGTAACCTATGAATCCTCTGTAGACACCAGACTAGTTTATCACGACTAATGCCGTGTTTCCTATGAATCTTCTCTGTAGACACCAGACTAGTTTATCACGACTAGTCCTCTGTAACCTATAAATTCTCCGTAGACACCAGACCAGTTTATCACGACTAGTCCCGTGTATCATATAAATCTTCTCTGTAGACACCAGACTAGTTTATCACGACTAGTCCTGTGTAACCTATGAATCTTCTCTGTAGATACCAGACTAGTTTATCACGACTAGTCCTGTGTGATTTATGCATCTTCTCTGTAATCAGCAGACTAGTTTATCGCTAATCCCGTGTAAGATATGAACCTTCTCTGTAGATACCAGACTAGATTATCACGACTAGTCCGGTGTGATCTATGCATCTTATCTGTAGACACCAGACTAGATTATCACGACTAGTCCTGTGTAACCTATGAATCCTCTGTAGACACCAAACTAGTTTATCACGACTAGTCCTGTGTATCCTATGAATCCTCTCTGTAGACACCAGACCAGTTTATCACGACTAGTCCCGTGTATCATATAAATCTTCTCTGTAGACACCAGACTAGTTTATCACGACTAGTCCTGTGTTTCCTCTGAATCTTCTCTGTAGACACCAGACTAGCTTATCAAGACTAGTCCTGTATATCCTATGAATCCTCTCTGTAGACACCAGACTAGTTTATCACGACTAGTCCTGTGTAACCTATGAATCTTCTCTGTAGACACCAGACTAGTTTATCACGACTAATCCCGTGTATCCTATGAGTCTTTTGTGTACACACCAGACTAGTTTATCACGACTAGTCCCGTGTAACCTATGACCCTTCTCTGTAGACACCAGACTAGTTTATCATTAGTCCTGTGTAACCTATGAATCTTCTCTGTAGATACCAGACTAGTTTATCACGACTAGTCATGTGTAACTATGAATTCTCCGTAGACACCAGACTAGCTTTCCACGACTAGTCCCATGTATCATATGAATATTCTCTGTAGACACCAGACTAGCTTATCACGACTGGTCCCGTGTATCCTATGAATCCTCTGTAGACACCAGACCAGTTTATCACGACTAGTCCTGTGTAACCTATGAATCTTCTCTGTAGACACCAGACCAGTTTGTCAAGACTAGTCCTGTGTAACCTGTGAATCTTCTCTGTAGACACCAGACTAGTTTATCACGACTAGTCCCGTGTATCCTATGAATCTTCTCTGTAGACACCAGACCAGTTTATCACGACAGGTCCTGTGTAACCTATGAATCATCTCTGTAGACACCAGACTAGTTTATCACGACTAGTCTTGTGTTTCCTATGAATCTTCTCTGTAGACACCAGACTAGCCTATCACGATTAGTCCTGTGTATCCTATGAATCTTCTCTGTAGACACCAGACCAGTTTATCACGACTAGTCGTGTGTAACCTATGAATCTTCTCTGTAGACACCAGACTAGTTTATCACGACTAATCCCGTGTATCCTATTAATCTTTTCTGTAGACACCAGACTAAGTTTATCACGACTAGTCCTGTGTGACCTATGAACCTTCTCTGTAGACATCAAACTAATTTATCACGACTAATCCCGTGTAACCTATGAATCTTCTCTGTAGACACCAGACTAGTTTATCACGACTAATCTCGTGTATCCTATTAATCTTTTCTGTAGACACCAGACTAAGTTTATCACGACTAGTCCTGTGTGACCTATGAACCTTCTCTGTAGACATCAAACTAATTTATCACGACTAATCCTGTGTGACCTATGAAACTTCTATGTAGACCCCAGACTAGTATATCACGACTAGTCTTCTATTTCCTATGGACCTTCTCTGTAGACACCAACCTAGTTTATCACGACTAGTCCTGTGTGATTTATGCATCTTCTCTGTAATCAGCAGACTAGTTTATCGCTAATCCCGTGTAAGATATGAACCTTCTCTGTAGATACCAGACTAGATTATCACGACTAGTCCGGTGTGATCTATGCATCTTATCTGTAGACACCAGACTAGATATATCACGACTAGTCCTGTGTAACATAGGAATCTTCTCTGTGGACACCAGACTAGTTTATCACGACTAGTCCTGTGTAACCTATGAATCCTCTGTAGACACCAGACTAGTTTATCACGACTAATGCCGTGTTTCCTATGAATCTTCTCTGTAGACACCAGACTAGTTTATCACGACTAGTCCTCTGTAACCTATAAATTCTCCGTAGACACCAGACCAGTTTATCACGACTAGTCCCGTGTATCATATAAATCTTCTCTGTAGACACCAGACTAGTTTATCACGACTAGTCCTGTGTAACCTATGAATCTTCTCTGTAGATACCAGACTAGTTTATCACGACTAGTCCTGTGTCATTTATGCATCTTCTCTGTAATCAGCAGACTAGTTTATCGCTAATCCCGTGTAAGATATGAACCTTCTCTGTAGATACCAGACTAGATTATCACGACTAGTCCGGTGTGATCTATGCATCTTATCTGTAGACACCAGACTAAATTATCACGACTAGTCCTGTGTAACATAGGAACCTTCTCTGTGGACACCAGACTAATTTATCACGACTAGTTCTGTGTAACCTATGAATCCTCTCTAGACACCAGACTAGTTTATCACGACTAATGCCGTGTTTCCTATGAATCTTCTCTGTAGACATCAGACTAATTTATCACGACTAGTCCTCTGTAACCTATAAATTCTCCGTAGACACCAAACTAGTTTATCACGACTAGTCCTGTGTATCCTATGAATCCTCTCTGTAGACACCAGACAAGTTTATCACGACTAATCCCGTGTATCATATAAATCTTCTCTGTAGACACCAGACTAGTTTATCACGACTAGTCCTGTGTTTCCTCTGAATCTTCTCTGTAGGCACCAGACTAGCTTATCACGACTAGTCCTGTGTATCCTATGAATCCTCTCTGTAGACACCAGACTAGTTTATCACGATCACGACTAATGCCGTGTTTCCTATGAATCTTCTCTTTAGACATCAGATTAATTTATCACGACTAGTCCTTTGTAACCTATAAATTCTCCGTAGACACCAAACTAGTTTATCACGACTAGTCCTGTGTATCCTATGAATCCTCTCTGTAGACACCAGACCAGTTTATCACGACTAGTCCCGTGTATCATATAATTCTTCTCTGTAGACACCAGACTAGTTTATCACGACTAGTCCTGTGTTTCCTATGAATCTTTTCTGTAGGCACCAGACTAGCTTATCACGACTAGTCCTGTGAATCCTATGAATCCTCTCTGTAGACACCAGACTAGTTTATCACGACTAGTCCTGTGTAACCTATGAATCTTCTCTGTAGACACCATACTAGTTTATCACGACTAGTTCCGTGTAACCTATGACCCTTCTCTGTAGACACCAGACTAGTTTATCATTAGTCCTGTGTAACCTATGAATCTTCTCTGTAGATACCAGACTAGATTATCACGACTAGTCACGTGTATCCTATGAATCCTCTCTAGACACCAGACCAGTTTATCACGACTAGTCCTGTGTAACCTATGTATCCTCTGTAGACACCAGACTAGTTGATCACGACTAATCCCGTGTATCCTATGAATATTCTCTGTAGAAACCAGACTAGTTTATCACGATTAGTCATGTGTAACTATGAATTTTCCGTAGACACCAGACTAGCTTTCCACGACTAGTCATGTGTATCCTATGAATCTTCTCTGTAGACACCAGACTAGTTTATCACGGCTAATCCCGTGTATCCTATGAATCTTCTCTATAGACACCAGATTAGTTCATCACCACTAGTCCTGTATAACCTATGAATCCTCCGTAGACACCAGACTAGCTTATCACGACTGGTCCTGTGTATCCAATGAATCCTCACTGTAGACACCAGACCAGTTTATCACGACTAATCCCATGTATCATATGAATATTCTCTGTAGACACCAGACTAGCTTATCACGACTGGTCCCGTGTATCCTATGAATCTTCTCTGTAGACACCAGACCAGTTTGTCAAGACTAGTCCTGTGTAACCTGTGAATCTTCTCTGTAGACACCAGACTAGTTTATCACGACTAGTCTTGTGTTTCCTATGAATCTTCTCTGTAGACACCAGACTAGCCTATCACGATTAGTCCTGTGTATCCTATCAATCTTCTCTGTAGATACCAGACCAGTTTATCACGACTAGTCCTGTGTAACCTATGAATCTTCTCTGTAGACACCAGACTAGTTTATCACGACTAATCCCGTGTACCCTATTAATCTTTTCTGTAGACACCAGACTAAGTTTATCACGACTAGTCCTGTGTGACCTATGAACCTTCTCTGTAGACATCAAACTAATTTATCACGACTAATCCTGTGTGACCTATGAAACTTCTATGTAGACCCCAGACTAGTATATCACGACTAGTCTTGTATTTCCTATGGACCTTCTCTGTAGACACCAACCTAGTTTATCACGACTAGTCCTGTGTGATTTATGCATCTTCTCTGTAATCAGCAGACTAGTTTATCGCTAATCCCGTGTAAGATATGAACCTTCTCTGTAGATACCAGAGTAGATTTTCACGACTAGTCCGGTGTGATCTATGCATCTTATCTGTAGACACCAGACTAGATTATCACGACTAGTCCTGAGTAACATAGGAATCTTCTCTGTGGACACCAGACAAGTTTATGACGACTAGTCCTGTGTAACCTATGAATCCTCTGTAGACACCAGACTAGTTTATCACGACTAATGCCGTGTTTCCTATGAATCTTCTCTGTAGACACCAGACTAGTTTATCACGACTAGTCCTCTGTAACCTATAAATTCTCTGTAGACACCAGACCAGTTTATCACGACTAGTCCCGTGTATCATATAAATCTTCTCTGTAGACACCAGACTAGTTTATCACGACTAGTCCTGTGTAACCTATGAATCTTCTCTGTAGATACCAGACTAGTTTATTACGACTAGTCCTGTGTGATTTATGCATCTTCTCTGTTATCAGCAGACTAGTTTATCGCTAATCCCGTGTAAGATATGAACCTTCTCTGTAGATACCAGACTAGATTATCACGACTAGTCCGGTGTGATCTATGCATCTTATCTGTAGACACCAGACTAGATTATCACGACTAGTCCTGTGTAACCTATGAATCCTCTGTAGACACCAAACTAGTTTATCACGACTAGTCCTGTGTATCCTATGAATCCTCTCTGTAGACACCAGACCAGTTTATCACGACTAGTCCCGTGTATCATATAAATCTTCTCTGTAGACACCAGACTAGTTTATCACGACTAGTCCTGTGTTTCCTCTGAATCTTCTCTGTAGGCACCAGACTAGCTTATCAAGACTAGTCCTGTGTATCCTATGAATCCTCTCTGTAGACACCAGACTAGTTTATCTCGACTAGTCCTGTGTAACCTATGAATCTTCTCTGTAGACACCAGACTAGTTTATCACGACTAATCCCGTTTATCCTATGAGTCTTTTGTGTACACACCAGACTAGTTTATCACGACCAGTCCCGTGTAACCTATGACCCTTCTCTGTAGACACCAGACTAGTTTATCATTAGTCCTGTGTAACCTTTGAAACTTCTCTGTAGATACCAGACTAGTTTATCACGACTAGTCATGTGTAACTATGAATTCCCCGTAGACACCAGACTTGCTTTCCACGACTAGTCCCATGTATCATATGAATAATCTCTGTAGACACCAGACTAGCTTATCACGACTGGTCCCGTGTATCCTATGAATCCTCTATAGACACCAGACCAGTTTATCACGACTAGTCCTGTGTAACCTATGAATCTTCTCTGTAGACACCAGACCAGTTTGTCAAGACTAGTCCTGTGTAACCTGTGAATCTTCTCTGTAGACACCAGACTAGTTTATCACGACTAATCCCGTGTATCCTATGAATCTTCTCTGTAGACACCAGACCAGTTTATCACGACAAGTCCTGTGTAACCTATGAATCATCTCTGTAGACACCAGACTAGTTTATCACGACTAGTCTTGTGTTTCCTATGAATCTTCTCTGTAGACACCAGACTAGCCTATCACGATTAGTCCTGTGTATCCTATGAATCTTCTCTGTAGACAGCAGACCAGTTTATCACGACTAGTCGTGTGTAACCTATGAATCTTCTCTGTAGACACCAGACTAGTTTATCACGACTATTCCCGTGTATCCTATTAATCTTTTCTGTAGACACCAGACTAAGTTTATCACGACTAGTCCTGTGTGACCTATGAACCTTCTCTGTAGACATCAAACTAATTTATCACGACTAATCCTGTGTGACCTATGAAACTTCTATGTAGACCCCAGACTAGTATATCACGACTAGTCTTCTATTTCCTATGGACCTTCTCTGTAGACACCAACCTAGTTTATCACGACTAGTCCTGTGTGATTTATGCATCTTCTCTGTAATCAGCAGACTAGTTTATCGCTAATCCCGTGTAAGATATGAACCTTCTCTGTAGATACCAGACTAGATTATCACGACTAGTCCGGTGTGATCTATGCATCCTATCTGTAGACACCAGACTAGATTATCACGACTAGTCCTGTGTAACATAGGAACCTTCTCTGTGGACACCAGACTAGTTTATCACGACTAGTCCTGTGTAACCTATGAATCCTCTGTAGACACCAGACTAGTTTATCACGAATAATGCCGTGTTTCCTATGAATCTTCTCTGTAGACACCAGACTAGTTTATCACGACTAGTCCTCTGTAACCTATAAATTCTCCGTAGACACCAGACCAGTTTATCACGACTAGTCCCGTGTATCATATAAATCTTCTCTGTAGACACCAGACTAGTTTATCACGACTAGTCCTGTGTAACCTATGAATCTTCTCTGTAGATACCAGACTAGTTTATCACGACTAGTCCTGTGTGATTTATGCATCCTCTCTGTAATCAGCAGACTAGTTTATCGCTAATCCCGTGTAAGATATGAACCTTCTCTGTAGATACCCGACTAGATTTTCACGACTAGTCCGGTGTGATCTATGCATCTTATCTGTAGACACCAGATTAGGTTATCACGACTAGTCCTGTGTAACATAGGAACCTTCTCTGTGGACACCAGACTAATTTATCACGACTAGTCCTGTGTAACCTATGAATCCTCTGTAGACACCAGACTAGTTTATCACGACTAATGCCGTGTTTCCTATGAATCTTCTCTGTAGACATCAGACTAATTTATCACGACTAGTCCTCTGTAACCTATAAATTCTCCGTAGACACCAAACTAGTTTATCACGACTAGTCCTGTGTATCCTATGAATCCTCTCTGTAGACACCAGACAAGTTTATCACGACTAATCCCGTGTATCATATACATCTTCTCTGTAGACACCAGACTAGTTTATCACGACTAGTCCTGTGTTTCCTCTGAATCTTCTCTGTAGGCACCAGACTAGCTTATCACGACTAGTCCTGTGTATCCTATGAATCCTCTCTGTAGACACCAGACTAGTTTATCACGATCACGACTAATGCCGTGTTTCCTATGAATCTTCTCTTTAGACATCAGATTAATGTATCACGACTAGTCCTCTGTAACCTTTAAATTCTCCGTAGACACCAAACTAGTTTATCACGACTAGTCCTGTGTATCCTATGAATCCTCTCTGTAGACACCAGACCAGTTTATCACGACTAGTCCCGTGTATCATATAATTCTTCTCTGTAGACACCAGACTAGTTTATCACGACTAGTCCTGTGTTTCCCATGAATCTTTTCTGTAGGCACCAGACTAGCTTATCACGACTAGTCCTGTGAATCCTATGAATCCTCTCTGTAGACACCAGACTAGTTTATCACGACTAGTCCTGTGTAACCTATGAATCTTCTCTGTAGACACCATACTAGTTTATCACGACTAGTTCCGTGTAACCTATGACCCTTCTCTGTAGACACCAGACTAGTTTATCATTAGTCCTGTGTAACCTATGAATCTTCTCTGTAGATACCAGACTAGATTATCACGACTAGTCACGTGTATCCTATGAATCCTCTCTAGACACCAGACCAGTTTATCACGACTAGTCCTGTGTAACCTATGAATCCTCTGTAGACACCAGACTAGTTTATCACGACTAATCCCGTGTATCCTATGAATATTCTCTGTAGAAACCAGACTAGTTTATCACGACTAGTCATGTGTATCCTATGAATCTTCTCTGTAGACACCAGACTAGTTTATCACGGCTAATCCCGTGTATCCTATGAATCTTCTCTATAGACACCAGATTAGTTCATCACCACTAGTCCTGTATAACCTATGATTCCTCCGTAGACACCAGACTAGCTTATCACGACTGGTCCTGTGTATCCAATGAATCCTCACTGTAGACACCAGACCAGTTTATCACGACTAATCCCATGTATCATATGAATATTCTCTGTAGACACCAGACTAGCTTATCACGACTGGTCCCGTGTAACCTATGAATCTTCTCTCTAGACTCCAGACCAGTTTGTCAAGACTAGTCCTGTGTAACCTGTGAATCTTCTCTGTAGACACCAGACTAGTTTATCACGACTAGTCTTGTGTTTCCTATGAATCTTCTCTGTAGACACCAGACTAGCCTATCACGATTAGTCCTGTGTATCCTATCAATCTTCTCTGTAGACACCAGACTAGTTTATCACGACTAGTTGTGTGTAACCTATGAATCTTCTCTGTAGACACCAGACTAGTTTATCACGACTAATCCCGTGTACCCTATTAATCTTTTCTGTAGACACCAGACTAAGCTTATCACGACTAGTCCTGTGTGACCTATGAACCTTCTCTGTAGACATCAAACTAATTTATCACGATTAATCCTGTGTGACCTATGAAACTTCTATGTAGACCCCAGACTAGTATATCACGACTAGTCTTGTATTTCCTATGGACCTTCTCTGTAGACACCAACCTAGTTTATCACGACTAGTCCTGTGTGATTTATGCATCTTCTCTGTAATCAGCAGACTAGTTTATCGCTAATTCCGTGTAAGATATGAACCTTCTCTGTAGATACCAGACTAGATTTTCACGACTAGTCCGGTGTGATCTATGCATCTTATCTGTAGACACCAGATTAGGTTATCACGACTAGTGCTGTGTAACATAGGAACCTTCTCTGTGGACACCAGACTACTTTATCACGACTAGTCCTGTGTAACCTATAAATCCCCTGTAGACACCAGACTAGTTTATCACGACTAATGCCGTGTTTCCTATGAATCTTCTCTGTAGACATCAGACTAATTTATCACGACTAGTCCTCTGTAACCTATAAATTCTCCGTAGACACCAAACTAGTTTATCACGACTAGTCCTCTGTATCCTATCAATCCTCTCTGTAGACACCAGACCAGTTTATCACGACTAGTCCCGTGTATCATATAAATCTTCTCTGTAGACACCAGACTAGTTTATCACGACTAGTCCTGTGTAACCTATGAATCTACTCTGTAGATACCAGACTAGTTTATCACGACTAGTCCTGTGTGATTTATGCATCTTCTCTGTAATCAGCAGACTAGTTTATCGCTAATCCCGTGTAACCTATGAATCTTCTCTGTAGACACCAGACCAGTTTATCACGACTAGTCGCGTGTATCATATGAATCTTCTCTGTAGACACCAGACTAGTTTATCACGACTAGTCCTGTGTTGCCTATGAATCTTCTCTGTAGACACCAAACTAGTTTATCATGACTAGATCCATGTAGTCTATCAATCTTCTCTGTAGACACCAGACTACTTTATGACGACTAGTTCTGTGTTTCCTATGGACCTTCTCTGTAGCCACCAGACTAGTTAATGATTATTAGTCCTGTGTAACATATGAATCTTCTCTGTAGACACAAGACAAGTTTATCATGACTAGATCTGTGTAACCTATCAACCTTCTCTGTAGACACCAGACGAGTTTATCACGACTAGTTCTGTGTTTCCTATAGACCTTCTCTGTAGACACCATACTAGTTTATCACGACTAGTCCCGTGTAACCTATGAATCTTTCCTGTATACACCAGACTAGTTTATCATTACTAGTCCTATGTAACAAATGACTTCTCTGTAGACACCAGACTAGTTTATCACGATTAGTCCGGTGTGATCTATGCATCTTCTCTGCAGACACCAGACTAGTTTATCATGACTAGTCTTGTTTCCTATGAACCTTCTCTGTAGGCATCAGACTAGTTTATCACAACTACTCCTGTGTAACCTATGAATCCTCTGTAGACACCGGACTAGTTTATCACGACAAGTCCCGTGTAACCTGTGAATCTTCGCTGTAGATACCAGACAAGTTTATCACGACTAGTGCTGTGTAGCCTATGAACCTTCTCTGTATAGACACCAGACTAGTTTATCACGACTAGTCCTGTGTAACCTATTAATCTTCTCTGTAGACACTACACTAGTTTATCACGAATAGTATCGTATAATCTATGAAATTTCTCTCTAGATACTAGAAAAGTATATCATGACTAGTCCTGTGTAACCTGTGAATCCTCTGTTAGACACCAGATTAGTTAATCACGACTAGTTCCGTGTAACCTATGAATCTTCTCTGTAGACACCAGACTAGTTTATCACGACTAATCCCGTGTATCCTATGAATCCTCTCTGTAGACATCAGACTAGTTTATCACTAGTCCTGTGTAACCTATGAATCCTCCGTAGACACCAGACTAGTTTATCACGACTAGTCCTGTGTATCCTATGAATCTTCTTTGTAGATACAAGACGACTAGTTTATCACGACTAGTCCGGTGTTATATATGCATCTTCTCTGTAGACACCAGACTACTTTATTACTAGTCCCGTGTAACCTATGAATCTTCTCTGTAGACACCAGACTAGTTTATCACGACTAGTCCCGTGTAACCTATGGACCTTCTTTGTAGACACCAGACTAGTTTATCACGACTAGTCCCGTGTAACATATCAATCTTCTCTTCAGACACCAAACTAGTTTATCACTAGTCCTGTGTAACCTATGAATCTTCTCTGTAGACACCAGATTAGTTTATCACGAATAGTCCTGTGTAACCTATGAATCCTCTGTAGTAACCAGAATGGTTTATCACGACTAGTCCAGTGTAACCTATTAATCTGCCCTGTAGATACCAGACTAGTTTATCACGGCTAGTCCGGTGTGATCTATGCATCTTATCTGTAATCAGCAGACCAGTCTATCGCTAGTCCCGTGTAACCTATGAACCTTCTCTGTAGACACCAGGCTAGTTTATCACTAGTCCTGTGTAACCTATGAATCCTCTGTACACACCAGACTAGGTTATCACGACTAATCCCGTATATCCCATGAATCTTCTCTGTAGACACCAGACTAGTTTATCACGACTAATCCTGTGTATCTTATGAATCCTCCGTAGACACCAGACTACCTTTTCACGACTAGTCCTGTGTATCCTATGAATTCTCTCTGTAGACACCAGACCAGTTTATCACGACTAGCCCCGTGTATCATATGAATCTTCTCTGTAGACACCAGACTAGATTTTCACAACTAGTCCTGTGTATCCTATGAATCCTCTCTGTAGACACCAGACCAGTTTATCACGACTAATCCCGTGTATTCTATGAATCTTCTCTGCAGACACCAGATTAGTTTATCACGACTAGTCCTGTGTAACATAGGAATCCTCCGTAGACACCAGACAAGCTTATCACGACAAGTCCTGTGTATCCTATGAATCCTTTCTGTAGACACCAGACCAGTTTATCACGACAAGTCCCGTGTATCATATGAATATTCTCTGTGGACACCAGACTAGTTTATGACGACTAGTCCTGTGTAACCTATGAATCCTCTTTGTAGACACCAGACTAGTTTATCACAACTAATCCCGTGTATCCTATGAATCCTCTCTGTAGACACCGAACCTGTTTATCACGACTAGTCGTGTGTAACCTATGAATCTGCTCTGTAGACACCAGACCAGTTTATCACGACTAGTCCTGTGTAACCTATGAATCTTCTCAGTAGACATCAAACTAGTTTATCACGACTAGTACCGTATAATCTATGAATTTTCTCTCTAGACACTAGAAAAGTATATCATGACTAGTCCTGTGTAACCTGTGAATTCTCTGTTAGACACCAGATTAGTTAATCACGACTAGTTCCGTGTAACCTATGAATCTTCTCTGTAGACACCAGACTAGTTTATCACGACTAGTACCGTATAATCTATGAACTTTCTCTCTAGACACTATAAAAGTATATCATGACTAGTCCTGTGTAACCTGTGAATCCTCTGTTAGACATCAGATTAGTTAATCACGACTAGTTCCGTGTAACCTATGAATCGTCTATGTAGACACTAGACTAGTTTATCATGACTAGTCCTGTGTTACCTATAAACTTTCTATGTAGACACCAGACTAGTTTATCACGACTAGTCCTTTGTAACCTATGAATCTTCTTTGTAGATACAAGACGACTAGTTTATCACGACTAGTCCGGTGTTATCTATGCATCTTCTCTGTGGACACCAGACTAGTTTATCACGACTAGTCCTATGCAACCTCTGAATCCTCTGTCGACACCAGACTAGTTTATTAGGACTAGTCCTGTGTTTACTATGGACCTTATCTGTAGACACCATACTAGTTTATCACTAGTCCCTTGTAACCTATGAATCTTCTCTGTAGACACCAGACCAGTTTATCACGACTAGTCGCGTGTATCATATGAATCTTCTCTGTAAGACACCAGACTAGTTTATCACGACTAGTCCTGTGTTGCCTATGAATCTTCTCTGTAGACACCAAACTAGTTTATCATGACTAGATCCATGTAGTCTATCAATCTTCTCTGTAGACACCAGACTACTTTATGACGACTAGTTCTGTGTTTCCTATGGACCTTCTCTGTAGCCACCAGACTAGTTAATGATTACTAGTCCTGTGTAACATATGAATCTTCTCTGTAGACACAAGACAAGTTTATCATGACTAGATCTGTGTAACCTATCAACCTTCTCTGTAGACACCAGACGAGTTTATCACGACTAGTTCTGTGTTTCCTATAGATCTTCTCTGTAGACACCATACTAGTTTATCACGACTAGTCCCGTGTAACCTATGAATCTTTCCTGTATACACCAGACTAGTTTATCATTACTAGTCCTATGTAACAAATGACTTCTCTGTAGACACCAGACTAGTTTATCACGATTAGTCCGGTGTGATCTATGCATCTTCTCTGCAGACACCAGACTAGTTTATCATGACTAGTCTTGTTTCCTATGAACCTTCTCTGTAGGCATCAGACTAGGTTATCACAACTACTCCTGTGTAACCTATGAATCCTCTGTAGACTAGTTTAACACAACAAGTCCCGTGTAACCTGTGAATCTTCTCTGTAGATACCAGACAAGTTTATCACGACTAGTGCTGTGTAGCCTATGAACCTTCTCTGTATAGACACCAGACTAGTTTATCACGACTAGTCCTGTGTAACCTATTAATCTTCTCTGTAGACACTACACTAGTTTATCACGAATAGTATCGTATAATCTATGAAATTTCTCTCTAGATACTAGAAAAGTATATCATGACTAGTCCTGTGTAACCTGTGAATCCTCTGTTAGACACCAGATTAGTTAATCACGACTAGTTCCGTGTAACCTATGAATCTTCTCTGTAGACACCAGACTAGTTTATCACGACTAATCCCGTGTATCCTATGAATCCTCTCTGTAGACATCAGACTAGTTTATCACTAGTCCTGTGTAACCTATGAATCCTCCGTAGACACCAGACTAGTTTATCACGACTAGTCCTGTGTATCCTATGAATCTTCTTTGTAGATACAAGACGACTAGTTTATCACGACTAGTCCGGTGTTATATATGCATCTTCTCTGTAGACACCAGACTACTTTATTACTAGTCCCGTGTAACCTATGAATCTTCTCTGTAGACACCAGACTAGTTTATCACGACTAGTCCCGTGTAACCTATGGACCTTCTCTGTAGACACCAGACTAGTTTATCACGACTAGTCCCGTGTAACATATGAATCTTCTCTTCAGACACCAAATTAGTTTATCACTAGTCCTGTGTAACCTATGAATCTTCTCTGTAGATACCAGACTAGTTAATCACTAGTCCGGTGTGATCTATGCATCTTCTCTGTAGACACCAGATTAGTTTATCACGAATAGTCCAGTGTAACCTATTAATCTGCCCTGTAGATACCAGACTAGTTTATCACGGCTAGTCCGGTGTGATCTATGCATCTTCTCTGTAATCAGCAGACCAGTTTATCGCTAGTCCCGTGCAACCTATGAACCTTCTCTGTAGACACCAGGCTAGTTTATCACTAGTCCTGTGTAACCTTGAATCCTCTGAACACACCAGACTAGGTTATCACGACTAAACCCGTATATCCCATGAATCTTCTCTGTAGACACCAGACTAGTTTATCACGACTAATCCTGTGTATCCTATGAATCCTCCGTAGACACCAGACTACCTTTTCACGACTAGTCCTGTGTATCCTATGAATTCTCTCTGTAGACACCAGACCAGTTTATCACGACTAGTCCCGTGTATCATATGAATCTTCTCTGTAGACACCAGACTAGCTTTTCACAACTAGTCCTGTGTATCCTATGAATCCTCTCTGTAGACACCAGACCAGTTTATCACGACTAATCCCGTGTATTCTATGAATCTTCTCTGTAGACACCAGATTAGTTTATCACGACTAGTCCTGTGTAACATAGGAATCCTCCGTAGACACCAGAAAAGCTTATCACGACTAGTCCTGTGTATCCTATGAATCCTTTCTGTAGACACCAGACCAGTTTATCACGACTAGTCCCGTGTATCATATGAATATTCTCTGTGGACACCAGACTAGTTTATGACGACTAGTCCTGTGTAACCTATGAATCCTCTTTGTAGACACCAGACTAGTTTATCACGACTAATCCCGTGTATCCTATGAATCTTCTCTGTAGACATCAGACCAGTTTATCACGACTAGTCCTGTCTAACCTATGAATCTTCTCGGTAGACACCAGACTAGTTTATCACAACTAATCCCGTGTATCCTATGAATCCTCTCTGTAGACACCGAACCAGTTTATCACGACTAGTCGTGTGTAACCTATGAATCTGCTCTGTAGACACCAGACCAGTTTATCACGACTAGTCCTGTGTAACCTATGAATCTTCTCAGTAGACACCAGACTAGATTATCACGACTAGTCCTGTGTATCCTATGAATCCCCTCTAGACACCATACCAGTTTATCACGACTAGTCTTGTGTAAGCTATGAATCCTCTGTAGACACCAGACTAGTTTATCACGACTAATTCCGTGTATCCTATGAATCTTTTCTGTAGACACCAGACTAGTTTATCACGACTAGTCCTGTGTATCCTATGAATCCTCCGTAGACACCAGACTAGCTGTTCACGGCTAGTCCTGTGTATCCCAAGAATCCTCCCTGTAGACACCAGACCAGTTTATCACGACTAGTCCTGTGTAACCTAATAATCTTCTCTGTAGACACCAGACCAGTTTATCACGACTAGTCCTGTGTAACCTATGCATCTTCTCTGTAAACACCAGACTATATTATCACGACTAGTCCTGTGTTTCCTCTGAATCTTCTCTGTAGGCACCAGACTAGCTTATCACGACTAGTCCTGTGTATCGTATGAATCCTCTCTGTAGACACCAGACTAGTTTATCACGACTAGTCCTGTGTAACCTATGAATCTTCTCTCTAGACACCAGACTAGTTTATCACGACTAATCCCGTGTATCCTATGAGTCTTTTGTGTAGACACCAGACTAGTTTATCACGACTAGTCCCGTGTAACCTATGACACTTCTCTGTAGACACCAGACTAGTTTATCATTAGTCCTGTGTAACCTATGAATCTTCTCTGTAGATACCAGACTAGATTATCACGACTAGTCTAGTGTGATCTATGCATCTTCTCTGTAGACTTCAGACTAGCTTATCACGACTAATACTATGTGACCTATGAATCTTCTCAGTAGACACCAGACTAGTTTATCACGACTAATCCCGTGTATCCTATGAGTCTTTTGTGTAGACACCAGACTAGTTTATCACGACTAGTCCCGTGTAACCTATGACACTTCTATGTAGACACCAGACTAGTTTATCATTAGTCCTGTGTAACCTATGAATCTTCTCTGTAGATACCAGACTAGATTATCACGACTAGTCTGGTGTGATCTATGCATCTTCTCTGTAGACATCAGACTAGCTTATCACGACTAATACTATGTGACCTATGAATATTCTCAGTAGACACCAGACTAGATTATCACGACTAGTCATGTGTATCCTATGAATCCTCTCTAGACACCAGACCAGTTTATCACGACTAGTCCTGTGTAACCTATGAATCCTCTGTAGACACCAGACTAGTTTATCAAGACTAATCCCGTGTATCCTATGCATATTCTCTGTAGACACCACACTAGTTTATCACGACTAGTCATGTGTAACTATGAATTCTCCGTAGACACCAGACTAGCTTTCCACGACTAATCTTGCGTATCCTATGAATCTTCTCTGTAGACACCAAACTAGTTTATCACGACTAATCCCGTGTATCCTATGAATCTTCTCTATAGACACCAGATTAGTTCATCACGACTAGTCCTGTATAACCTATGAATCCTCCGTAGACACCAGACTAGCTTATCACGACTAGTCCTGTGTATTCTATGAATCCTCACTGTAGACACCAGACCAGTTTATCACGACTAGTCCCATGTATCATATGAATATTCTCTGTAGACACCAGACTAGCTTATCACGACTGGTCCCGTGTATCCTATGAATCCTCTGTAGACACCAGACCAGTTTATCACGACTAGTCCTGTGTAACCTATGAATCTTCTCTGTAGAAACCAGACCAGTTTGTCAAGACTAGTCCTGTGTAACCTGTGAATCTTCTCTGTAGACACCAGACTAGTTTATCACGATTAATCCCGTGTATCCTATGAATCTTCTCTGTAGACACCAGACCAGTTTATCACGACTAGTCTTGTGTTTCCTATGAATCTTCTCTGTAGACACCAGACTAGCCTATCACGATTAGTACTGTGTATCCTATGAATCTTCTCTGTAGACACCAGACCAGTTTATCACGACTAGTCGTGTGTAACCTATGAATCTTCTTTGTAGACACCAGACTAGTTTATCACGACTAATCCCGTGTATCCTATTAATCTTTTCTGTAGAGACCAGACTAAGTTTATCACGACTAGTCCTGTGTGACCTATGAACCTTCTCTGTAGACACCAAACTAATTTATCACGACTAATCCTGTGTGACCTATGAAACTTCTATGTAGACCCAAGACTAGTATATCACGACTAGTCTAGTATTTCCTATGGACCTTCTCTGTAGAAACCAACCTAGTTTATCACGACTAGTCCTGTGTGATTTATGCATCTGCTCTGTAATCAGCAGACTAGTTTATCGCTAATCCCGTGTAAGATATGAACCTTCTCTGTAGATACCAGACTAGATTATCACGACTAGTCCGGTGTGATCTATGCATCTTATCTGTAGACACCAGACTAGATTATCACGACTAGTCCTGTGTAACATAGGAACCTTCTCTGTGGACACCAGACTAGTTTATCACGACTAGTCCTGTGTAACCTATGAATCCTCTGTAGACACCAGACTAGTTTATCACGACTAATGCCGTGCTTCCTATGAATCTTCTCTGTAGACATCAGACTAATTTATCACGACTAGTCCTCTGTAACCTATAAATTCTCCGTTGACACCAAACTAGTTTATCACGACTAGTCCTCTGTATCCTATCAATCCTCTCTGTAGACACCAGACCAGTTTATCACGACTAGTCCCGTGTATCATATAAATCTTCTCTGTAGACACCAGACTAGTTTATCACGACTAGTCCTGTGTAACCTATGAATCTTCTCTGTAGATACCAGACTAGTTTATCACGTCTAGTCCTGTGTGATTTATGCATCTTCTCTGTAATCAGCAGACTAGTTTATCGCTAATCCCGTGTAAGATATAAACCTTCTCTGTAGATACCAGACTAGATTGTCACGACTAGTCCGGTGTGATCTATGCATCTTATCTGTAGACACCAGACTAGATTATCACGACTAGTCCTGTGTAACATAGGAATCTTCTCTGTGGACACCAGACAAGTTTATGACGACTAGTGCTGTGTAACCTATGAATCCTCTGTAGACACCAGACTAGTTTATCACGACTAATGCCGTGTTTCCTATGAATCTTCTCTGTAGACACCAGACTAGTTTATCACGACTAGTCCTCTGTAACCTATAAATTCTCCGTAGACACCAGACCAGTTTATCACGACTAGTCCCGTGTATCATATAAATCTTCTCTGTAGACACCAGACTAGTTTATCACGACTAGTCCTGTGTAACCTATGAATCTTCTCTGTAGATACCAGACTAGTTTATCACGACTAGTCCTGTGTGATTTATGCATCTTCTCTGTAATCAGCAGACTAGTTTATCGCTAATCCCGTGTAAGATATGAACCTTCTCTGTAGATACCAGACTAGATTATCACGACTAGTCCGGTGTGATCTATGCATCTTATCTGTAGACACCAGACTAGATTATCACGACTAGTCCTGTGTAACCTATGAATCCTCTGTAGACACCAAACTAGCTTATCAAGACTAGTCCTGTATATCCTATGAATCCTCTCTGTAGACACCAGACTAGTTTATCACGACTAGTCCTGTGTAACCTATGAATCTTCTCTATAGACACCAGACTAGTTTATCACGACTAATCCCGTGTATCCTATGAGTCTTTTGTGTACACACCAGACTAGTTTATCACGACTAGTCCCGTGTAACCTATGACCCTTCTCTGTAGACACCAGACTAGTTTATCATTAGTCCTGTGTAACCTATGAATCTTCTCTGTAGATACCAGACTAGTTTATCACGACTAGTCATGTGTAACTATGAATTCTCCGTAGACACCAGACTAGCTTTCCACGACTAGTCCCATGTATCATATGAATATTCTCTGTAGACACCAGACTAGCTTATCACGACTGGTCCCGTGTATCCTATGAATCCTCTGTAGACACCAGACCAGTTTATCACGACTAGTCCTGTGTAACCTATGAATCTTCTCTGTAGACACCAGACCAGTTTGTCAAGACTAGTCCTGTGTAACCTGTGAATCTTCTCTGTAGACACCAGACTAGTTTATCACGACTAGTCCCGTGTATCCTATGAATCTTCTCTGTAGACACCAGACCAGTTTATCACGACAGGTCCTGTGTAACCTATGAATCATCTCTGTAGACACCAGACTAGTTTATCACGACTAGTCTTGTGTTTCCTATGAATCTTCTCTGTAGACACCAGACTAGCCTATCACGATTAGTCCTGTGTATCCTATGAATCTTCTCTGTAGACACCAGACCAGTTTATCACGACTAGTCGTGTGTAACCTATGAATCTTCTCTGTAGACACCAGTCTAGTTTATCACGACTAATCCCGTGTATCCTATTAATCTTTTCTGTAGACACCAGACTAAGTTTATCACGACTAGTCCTGTGTGACCTATGAACCTTCTCTGTAGACATCAAACTAATTTATCACGACTAATCCCGTGTAACCTATGAATCTTCTCTGTAGACACCAGACTAGTTTATCACGACTAATCTCGTGTATCCTATTAATCTTTTCTGTAGACACCAGACTAAGTTTATCACGACTAGTCCTGTGTGACCTATGAACCTTCTCTGTAGACATCAAACTAATTTATCACGACTAATCCTGTGTGACCTATGAAACTTCTATGTAGACCCCAGACTAGTATATCACGACTAGTCTTCTATTTCCTATGGACCTTCTCTGTAGACACCAACCTAGTTTATCACGACTAGTCCTGTGTGATTTATGCATCTTCTCTGTAATCAGCAGACTAGTTTATCGCTAATCCCGTGTAAGATATGAACCTTCTCTGTAGATACCAGACTAGATTATCACGACTAGTCCGGTGTGATCTATGCATCTTATCTGTAGACACCAGACTAGATATATCACGACTAGTCCTGTGTAACATAGGAACCTTCTCTGTGGACACCAGACTAGTTTATCACGACTAGTCCTGTGTAACCTATGAATCCTCTGTAGACACCAGACTAGTTTATCACGACTAATGCCGTGTTTCCTATGAATCTTCTCTGTAGACACTAGACTAGTTTATCACGACTAGTCCTCTGTAACCTATAAATTCTCCGTAGACACCAGACCAGTTTATCACGACTAGTCCCGTGTATCATATAAATCTTCTCTGTAGACACCAGACTAGTTTATCACGACTAGTCCTGTGTAACCTATGAATCTTCTCTGTAGATACCAGACTAGTTTATCACGACTAGTCCTGTGTCATTTATGCATCTTCTCTGTAATCAGCAGACTAGTTTATCGCTAATCCCGTGTAAGATATGAACCTTCTCTGTAGATACCAGACTAGATTATCACGACTAGTCCGGTGTGATCTATGCATCTTATCTGTAGACACCAGACTAAATTATCACGACTAGTCCTGTGTAACATAGGAACCTTCTCTGTGGACACCAGACTAATTTATCACGACTAGTTCTGTGTAACCTATGAATCCTCTCTAGACACCAGACTAGTTTATCACGACTAATGCCGTGTTACCTATGAATCTTCTCTGTAGACATCAGACTAATTTATCACGACTAGTCCTCTGTAACCTATAAATTCTCCGTAGACACCAAACTAGTTTATCACGACTAGTCCTGTGTATCCTATGAATCCTCTCTGTAGACACCAGACAAGTTTATCACGACTAATCCCGTGTATCATATAAATCTTCTCTGTAGGCACCAGACTAGCTTATCACGACTAGTCCTGTGTATCCTATGAATCCTCTCTGTAGACACCAGACTAGTTTATCACGATCACGACTAATGCCGTGTTTCCTATGAATCTTCTCTTTAGACATCAGATTAATTTATCACGACTAGTCCTTTGTAACCTATAAATTCTCCGTAGACACCAAACTAGTTTATCACGACTAGTCCTGTGTATCCTATGAATCCTCTCTGTAGACACCAGACCAGTTTATCACGACTAGTCCCGTGTATCATATAATTCTTCTCTGTAGACACCAGACTAGTTTATCACGACTAGTCCTGTGTTTCCTATGAATCTTTTCTGTAGGCACCAGACTAGCTTATCACGACTAGTCCTGTGAATCCTATGAATCCTCTCTGTAGACACCAGACTAGTTTATCACGACTAGTCCTGTGTAACCTATGAATCTACTCTGTAGACACCATACTAGTTTATCACGACTAGTTCCGTGTAACCTATGACCCTTCTCTGTAGACACCAGACTAGTTTATCATTAGTCCTCTGTAACCTATGAATCTTCTCTGTAGATACCAGACTAGATTATCACGACTAGTCACGTGTATCCTATGAATCCTCTCTAGACACCAGACCAGTTTATCACGACTAGTCCTGTGTAACCTATGTATCCTCTGTAGACACCAGACTAGTTTATCACGACTAATCCCGTGTATCCTATGAATATTCTCTGTAGAAACCAGACTAGTTTATCACGATTAGTCATGTGTAACTATGAATTTTCCGTAGACACCAGACTAGCTTTCCACGACTAGTCATGTGTATCCTATGAATCTTCTCTGTAGACACCAGACTAGTTTATCACGGCTAATCCCGTGTATCCTATGAATCTTCTCTATAGACA
This sequence comes from Bathymodiolus brooksi, assembly GCA_963680875.1. NCBI lineage: Eukaryota > Metazoa > Mollusca > Bivalvia > Mytilida > Modiolidae > Bathymodiolus > Bathymodiolus brooksi. The sequence continues at coordinate 71,036,514 of OY804589.1, forward strand.
CCAGATTAGTTCATCACCACTAGTCCTGTATAACCTATGAATCCTCCGTAGACACCAGACTAGCTTATCACGACTGGTCCTGTGTATCCAATGAATCCTCACTGTAGACACCAGACCAGTTTATCACGACTAATCCCATGTATCATATGAATATTCTCTGTAGACACCAGACTAGCTTATCACGACTGGTCCCGTGTATCCTATGAATCTTCTCTGTAGACACCAGACCAGTTTGTCAAGACTAGTCCTGTGTAACCTGTGAATCTTCTCTGTAGACACCAGACTAGTTTATCACGACTAGTCTTGTGTTTCCTATGAATCTTCTCTGTAGACACCAGACTAGCCTATCACGATTAGTCCTGTGTATCCTATCAATCTTCTCTGTAGATACCAGACCAGTTTATCACGACTAGTCCTGTGTAACCTATGAATCTTCTCTGTAGACACCAGACTAGTTTATCACGACTAATCCCGTGTACCCTATTAATCTTTTCTGTAGACACCAGACTAAGTTTATCACGACTAGTCCTGTGTGACCTATGAACCTTCTCTGTAGACATCAAACTAATTTATCACGACTAATCCTGTGTGACCTATGAAACTTCTATGTAGACCCCAGACTAGTATATCACGACTAGTCTTCTATTTCCTATGGACCTTCTCTGTAGACACCAACCTAGTTTATCACGACTAGTCCTGTGTGATTTATGCATCTTCTCTGTAATCAGCAGACTAGTTTATCGCTAATCCCGTGTAAGATATGAACCTTCTCTGTAGATACCAGAGTAGATTTTCACGACTAGTCCGGTGTGATCTATGCATCTTATCTGTAGACACCAGACTAGATTATCACGACTAGTCCTGAGTAACATAGGAATCTTCTCTGTGGACACCAGACAAGTTTATGACGACTAGTCCTGTGTAACCTATGAATCCTCTGTAGACACCAGACTAGTTTATCACGACTAATGCCGTGTTTCCTATGAATCTTCTCTGTAGACACCAGACTAGTTTATCACGACTAGTCCTCTGTAACCTATAAATTCTCTGTAGACACCAGACCAGTTTATCACGACTAGTCCCGTGTATCATATAAATCTTCTCTGTAGACACCAGACTAGTTTATCACGACTAGTCCTGTGTAACCTATGAATCTTCTCTGTAGATACCAGACTAGTTTATTACGACTAGTCCTGTGTGATTTATGCATCTTCTCTGTTATCAGCAGACTAGTTTATCGCTAATCCCGTGTAAGATATGAACCTTCTCTGTAGATACCAGACTAGATTATCACGACTAGTCCGGTGTGATCTATGCATCTTATCTGTAGACACCAGACTAGATTATCACGACTAGTCCTGTGTAACCTATGAATCCTCTGTAGACACCAAACTAGTTTATCACGACTAGTCCTGTGTATCCTATGAATCCTCTCTGTAGACACCAGACCAGTTTATCACGACTAGTCCCGTGTATCATATAAATCTTCTCTGTAGACACCAGACTAGTTTATCACGACTAGTCCTGTGTTTCCTCTGAATCTTCTCTGTAGGCACCAGACTAGCTTATCAAGACTAGTCCTGTGTATCCTATGAATCCTCTCTGTAGACACCAGACTAGTTTATCTCGACTAGTCCTGTGTAACCTATGAATCTTCTCTGTAGACACCAGACTAGTTTATCACGACTAATCCCGTTTATCCTATGAGTCTTTTGTGTACACACCAGACTAGTTTATCACGACCAGTCCCGTGTAACCTATGACCCTTCTCTGTAGACACCAGACTAGTTTATCATTAGTCCTGTGTAACCTTTGAAACTTCTCTGTAGATACCAGACTAGTTTATCACGACTAGTCATGTGTAACTATGAATTCTCCGTAGACACCAGACTAGCTTTCCACGACTAGTCCCATGTATCATATGAATATTCTCTGTAGACACCAGACTAGCTTATCACGACTGGTCCCGTGTATCCTATGAATCCTCTATAGACACCAGACCAGTTTATCACGACTAGTCCTGTGTAACCTATGAATCTTCTCTGTAGACACCAGACCAGTTTGTCAAGACTAGTCCTGTGTAACCTGTTAATCTTCTCTGTAGACACCAGACTAGTTTATCACGACTAATCCCGTGTATCCTATGAATCTTCTCTGTAGACACCAGACCAGTTTATCACGACAAGTCCTGTGTAACCTATGAATCATCTCTGTAGACACCAGACTAGTTTATCACGACTAGTCTTGTGTTTCCTATGAATCTTCTCTGTAGACACCAGACTAGCCTATCACGATTAGTCCTGTGTATCCTATGAATCTTCTCTGTAGACAGCAGACCAGTTTATCACGACTAGTCGTGTGTAACCTATGAATCTTCTCTGTAGACACCAGACTAGTTTATCACGACTATTCCCGTGTATCCTATTAATCTTTTCTGTAGACACCAGACTAGTTTATCACGACTAGTCTTGTGTTTCCTATGAATCTTCTCTGTAGACACCAGACTAGCCTATCACGATTAGTCCTGTGTATCCTATGAATCTTCTCTGTAGACAGCAGACCAGTTTATCACGACTAGTCCTGTGTGACCTATGAACCTTCTCTGTAGACATCAAACTAATTTATCACGACTAATCCTGTGTGACCTATGAAACTTCTATGTAGACCCCAGACTAGTATATCACGACTAGTCTTCTATTTCCTATGGACCTTCTCTGTAGACACCAACCTAGTTTATCACGACTAGTCCTGTGTGATTTATGCATCTTCTCTGTAATCAGCAGACTAGTTTATCGCTAATCCCGTGTAAGATATGAACCTTCTCTGTAGATACCAGACTAGATTATCACGACTAGTCCGGTGTGATCTATGCATCCTATCTGTAGACACCAGACTAGATTATCACGACTAGTCCTGTGTAACATAGGAACCTTCTCTGTGGACACCAGACTAGTTTATCACGACTAGTCCTGTGTAACCTATGAATCCTCTGTAGACACCAGACTAGTTTATCACGAATAATGCCGTGTTTCCTATGAATCTTCTCTGTAGACACCAGACTAGTTTATCACGACTAGTCCTCTGTAACCTATAAATTCTCCGTAGACACCAGACCAGTTTATCACGACTAGTCCCGTGTATCATATAAATCTTCTCTGTAGACACCAGACTAGTTTATCACGACTAGTCCTGTGTAACCTATGAATCTTCTCTGTAGATACCAGACTAGTTTATCACGACTAGTCCTGTGTGATTTATGCATCCTCTCTGTAATCAGCAGACTAGTTTATCGCTAATCCCGTGTAAGATATGAACCTTCTCTGTAGATACCCGACTAGATTTTCACGACTAGTCCGGTGTGATCTATGCATCTTATCTGTAGACACCAGATTAGGTTATCACGACTAGTCCTGTGTAACATAGGAACCTTCTCTGTGGACACCAGACTAATTTATCACGACTAGTCCTGTGTAACCTATGAATCCTCTGTAGACACCAGACTAGTTTATCACGACTAATGCCGTGTTTCCTATGAATCTTCTCTGTAGACATCAGACTAATTTATCACGACTAGTCCTCTGTAACCTATAAATTCTCCGTAGACACCAAACTAGTTTATCACGACTAGTCCTGTGTATCCTATGAATCCTCTCTGTAGACACCAGACAAGTTTATCACGACTAGTCCTGTGTTTCCTCTGAATCTTCTCTGTAGGCACCAGACTAGCTTATCAAGACTAGTCCTGTGTATCCTATGAATCCTCTCTGTAGACACCAGACTAGTTTATCTCGACTAGTCCTGTGTAACCTATGAATCTTCTCTGTAGACACCAGACTAGTTTATAAACGACTAATCCCGTTTATCCTATGAGTCTTTTGTGTACACACCAGACTAGTTTATCACGACCAGTCCCGTGTAACCTATGACCCTTCTCTGTAGACACCAGACTAGTTTATCATTAGTCCTGTGTAACCTTTGAAACTTCTCTGTAGATACCAGACTAGTTTATCACGACTAGTCATGTGTAACTATGAATTCTCCGTAGACACCAGACTAGCTTTCCACGACTAGTCCCATGTATCATATGAATATTCTCTGTAGACACCAGACTAGCTTATCACGACTGGTCCCGTGTATCCTATGAATCCTCTATAGACACCAGACCAGTTTATCACGACTAGTCCTGTGTAACCTATGAATCTTCTCTGTAGACACCAGACCAGTTTGTCAAGACTAGTCCTGTGTAACCTGTTAATCTTCTCTGTAGACACCAGACTAGTTTATCACGACTAATCCCGTGTATCCTATGAATCTTCTCTGTAGACACCAGACCAGTTTATCACGACAAGTCCTGTGTAACCTATGAATCATCTCTGTAGACACCAGACTAGTTTATCACGACTAGTCTTGTGTTTCCTATGAATCTTCTCTGTAGACACCAGACTAGCCTATCACGATTAGTCCTGTGTATCCTATGAATCTTCTCTGTAGACAGCAGACCAGTTTATCACGACTAGTCGTGTGTAACCTATGAATCTTCTCTGTAGACACCAGACTAGTTTATCACGACTATTCCCGTGTATCCTATTAATCTTTTCTGTAGACACCAGACTAGTTTATCACGACTAGTCTTGTGTTTCCTATGAATCTTCTCTGTAGACACCAGACTAGCCTATCACGATTAGTCCTGTGTATCCTATGAATCTTCTCTGTAGACAGCAGACCAGTTTATCACGACTAGTCCTGTGTGACCTATGAACCTTCTCTGTAGACATCAAACTAATTTATCACGACTAATCCTGTGTGACCTATGAAACTTCTATGTAGACCCCAGACTAGTATATCACGACTAGTCTTCTATTTCCTATGGACCTTCTCTGTAGACACCAACCTAGTTTATCACGACTAGTCCTGTGTGATTTATGCATCTTCTCTGTAATCAGCAGACTAGTTTATCGCTAATCCCGTGTAAGATATGAACCTTCTCTGTAGATACCAGACTAGATTATCACGACTAGTCCGGTGTGATCTATGCATCCTATCTGTAGACACCAGACTAGATTATCACGACTAGTCCTGTGTAACATAGGAACCTTCTCTGTGGACACCAGACTAGTTTATCACGACTAGTCCTGTGTAACCTATGAATCCTCTGTAGACACCAGACTAGTTTATCACGAATAATGCCGTGTTTCCTATGAATCTTCTCTGTAGACACCAGACTAGTTTATCACGACTAGTCCTCTGTAACCTATAAATTCTCCGTAGACACCAGACCAGTTTATCACGACTAGTCCCGTGTATCATATAAATCTTCTCTGTAGACACCAGACTAGTTTATCACGACTAGTCCTGTGTAACCTATGAATCTTCTCTGTAGATACCAGACTAGTTTATCACGACTAGTCCTGTGTGATTTATGCATCCTCTCTGTAATCAGCAGACTAGTTTATCGCTAATCCCGTGTAAGATATGAACCTTCTCTGTAGATACCCGACTAGATTTTCACGACTAGTCCGGTGTGATCTATGCATCTTATCTGTAGACACCAGATTAGGTTATCACGACTAGTCCTGTGTAACATAGGAACCTTCTCTGTGGACACCAGACTAATTTATCACGACTAGTCCTGTGTAACCTATGAATCCTCTGTAGACACCAGACTAGTTTATCACGACTAATGCCGTGTTTCCTATGAATCTTCTCTGTAGACATCAGACTAATTTATCACGACTAGTCCTCTGTAACCTATAAATTCTCCGTAGACACCAAACTAGTTTATCACGACTAGTCCTGTGTATCCTATGAATCCTCTCTGTAGACACCAGACAAGTTTATCACGACTAATCCCGTGTATCATATACATCTTCTCTGTAGACACCAGACTAGTTTATCACGACTAGTCCTGTGTTTCCTCTGAATCTTCTCTGTAGGCACCAGACTAGCTTATCACGACTAGTCCTGTGTATCCTATGAATCCTCTCTGTAGACACCAGACTAGTTTATCACGATCACGACTAATGCCGTGTTTCCTATGAATCTTCTCTTTAGACATCAGATTAATTTATCACGACTAGTCCTCTGTAACCTATAAATTCTCCGTAGACACCAAACTAGTTTATCACGACTAGTCCTGTGTATCCTATGAATCCTCTCTGTAGACACCAGACCAGTTTATCACGACTAGTCCCGTGTATCATATAATTCTTCTCTGTAGACACCAGACTAGTTTATCACGACTAGTCCTGTGTTTCCTATGAATCTTTTCTGTAGGCACCAGACTAGCTTATCACGACTAGTCCTGTGAATCCTATGAATCCTCTCTGTAGACACCAGACTAGTTTATCACGACTAGTCCTGTGTAACCTATGAATCTTCTCTGTAGACACCATACTAGTTTATCACGACTAGTTCCGTGTAACCTATGACCCTTCTCTGTAGACACCAGACTAGTTTATCATTAGTCCTGTGTAACCTATGAATCTTCTCTGTAGATACCAGACTAGATTATCACGACTAGTCACGTGTATCCTATGAATCCTCTCTAGACACCAGACCAGTTTATCACGACTAGTCCTGTGTAACCTATGAATCCTCTGTAGACACCAGACTAGTTTATCACGACTAATCCCGTGTATCCTATGAATATTCTCTGTAGAAACCAGACTAGTTTATTACGACTAGTCATGTGTAACTATGAATTCTCCGTAGACACCAGACTAGCTTTCCACGACTAGTCATGTGTATCCTATGAATCTTCTCTGTAGACACCAGACTAGTTTATCACGGCTAATCCCGTGTATCCTATGAATCTTCTCTATAGACACCAGATTAGTTCATCACCACTAGTCCTGTATAACCTATGAATCCTCCATAGACACCAGACTAGCTTATCACGACTGGTCCTGTGTATCCAATGAATCCTCACTGTAGACACCAGACCAGTTTATCACGACTAATCCCATGTATCATATGAATATTCTCTGTAGACACCAGACTAGCTTATCACGACTGGTCCCGTGTATCCTATGAATCTTCTCTGTGGACACCAGACCAGTTTGTCAAGACTAGTCCTGTGTAACCTGTTAATCTTCTCTGTATACACCAGACTAGTTTATCACGACTAGTCTTGTGTTTCCTATGAATCTTCTCTGTAGACACCAGACTAGCCTATCACGATTAGTCCTGTGTATCCTATCAATCTTCTCTGTAGACACCAGACCAGTTTATCACGACTAGTCGTGTGTAACCTATGAATCTTCTCTGTAGACACCAGACTAGTTTATCACGACTAATCCCGTGTACCCTATTAATCTTTTCTGTAGACACCAGACTAAGTTTATCACGACTAGTCCTGTGTGACCTATGAACCTTCTCTGTAGACATCAAACTAATTTATCACGACTAATCCTGTGTGACCTATGAAACTTCTATGTAGACCCCAGACTAGTATATCACGACTAGTCTTGTATTTCCTATGGACCTTCTCTGTAGACACCAACCTAGTTTATCACGACTAGTCCTGTGTGATTTATGCATCTTCTCTGTAATCAGCAGACTAGTTTATCGCTAATCCCGTGTAAGATATGAACCTTCTCTGTAGATACCAGACTAGATTTTCACGACTAGTCCGGTGTGATCTATGCATCTTATCTGTAGACACCAGATTAGATTATCACGACTAGTCCTGTGTAACATAGGAACCTTCTCTGTGGACACCAGACTACTTTATCACGACTAGTCCTGTGTAACCTATGAATCCCCTGTAGACACCAGACTAGTTTATCACGACTAATGCCGTGTTTCCTATGAATCTTCTCTGTAGACACCAGACTAGTTTATCACGACTAGTCCTCTGTAACCTATAAATTCTCCGTAGACACCAGACCAGTTTATCACGACTAGTCCCGTGTATCATACAAATCTTCTCTGTAGACACCAGACTAGTTTATCACGACTAGTCCTGTGTAACCTATGAATCTTCTCTGTAGACACCATACTAGTTTATCACGACTAGTTCCGTGTAACCTATGACCCTTCTCTGTAGACACCAGACTAGTTTATCATTAGTCCTGTGTAACCTATGAATCTTCTCTGTAGATACCAGACTAGATTATCACGACTAGTCACGTGTATCCTATGAATCCTCTCTAGACACCAGACCAGTTTATCACGACTAGTCCTGTGTAACCTATGAATCCTCTGTAGACACCAGACTAGTTTATCACGACTAATCCCGTGTATCCTATGAATATTCTCTGTAGAAACCAGACTAGTTTATCACGACTAGTCATGTGTAACTATGAATTCTCCGTAGACACCAGACTAGCTTTCCACGACTAGTCATGTGTATCCTATGAATCTTCTCTGTAGACACCAGACTAGTTTATCACGGCTAATCCCGTGTATCCTATGAATCTTCTCTATAGACACCAGATTAGTTCATCACCACTAGTCCTGTATAACCTATGAATCCTCCATAGACACCAGACTAGCTTATCACGACTGGTCCTGTGTATCCAATGAATCCTCACTGTAGACACCAGACCAGTTTATCACGACTAATCCCATGTATCATATGAATATTCTCTGTAGACACCAGACTAGCTTATCACGACTGGTCCCGTGTATCCTATGAATCTTCTCTGTAGACACCAGACCAGTTTGTCAAGACTAGTCCTGTGTAACCTGTTAATCTTCTCTGTATACACCAGACTAGTTTATCACGACTAGTCTTGTGTTTCCTATGAATCTTCTCTGTAGACACCAGACTAGCCTATCACGATTAGTCCTGTGTATCCTATCAATCTTCTCTGTAGACACCAGACCAGTTTATCACGACTAGTCGTGTGTAACCTATGAATCTTCTCTGTAGACACCAGACTAGTTTATCACGACTAATCCCGTGTACCCTATTAATCTTTTCTGTAGACACCAGACTAAGTTTATCACGACTAGTCCTGTGTGACCTATGAACCTTCTCTGTAGACATCAAACTAATTTATCACGACTAATCCTGTGTGACCTATGAAACTTCTATGTAGACCCCAGACTAGTATATCACGACTAGTCTTGTATTTCCTATGGACCTTCTCTGTAGACACCAACCTAGTTTATCACGACTAGTCCTGTGTGATTTATGCATCTTCTCTGTAATCAGCAGACTAGTTTATCGCTAATCCCGTGTAAGATATGAACCTTCTCTGTAGATACCAGACTAGATTTTCACGACTAGTCCGGTGTGATCTATGCATCTTATCTGTAGACACCAGATTAGATTATCACGACTAGTCCTGTGTAACATAGGAACCTTCTCTGTGGACACCAGACTACTTTATCACGACTAGTCCTGTGTAACCTATGAATCCCCTGTAGACACCAGACTAGTTTATCACGACTAATGCCGTGTTTCCTATGAATCTTCTCTGTAGACACCAGACTAGTTTATCACGACTAGTCCTCTGTAACCTATAAATTCTCCGTAGACACCAGACCAGTTTATCACGACTAGTCCCGTGTATCATACAAATCTTCTCTGTAGACACCAGACTAGTTTATCACGACTAGTCCTGTGTAACCTATGAATCTTCTCTGTAGATACCAGACTAGTTTATCACGACTAGTCCTGTGTCATTTATGCATCTTCTCTGTAATCAGCAGACTAGTTTATCGCTAATCCCGTGTAAGATATGAACCTTCTCTGTAGATACCAGACTAGATTATCACGACTAGTCCGGTGTGATCTATGCATCTTATCTGTAGACACCAGACTAAATTATCACGACTAGTCCTGTGTAAGATATGAAACTTCTCTGTAGATACCAGACTAGATTATCACGACTAGTCCGGTGTGATCTATGCATCTTATCTGTAGACACCAGACTAGATTATCACGACTAGTCCTGTGTAACATAGTAACCTTCTCTGTGGACACCAGACTAGTTTATCACGACTAGTCCTGTGTAACCTATGAATCCTCTGTAGACACCAGACTAGTTTATCACGACTAATGCCGTGTTTCCTATGAATCTTCTCTGTAGACATCAGACTAATTTATCACGACTAGTCCTCTGTAACCTATAAATTCTCCGTAGACACCAAACTAGTTTATCACGACTAGTCCTGTGTATCCTATGAATCCTCTCTGTAGACACCAGACAAGTTTATCACGACTAATCCCGTGTATCATATACATCTTCTCTGTAGACACCAGACTAGTTTATCACGACTAGTCCTGTGTTTCCTCTGAATCTTCTCTGTAGGCACCAGACTAGCTTATCACGACTAGTCCTGTGTATCCTATGAATCCTCTCTGTAGACACCAGACTAGTTTATCACGATCACGACTAATGCCGTGTTTCCTATGAATCTTCTCTTTAGACATCAGATTAATGTATCACGACTAGTCCTCTGTAACCTTTAAATTCTCCGTAGACACCAAACTAGTTTATCACGACTAGTCCTGTGTATCCTATGAATCCTCTCTGTAGACACCAGACCAGTTTATCACGACTAGTCCCGTGTATCATATAATTCTTCTCTGTAGACACCAGACTAGTTTATCACGACTAGTCCTGTGTTTCCTATGAATCTTTTCTGTAGGCACCAGACTAGCTTATCACGACTAGTCCTGTGAATCCTATGAATCCTCTCTGTAGACACCAGACTAGTTTATCACGACTAGTCCTGTGTAACCTATGAATCTTCTCTGTAGACACCATACTAGTTTATCACGACTAGTTCCGTGTAACCTATGACCCTTCTCTGTAGACACCAGACTAGTTTATCATTAGTCCTGTGTAACCTATGAATCTTCTCTGTAGATACCAGACTAGATTATCACGACTAGTCACGTGTATCCTATGAATCCTCTCTAGACACCAGACCAGTTTATCACGACTAGTCCTGTGTAACCTATGAATCCTCTGTAGACACCAGACTAGTTTATCACGACTAATCCCGTGTATCCTATGAATATTCTCTGTAGAAACCAGACTAGTTTATCACGACTAGTCATGTGTATCCTATGAATCTTCTCTGTAGACACCAGACTAGTTTATCACGGCTAATCCCGTGTATCCTATGAATCTTCTCTATAGACACCAGATTAGTTCATCACCACTAGTCCTGTATAACCTATGAATCCTCCGTAGACACCAGACTAGCTTATCACGACTGGTCCTGTGTATCCAATGAATCCTCACTGTAGACACCAGACCAGTTTATCACGACTAATCCCATGTATCATATGAATATTCTCTGTAGACACCAGACTAGCTTATCACGACTGGTCCCGTGTAACCTATGAATCTTCTCTCTAGACTCCAGACCAGTTTGTCAAGACTAGTCCTGTGTAACCTGTGAATCTTCTCTGTAGACACCAGACTAGTTTATCACGACTAGTCTTGTGTTTCCTATGAATCTTCTCTGTAGACACCAGACTAGCCTATCACGATTAGTCCTGTGTATCCTATCAATCTTCTCTGTAGACACCAGACTAGTTTATCACGACTAGTCGTGTGTAACCTATGAATCTTCTCTGTAGACACCAGACTAGTTTATCACGACTAATCCCGTGTACCCTATTAATCTTTTCTGTAGACACCAGACTAAGCTTATCACGACTAGTCCTGTGTGACCTATGAACCTTCTCTGTAGACATCAAACTAATTTATCACGATTAATCCTGTGTGACCTATGAAACTTCTATGTAGACCCCAGACTAGTATATCACGACTAGTCTTGTATTTCCTATGGACCTTCTCTGTAGACACCAACCTAGTTTATCACGACTAGTCCTGTGTGATTTATGCATCTTCTCTGTAATCAGCAGACTAGTTTATCGCTAATCCCGTGTAAGATATGAACCTTCTCTGTAGATACCAGACTAGATTTTCACGACTAGTTCGGTGTGATCTATGCATCTTATCTGTAGACACCAGATTAGGTTATCACGACTAGTCCTGTGTAACATAGGAACCTTCTCTGTGGACACCAGACTACTTTATCACGACTAGTCCTGTGTAACCTATAAATCCCCTGTAGACACCAGACTAGTTTATCACGACTAATGCCGTGTTTCCTATGAATCTTCTGTGTAGACATCAGACTAATTTATCACGACTAGTCCTCTGTAACCTATAAATTCTCCGTAGACACCAAACTAGTTTATCACGACTAGTCCTCTGTATCCTATCAATCCTCTCTGTAGACACCAGACCAGTTTATCACGACTAGTCCCGTGTATCATATAAATCTTCTCTGTAGACACCAGACTAGTTTATCACGACTAGTCCTGTGTAACCTATGAATCTACTCTGTAGATACCAGACTAGTTTATCACGACTAGTCCTGTGTGATTTATGCATCTTCTCTGTAATCAGCAGACTAGTTTATCGCTAATCCCGTGTAAGATATGAACCTTCTCTGTAGATACCAGACTAGATTTTCACGACTAGTCCGGTGTGATCTATGCATCTTATCTGTAGACACCAGATTAGATTATCACGACTAGTCCTGTGTAACATAGGAACCTTCTCTGTGGACACCAGACTACTTTATCACGACTAGTCCTGTGTAACCTATGAATCCCCTGTAGACACCAGACTAGTTTATCACGACTAATGCCGTGTTTCCTATGAATCTTCTCTGTAGACATCAGACTAATTTATCACGACTAGTCCTCTGTATCCTATCAATCCTCTCTGTAGACACCAGACCAGTTTATCACGACTAGTCCCGTGTATCATATAAATCTTCTCTGTAGACACCAGACTAGTTTATCACGACTAGTCCTGTGTAACCTATGAATCTTCTCTGTAGATACCAGACTAGTTTATCACGACTAGTCCTGTGTCATTTATGCATCTTCTCTGTAATCAGCAGACTAGTTTATCGCTAATCCCGTGTAAGATATGAACCTTCTCTGTAGATACCAGACTAGATTATCACGACTAGTCCGGTGTGATCTATGCATCTTATCTGTAGACACCAGACTAAATTATCACGACTAGTCCTGTGTAAGATATGAAACTTCTCTGTAGATACCAGACTAGATTATCACGACTAGTCCGGTGTGATCTATGCATCTTATCTGTAGACACCAGACTAGATTATCACGACTAGTCCTGTGTAACATAGTAACCTTCTCTGTGGACACCAGACTAGTTTATCACGACTAGTCCTGTGTAACCTATGAATCCTCTGTAGACACCAGACTAGTTTATCACGACTAATGCCGTGTTTCCTATGAATCTTCTCTGTAGACATCAGACTAATTTATCACGACTAGTCCTCTGTAACCTATAAATTCTCCGTAGACACCAAACTAGTTTATCACGACTAGTCCTGTGTATCCTATGAATCCTCTCTGTAGACACCAGACAAGTTTATCACGACTAATCCCGTGTATCATATACATCTTCTCTGTAGACACCAGACTAGTTTATCACGACTAGTCCTGTGTTTCCTATGAATCTTTTCTGTAGGCACCAGACTAGCTTATCACGACTAGTCCTGTGAATCCTATGAATCCTCTCTGTAGACACCAGACTAGTTTATCACGACTAGTCCTGTGTAACCTATGAATCTTCTCTGTAGACACCATACTAGTTTATCACGACTAGTTCCGTGTAACCTATGACCCTTCTCTGTAGACACCAGACTAGTTTATCATTAGTCCTGTGTAACCTATGAATCTTCTCTGTAGATACCAGACTAGATTATCACGACTAGTCACGTGTATCCTATGAATCCTCTCTAGACACCAGACCAGTTTATCACGACTAGTCCTGTGTAACCTATGAATCCTCTGTAGACACCAGACTAGTTTATCACGACTAATCCCGTGTATCCTATGAATATTCTCTGTAGAAACCAGACTAGTTTATCACGACTAGTCATGTGTAACTATGAATTCTCCGTATACACCAGACTAGCTTTCCACGACTAGTCATGTGTATCCTATGAATCTTCTCTGTAGACACCAGACTAGTTTATCACGGCTAATCCCGTGTATCCTATGAATCTTCTCTATAGACACCAGATTAGTTCATCACCACTAGTCCTGTATAACCTATGAATCCTCCGTAGACACCAGACTAGCTTATCACGACTGGTCCTGTGTATCCAATGAATCCTCACTGTAGACACCAGACCAGTTTATCACGACTAATCCCATGTATCATATGAATATTCTCTGTAGACACCAGACTAGCTTATCACGACTGGTCCCGTGTAACCTATGAATCTTCTCTCTAGACTCCAGACCAGTTTGTCAAGACTAGTCCTGTGTAACCTGTGAATCTTCTCTGTAGACACCAGACTAGTTTATCACGACTAGTCTTGTGTTTCCTATGAATCTTCTCTGTAGACACCAGACTAGCCTATCACGATTAGTCCTGTGTATCCTATCAATCTTCTCTGTAGACACCAGACTAGTTTATCACGACTAGTCGTGTGTAACCTATGAATCTTCTCTGTAGACACCAGACTAGTTTATCACGACTAATCCCGTGTACCCTATTAATCTTTTCTGTAGACACCAGACTAAGCTTATCACGACTAGTCCTGTGTGACCTATGAACCTTCTCTGTAGACATCAAACTAATTTATCACGATTAATCCTGTGTGACCTATGAAACTTCTATGTAGACCCCAGACTAGTATATCACGACTAGTCTTGTATTTCCTATGGACCTTCTCTGTAGACACCAACCTAGTTTATCACGACTAGTCCTGTGTGATTTATGCATCTTCTCTGTAATCAGCAGACTAGTTTATCGCTAATCCCGTGTAAGATATGAACCTTCTCTGTAGATACCAGACTAGATTTTCACGACTAGTCCGGTGTGATCTATGCATCTTATCTGTAGACACCAGATTAGGTTATCACGACTAGTCCTGTGTAACATAGGAACCTTCTCTGTGGACACCAGACTACTTTATCACGACTAGTCCTGTGTAACCTATGAATCCCCTGTAGACACCAGACTAGTTTATCACGACTAATGCCGTGTTTCCTATGAATCTTCTCTGTAGACATCAGACTAATTTATCACGACTAGTCCTCTGTAGCCTATAAATTCTCCGTAGACACCAAACTAGTTTATCACGACTAGTCCTGTGTATCCTATGAATCCTCTCTGTATACACCAGACCAGTTTATCACGACTAGTCCCGTGTATCATATAAATCTTCTCTGTAGACACCAGACTAGTTTATCACGACTAGTCCTGTGTAACCTATGAATCTACTCTGTAGATACCAGACTAGTTTATCACGACTAGTCCTGTGTGATTTATGCATCTTCTCTGTAATCAGCAGACTAGTTTATCGCTAATCCCGTGTGATCTATGCATCTTATCTGTAGACCAGTTAATCACGACTAGTCCCGTGTATCATATAAATCTTCCCTGTAGTCACTAGACTAGTTTATCACGACTAGTCCTGTGTAACCTATGAATCTTCTGTGTAGATACCAGACTAGCTTATCACCACTAGTTCGTGTATCCTATGAATCTTTTCTGTAGACACCAGACTGCTTTATCACGACTAGTCCTGTGTGAACTATGAACCTTCTCTGTAGACACCAGACTAGTTGATCACGACTAGTCCTGTGTAACCTATGAACCTTCAATGTAGACACTAGACTAGTTGATCACGACTAGTCCTGTATTTCCTATGGACCTTCTATGTAAACACCAGATTAGTATCTGTATTGTATTTCGGAAATGTTGGTATTGCTTCTCTCTGTAAACCCTGTTTAATATGAATACAAGTTTACCAAGATAATTCTGTGTTTGTAATTGCCCCTGAAAGACCTCCCACCTTGAGACTCTAAATAATTCCAGAGATAAACCTTTTCAATCTTGCAATCCCGGAAGATTTCAACACCTAAAAGACTTTCTGGTACCAACCCAATGATAATGTAGGAAGAATTACGTATGGTTTATTTGTACCATTTATTATCCAGCCTATATACTTAATAATTATTTGAGGACACACTTCATGGATCAGTCAGAATGTGGTCAAAGGGAGGCAACTGCAATTTATTTAAAAGAAAAATAATTTGTTCAAGGACTTTCAAAACAAAAAATATTTCATAGTAATACAATTTTATTGAAATAAGACAATTCAATATGCAGAAGAAATTAACATTACTTTATTGTATATTTCTTGTTAAAGTTGTTGTTTTCCTCCAATTTTCGTCCATTGCTCACATTTTAAACATCGTTTCAATCAAATGCAATGTCCAGGGCTTGTTTAACAATTAAGATTAATTGAAAACTTGTTTCCTGATAGCCGTTCACCACAAATTGCTCGGTCATCAATTCGATACACGAGTAATAATGTCAACAAACAATGATCTTAAGCTTTTTTTTTCTGGAGAATAGAATAATCAGAGAATACATAGCCTGGACAAACAAGAGGAGAAGAAAAAACAATTACGTTCCCCCAGAATGTATAATTAGTTAATTGGCTATCTAATCAAAATAACTGCTCCCTCGTCACGTACAGTCTTTGCTAACTATTCAACAAACGTTAATCTAAATTCATTAAATTAAAATAACTTTACGTTTTGTAAAAAGTAGAAGAAATGGAAAATATTTTTATCTACACAAGAGGTTTTAAATTCTCTTTCCAGTATTTCCAAACAAAAACTAGCGGGTGGTCGTGCGTTCAGCGGAGAGTATACCGATAACAGAACGGAATTAATTTTGTTACAAAAACGGAAAGATTTTTGAATTTCTTTGCTCCTCCCAAAAATACACGTCTTGTAAATACCAATGACGTCCAATCATAGCTTTTACAACGACCATGATACCAAAATGTATTAACTTGACAAGATTAGGGAGACCAATATAGCTGAAATGTCAGACTATTATACACCCCAATACCCCCTAAAACAAAAATGAAATGTATTACAAATAAAATTAAAAATAAATGATAGTTTTACAGATTAGGAACACATATTATGAAAATTATATATTCAAAAATAAAGAAGTAAAAACAAAAAAAGCAACAAACAACCGCCCCCCCCCCCCCCACCCCACCCCCAAACAAAAAAAACCATATTAAAAAGAAAACAGAACTAAAGCAACAATAAAAAAACAACCAAAACAAATATCCCCCAATAAAAAACAAAAAAACAAAAACAAAGTGTAAACAAAGCAAACAAAAAACGATACAGAAATATAAGCAAAACAAAATAAAAAAAAACCCCAACAATATACATGCCAAAACAAACCAATTAACAAACAAACAAGCAAGAAGTCCCCCCCCCCCCCCCCAAAAAAAAACAAAAGGGAAAAGAAAGACAAAATGGATGAAAAGAAAAATTAATATTCAGGTGAGTTACATAGTAATATTGTGTCAGAGTTAGAACTCACAGATGAGTTTACTTCAATTAACACGAAGCCCAACATTTTAGTTATATGTGATAAATTAAGTTATAATATAATCCTACAAACAGTACAACATTTTTACTCCAGAGTTATCCTAGGAATTGATTACAAATTAAGAGTTTTAGATAACAATATTTATCTATCTTATATTTAATTATCTGATCCATTTCTAAATGTTCTTTGTTTTGTGTAATACCTTGATGTATATTATATATATGTAATAATAAATAATTATGTATCTATTATTCATCAATAGTATTTGATTTGTGGATGTCCCTGATAAATCCACTTTACATCCCCTTCCTTCCCCAGTACCACCACCCTCCCATCATCTTCAGATGTCCTATCAATAACTACTATATCACAATTTACATCTGTGATTCTGAATGGGTAAGTAAATAATCTTTGTTTATGTTTGTTATATTGATAGGATTGTTTTACTTTATTAGATTAGGAACACATATTATGAAAATTATATATTCAAAAATAAACAAAAAAAGCAACAAACAACCGCCCCCCCCCCCCCCCCCCCCCCCCACACACACAAAAAAAACCATATTAAAAAGAAAACAGAACTAAAGCAACAATAAAAAAACAACCAAAACAAATACCCCCAATGAAAAACAAAGCAACAAACAACCGCCCCCCCCCCCACCCCCAAACATAATAAAAAGAAAACAGAACTAAAGCAACAATAAAAAAAACCAACCAAAGCAAAAAAAACAAAAACAAAGTAAAATAAGCAAACAAAAAACGATACAGAAATATAAAAAAAAAAAACAAAAACAAAAACAAAACAAAATACATACCGAAACAAACAAATTAACAAACAAACAAACAAACAAACAAACTAGAAGCCCCCCCCCCCCCCCCCCTCCCAAAAAAAATAGGAAAAGAAAGACAAAATGGATGAAAAGTTAATATTCAGATGAGTTACATAATAATATTGTGTCAGAGTTAGAACTCACAGACGAGTTTACTTCAATTAACACGAAGCCCAAAATTTGAGTTATCTGTGATAAATTAAGTCATAATTTAATCCTACAAACAGTACAGCATTTTTACTCCAGAGTTATCCTAGGCATTGATTACACATTAAGAATTCTAGATAACAATATTTAACTATCTGATCCATTTCTAAATGTTGTTTGCTTTGTGTAATACCTTGATGTATATTGTATCAATGTAATAATAAATAATTGTTTAACTTATTCATCAATAGTACAGTCACATAATTTAAACTGTTCATGGTTATATTAAAAAATAATTGTTTGCTCTTTAAAAGCAAATGTACTATACTACAAGGAGTACACAGTTTGACAGCATCTGATTACCCTTTTTGTATCCTTTAACTTTCCATATTGAGATAATATTTATATACATCAAATCTTATGATTAATCTTCCTTAATGTTATCTTAAAATGAGATTAATCAATATCAAAACTTTGGAAATATAAAGTTAAACTGTTCATGGTTATATTTTTGATTCAAATCAATGATCTAAATGTGCATTGAAGTGTATCAGGCGGTGTATTATTCCATTCAAAGTTGTATAATGTGTACTTTAGCATCATCAGCTTCACCTTTATATGTATTACAACCAACCCATAACTGTCCCAAGGTATCAATACCAAGTGACACTGGAAGTATAACCCCCTGATCTGACATGACTTTATATGTCAGTAGTTCTCCCCCTCCTGATATAACATGTAAGGTATGGTTGTCACAATCAGCCACTATAACATTACCTACTGATGTTGTCACTATACCTAAAGGGTTAAATGTTTTATCTTCTGTATTGATTTCTGGATGTCCCTGATAGATCCACTTTACATCTCCTTCCTTCCCCAGTACCACCACCCTCCCATCATCATCAGATGTACTATCAATAACTACTATATCACCATTTACATCTGTGATTCTGTATGGGAGAGTAAATAGTCTTTGTTTATGTTTGTTATATTGATAGGATTGTTTTTCTTTCTTATTCTCCCCAAATACAATAATTTTCCTACAACTTTTTTCTGTCAGTTTGAATGTACATTCCTCCACTACACCCAGTATAATGTCATTGTTATTTGTTACATGGATTCCAGTTGGTAGGAGTGGTGACAACGAAAGGAATGGTTTGATTTGCCCTGATTGTGTTATTAGTTTGACATCTGAACTGACAACAATAGAAATAAGAATGTCATTACTTTTTGTTAGCGTCATGTCATAAGTCTTAACGGGGATTTCCTTGATTGTTTTGATCTTAGCATCAATTACTACTTGTTTTAAAACATCTGATGCATTACTATAAATCCAAGTTTTATTATCCTGAGATACTAAACAGTCAACAACGGAAAAATCTGTTATATAGCTTTTTAGCACTTTCAGTTCTATATCATGTGCTATATTTGATAGTTTGACTGAAGTAAGAATTCCAAATGATTTAGAAATGTGTTGTTCTCCTGACAGAAATTCTTGTATTTCAGGACGTAACTTCGTAAAAGACAAGTCTGAGATACAGCCTCCATGTTCTGCAGCAACTGCAAAAATAATTGTTGCCTTTGTTGATTCTATGCCTGACTGTATTTTTTCTTGCTGATCTTCTAAAGTATTTCTAGTTTTGTCTATTTCTTTTGCCATCTCTGCAATCATATGTTTATTTTTACCCTTATTCTTTTCAATATTGTCCCTCAGTTCTTGAGCATATTTACTGATTTCTTCCTTCATTTTCTTTTCTCTCTCATCAATGTTTTTAATGGTGTCCACAGAAATAGAATCCCACATGAAATCATCTTTTTCAAGGAATTTATTTTCAGTTTGGCATCGAACCACATTTTGAGAAATTTTTTCTCGGATCACTTTCAATTGTTCTATCTTCTCCATACAAACTTGATCGATGGATTCTAAATCATGCCTCTTGTGAGAACTAGAAATACAATTGGAGCACACCAAGACGTCACAAGTTCGGCAGAACATAAAACTTAACTTACTTTTGTGAATTTGGCATCGAATATTGTCCGTACAGATAACTGTTGGTTGAACATCTATGAGGCCTCCAGATGACTTGATATCACGAATTTCATGCTCGATTGATGTTTGCACTTTTAAATGTATCTTTTTGCATTTGTCGCACATGAAAGTCTGACACTGGCGACATGTCCATTTGATTTCCGTTGTGGCTTCACAAAGTTCACAAGTTTTTGGTGTTTGTGCTCGCCGTATAGATTGAGAATAAGCCATCACAAATAATGATTGTTTTTCATATCCGACTTATTGTCAATATATTTGTTTTTCATATGCACTTGAATATATGCTTAAGTCAACGTCGAACCTATATACCAGGTAAATATAATCAAGCCGGAGGAATGGCCCATTATATTAAAGGGTGATATATAGATGGAAGCTGATATATAAAAATTAAATATGGTCTTGTCTATATAAAGTAATTTATTATTGTGTGATTAATTAATGATAACTAATAATTTGGGGAGATAGCTGTTCATCATTTAGAATATAACACGTTTCAAACTAAGTTGAATGAAGAAATATTTCCTCGTAACAAAATGGACTTGACCTCATTGTCAACTGAAATATTATACCTACACAAATAATAAAAGTTTGTTATGTCAAGCAAAATTATAGCAATTTAAAGTTTATGATACATGTTTTAAATATAGATAAAATACCAAGGAACCTAAAGGGGATAGTTTGAGAAATACCAGAGATAAGCATTAACATATTTGAAGCATGAAATAAATTTAAATTGGCTGAAAGACAAAACAAGTCAGTTTTCCAAACTCAAATTAATATTTGCCATCTTAAATAAACTAAAATATGTTCCCCTCTTGAATAACCCTTCATTCGATATGGTTCAAATATTCATGAACAAAATTATATTTACTTTTGTGACAAGAAGAACTTAGTAGCATTATCACTACTGACATACGTGCACTTTGTTAAGTAAGGGTTGACCTTGAAGCTTATCTTTTAGAAAGGAAGTCAAACATGACATGTTATTCAGTAATAACCCTCCCCCTTTTTTGTTGTATTAGCTCAGATCACTTATATTCATTACGTGTATATGCCATTAGTTGCTGTTCTTTCAAGTTACATTTATTTCTTTGTTATTTATTGCCTGGGAGAAGGGGAGATAATACATGGAACAAACACTACAGATTGAAGCCATAGCTTGGACAGACAGTCAAATGTAATACAAGGGACAAAACTCTAGATATTTAGCCCATACCTTGGACAGACAGTAAAAAGTAATACAATGGACAAAACTCTAGATATTTTAGCCAGGGGATATACATAGTTCGTCACGACTCAACAGTCACCACCAAATCAGCAGTCATGATGTGCTATGCACAGTATTCCAAAAACCATGTTAAAAATTATGAACAAAATTAATCTTTTTTATGCATTTGCCGTAAACATTCCATAAGAATAAGATGGCGACCCTCATACAAAGCTGTGCTGTGGCAGTAAAAGAACACACCCTAGGTTTGATCACAGGTTTCACAGTAATGATAAACCAGCGCTGAATATATTTTACAGGAAACTGTTTATTATTTGGGCAAGATACAAATCGCTTAAATATATATGCCATAATTCAAGTTAATCGAAACATGAAACCATCCTTCAATTGTGAATAGAGTCTCGACATTAAATCATTCTTTTTTTAAATACATTATATACATGGTCACCCAGTAGACCCAATTGTGACTCCACCTTCTACTCTACCTACGCTGCTGTTTGGTATGTTATTTTGCTTCAAACCCACGGACAACACACCACTGTTATCTAGTCAACTGTAAAATATTAATCTTCTCTGTATACATTAGGCTAGCTTCGTATCTTAAATTAAAATGATATGTATAAAACATTTCAATTTGTAATACTTTCTTATTTATAAACAAAATGTGTGTACCTTCGCGGAATATTTTCAAGAGAGAGTATAAATGTCTAACCCCAGATTCCGGATTGCCGCAATATGTCCTTATGTGAACCTCCAACCTTTAATGAATTACAAAACAATATATACACAACACTAGATTATCACGACTAGTCCCGTGTAACCTATGAACGAACATTTTTCTGTAGATATCAGACTAGTTTGTCACCACCAGACCTGCTTAACTTATGAATCGTCTCTGTAGACACCAGACTACTATACCACGATGTTTTTGTAATTATGAAAGCTTCTCTACTTTCATACAGACCTCTGCTCACATGTTTCGCACTCACATTGATAATATATGCTTCATATCACTCAAACATAGGTTATATAAAGCAGAGTTTGGCTATCCTGTTTCAGCTCCTAAAATTTGTTAAATTACATCGCTTTACAATGTTTCGATTTTTCCTTTATTTATAGGGTGGACACATTAAAGTTGCTGTTAACATAAGATCGACGAATATGGACACGAACAAGTTAAATTAAGACAAAAAGAGATGAAATAATAAAGAAATTGTTTTGAAAATAAATATGTAAACAGACAGTTAAGAAAGTGAGTGTGTGTGTGTGTTGTGTGGGGGGGGGGGGGGGGGGGGGGGGGGTATTTGTGTGCTACGTGCTCCCGTGCTCTCTTCTGGATGTTGAAAACTCAGGGATAAAAATTCATTCACTAAATTAATTAATTCTTAGTGTTTTTAAATAAGCTGTAAGAGTCAAATTAATGGCTCTGACTGTTCATCAAGTTAGTCATAGCCTTCATATAATAACATTTGACATGAATGCTTGTCTTCTTGTAATTTGAAGATCTAGATTATGACCTGTAATTACAGGTGTTTAAATCCATTTTAAATTTTCTCTCTTGGAATCGTCCGAATTTAAATAATTTCTAATCTAAGGGCTAAATAAGAGACAAGACTTGGATTAGGCTTGTTTGCTCGCAGTAACTTCCTCATATTTTCTTTGCGAAAAAATCTTTATTAAACGATACAAACACAAGCATCAATATACATGAAATACAATTTTGGCTTAAAAAAATATGCTCTGTAATATACTAAGCAGAACTACCAACACGAAGTTACTGAGAGTGTCCCCATTAATAGTTATACGTGTATCAGCTATTTATATCTCAGTGACAACCTGTCCGTATTGCCGCCAAAACCTTTCCCGTGCATTTTTTATTTCCAAATCAAACAGACCTTAAAAAACGTAACAAACCGGTTCTATTCTAAAGAAAACATTGAACTATAAAGGGAAATCCCATATTACCGAAATAGAAATACAAGTTGTTTAAATATAATGGTATCATATACCAAATCTTTCCAGACTGGGCTTTACTTTAAAGACATTGTCAATTATGTTTACATCAACATCAAGATGTGCTAAAAATTAGATAGGAGTTATTATTGTTTGACTGAAATCAATTAACTTTTGTAAATGTACGTAATATATTTTTGAGGAATAAGTGTTCAAAACAATCTCCCTCTTTTGGGCTCCAATCTCCCTCTTAGATATGTGTGATCTAACGTTGAACTCATTTTCATTATTGATTTACGTTACATCAATTCAAAATACGACTGATGTTGCATATAGAACCATGTATTCTGTTGTCAGGTGGCATCAGTCGTCGTCCGTCTGTCGTCAGTAAGCTTCATTTCATTCTCTTCCATCAGAAGTACTGTCAGAATTGAATTGGTGTGCTTAAATAAGTTTGAAGAATCAAGTTAATTGCTCTGACAGTTTATCAAGGTAATCATAACCTTCATATATTAACAACTGACATGGATTCTTGTCGTCATAAAATTTGATGATCTAGATTATGACTTGTAATTACAGATGTTTAAATACGTTGTTCTCAAGTTGCTTAAATATATTATCATATGATTGAACTTTTTCTAGTTTCTAATTGGCTGAAATCAACTTGAAAAGTAATGCATACGTGCGATCTCAACCTCAAATGAGCTAATATTAGCTCATAGGTAGTGTGAACTGTAATGTCACCCTCATTAGGGCTAAACATAGAAATATAGATTCCAGAATTCCACGTCCAATCAAATTTTACGTCTCTCGGCAACAGATGCGTTCTTACTAATTACCTTCGGTACATAATTAAATTAATAATGGCAGACGGTGGACAGATAGGGGTGTCTGGGGAACAAATTGGCGCTGTTTGGTGTTAATTCAAATTTGATTTAATGTCATATAATAAAACAGTTAATGACTCAATTTCGGTGAATACAAGGATTGATCAACCTCGGATGCCTCAGTGAATATCATGTTCCATCGGTTGATCAATCCTTGTATTCACCTCATCGAAAGTCATCAATTGTATAATGTTATCTAATACCAAATCTTTCCAGACTGGACTTTACTAAAAAGAATTTGTCAAATATTCATACATAAACATCAAAATATGTTAAAAATCAGATAAGAATATTTTAATATTTCCCGTAGTTTGTTAATACACGAGTTATAATTGTTTGACTGAAATTATTAATGAAAACGTACATAAAAAACTTAGAGTGTACGACGTTTTTCTGGAATAACCTTCAGAAATTGGGAGCAAGAAACCAAAGTGTTTAAACAGGATCACTAAAGTCAGCTAAGGTCACCTATGGCTGCGGGAGGAGAACCTTAGTTTTAATGATAATTACATTATTGAGGAACTGTAAATTTGAGCAACATCATATCTAGTAAACCACGTCAG
This sequence comes from Bathymodiolus brooksi, assembly GCA_963680875.1. NCBI lineage: Eukaryota > Metazoa > Mollusca > Bivalvia > Mytilida > Modiolidae > Bathymodiolus > Bathymodiolus brooksi. The sequence continues at coordinate 71,061,571 of OY804589.1, forward strand.
TTCCGAAACATTGACTACTAGGCGGATGCTACAACCGGGGACTAATAGTCCATAGGCAAAGGTATCGACCCAGTGATAGTAATAAACACGAAGATATCAAACTATATATTACGCGCTTCTTAAACTACCTACATCAGGGACGCACACAGTCAAATTAAGGTTGGAAAATCAAATAATTTTAATGGTTTTGGAAGCAAGTAAACCAAAGGGCCTAAACAGGATAAAACTTTGGTAAATGTATATAATATATTTTTGAGGGATTAGTGTACAAAGCAAAGTTCAAAAGTTTTTGGTGCTTGTGCTTTCCCTATGGATTTGATTAAATTTTGCTGCTGAACTCTTTTTAATCAATGTATTAATTAATCATATTTAATCATTTATGTGATTAGGAATGAATCATGTAATTATGGCTAATCATATGATTAGCTTAATCACAAGTTCAACAACGGACTCCAGACTAGTTTATCACGACTCATCCTGTGTAACCTATGAATCTTATCTGTAGACACCAGACTAGTTTATCACGACTAGTCCTGTGTATCCTATGAACCTTCTTTGTAGATACCAGACTAGTTTATCACGACTAGTCCTGTACAACCTATGAACCTTCTCTGTAGACACCAGACTAGTTTATCACGGCTAGTCCTGTGTAACCTATGAATCCTCTGTATACACCAGACTAGTTTATCATGAATAGTCCTGTGTAACCTATGAATCCTCTCTGTATACACCAGACTAGTTTATCACGACTAGCCCTGTGTAAGCTATGAATCTCCTATGTAGACACCAAACTAGTTATCACGACTAGTCCTGTGTAGGCTATGAATCTTCTCTGTAGACACCAGACTAGTTTATCACGACTAGTCCTGTGTTACCTATGAACCTTCTCTGTAGACACCATACTAGTTTATCACGACTAGTCCAGTGTAACCTATGAACCTTCTCTGTAAACACCAGATTAGTTTATCACGACTATTCCTGTGTAACCTATGAATCTTTCCTGTAGAAACCAGACTAATGTATCACAACTAGTCATGTGTAACCTATGAATCCTCTCTGTATACACCAGATTTGTTTATCACGACTAGTCCTGTGTAATCTGTAAACCTTCTCTGTAGACACCAGACTAGTTTATCACGACTAGTCCTATGCAACCAATCAATCCTCTCTGTAAACACCAGACTAGTTTATCACGACTAATCCCGTGTATCCTATGAATCTTCTCTGTAGACACCAGACTAGTTTATCACGACTAGTCCTGTGTAACCTATGCATCTTCTCTGTAGACACCAGATTAGTTTATAACGATTAGTCATGTGTAACATATGAATCTACTCGGTAGACACCGGACTAGTTTATCACGACTGATCCTGTGTTAACAATGAACCTTCTCTGTAGACACCAGACTAGTTTATCACGACTAGTCCTATGCAACTAATGAATCTTTTCTGTAGACACCAGACTAGTTTATCACGACTAATCCCGTGTATCCTATGAACCTTCTCTGTAGACACCAGACTAGTTTATCACGACTAGTCCAGTGTAACCTATGAACCTTCTCTGTAAACACCAGATTAGTTTATCACGACTATTCCTGTGTAACCTATGAATCTTTCCTGTAGAAACCAGACTAATGTATCACAACTAGTCATGTGTAACCTATGAATCCTCTCTGTATACACCAGATTTGTTTATCACGACTAGTCCTGTGTAATCTGTAAACCTTCTCTGTAGACACCAGACTAGTTTATCACGACTAGTCCTATGCAACCAATCAATCCTCTATGTAAACACCAGATTAGTTTATCACGAGTAATCCCGTGTATCCTATGAATCTTCTCTGTAGACACCAGACTAGTTTATCACGACTAGTCCTGTGTAACCTATGCATCTTCTCTGTAGACACCAGATTAGTTTATAACGATTAGTCATGTGTAACATATGAATCTACTCTGTAGACACCGGACTAGTTTATCACGACTGATCCTGTGTTAACAATGAACCTTCTCTGTAGACACCAGACTAGTTTATCACGACTAGTCCTATGCAACCAATGAATCTTTTCTGTAGACACCAGACTAGTTTATCACGACTAATCCCGTGTATCCTATGAATCTTCTCTGTAGACACCAGACTAGTTTATCACGACTAGTCCTGTGTATCCTATGAATCCTCCGTAGACACCAGACTAGTTTATTACGACTAGTCCTGTGTATCCTATGCATACTCTCTGTAGACACCAGACCAGTTTATCAGGACTAGTCCCGAGTATCATATGAATCTTCTCTATAGAAACCAGACTAGTTTATTAGGACTAATCCCGTGTATCCTATGAACCTTCTCTGTAGACACCAGACTAGTTTATCACGACTAGTCCAGTGTAACCTGTGAACCTTCTCTGTAAACACCAGATTAGTTTATCACGACTATTCCTGTGTAACCTATGAATCTTTCCTGTAGAAACCAGACTAATGTATCACAACTAGTCATGTGTAACCTATGAATCCTCTCTGTATACACCAGATTTGTTTATCACGACTAGTCCTGTGTAATCTGTAAACCTTCTCTGTAGACACCAGACTAGTTTATCACGACTAGTCCTATGCAACCAATCAATCCTCTCTGTAAACACCAGACTAGTTTATCACGACTAATCCCGTGTATCCTATGAATCTTCTCTGTAGACACCAGACTAGTTTATCACGACTAGTCCTGTGTAACCTATGCATCTTCTCTGTAGACACCAGATTAGTTTATAACGATTAGTCATGTGTAACATATGAATCTACTCTGTAGACACCGGACTTGTTTATCCCGACTGATCCTGTGTTAACAATGAACCTTCTCTGTAGACACCAGACTAGTTTATCACGACTAGTCCTATGCAACCAATGAATCTTTTCTGTAGACACCAGACTAGTTTATCACGACTAATCCCGTGTATCCTATGAACCTTCTCTGTAGACACCAGACTAGTTTATCACGACTAGTCCAGTGTAACCTATGAAACTTCTCTGTAAACACCAGATTAGTTTATCACGACTATTCCTGTGTAACCTATGAATCTTTCCTGTAGAAACCAGACTAATGTATCACAACTAGTCATGTGTAACCTATGAATCCTCTCTGTATACACCAGATTTGTTTATCATGACTAGTCCTGTGTAATCTGTAAACCTTCTCTGTAGACACCAGACTAGTTTATCACGACTAGTCCTATGCAACCAATCAATCCTCTCTGTAAACACCAGACTAGTTTATCACGACTAATCCCGTGTATCCTATGAATCTTCTCTGTAGACACCAGACTAGTTTATCACGACTAGTCCTGTGTAACCTATGCATCTTCTATGTAGACACCAGATTAGTTTATAACGATTAGTTATGTGTAACATATGAATCTACTCTGTAGACATCGGACTAGTTTATCACGACTGATCCTGTGTTAACAATGAACCTTCTCTGTAGACACCAGACTAGTTTATCACGACTAGTCCTATGCAACCAATGAATCTTTTCTGTAGACACCAGACTAGTTTATCACGACTAATCCCGTGTATCCTATGAATCTTCTCTGTAGACACCAGACTAGTTTATCACGACTAGTCCTGTGTATCCTATGAATCCTCCGTAGACACCAGACTAGTTTATTACGACTAGTCCTGTGTATCCTATGAATACTCTCTGTAGACACCAGACCAGTTTATCAGGACTAGTCCAGAGTATCATATGAATCTTCTCTATAGAAACCAGACTAGTTTATTAGGACTAGTCCTGTGTTTCCTATGAATCTTCTCTGTAGACACCAGACTAGTTTATCACGACTAGTCCTGTGTAACCTATGAATCTTCTCTGTAGACACCTGACTAGTTTATCACGACTAGTCCTGTGTGACCTATGAACCTTCTCTGTAGACACCAGACTAGTTTATTAGGACTAATCCTGTGTTTCCTATGAATCTTCTCTGTAGACACCAGACTAGTATCTGTATTGTATTTCGGAAATGTCGGTAAAGAAAGGTAATAACAAAATTACCGAACTCCGAACAATCTTACAAAGGGAAAGTCAAAACTCATAATTATATAAACAGACAAAATCAGTCAACAACCGGAAAACTGTGAAAACCGTAATGACCCTGACTTGGTACAGGCATTTCTAAAGAAATGGTGGGTTTTGCTTCTCTCTGTAAACCACGCTGAGAATGAACAATTTTGTTTAATATGAATACAAGTTTAGCAAGATAATTCTGTGTTTGTAATTGTCCCTGAAACACCTTCCGCCTTGGGACTTAAACAATTCCAGAGATAAACCTTTTCAGTCTATTGCAATCCCAGAAATTTTCAACACCTAAATGACTTTTCTGGTACCAACCCAAATACCAGATGTTATATGATATAACTGAAAAGTGTATACGTACAAACTAATATTTAGTTACTTTTAATGTTGACTGAACCAATTGAAGGTGTAAACGAACCTTCATCGATACAGACCGTGATACACACTAGGGACAACAATGGTGGTATAACAGTTTACTTAGTCAGTGGTAGGACAAAAAGACAGACACAAACGTCAATTGTAGGTCCATCAAGGGTACGTCAGATGACGGACAACTGGACCGGAATCACCATCGCTTTGACCAAGGGTAAACCGGCTGACCTAAAATGAAAAGGATTGTGATGTTCAATGTTTAAATAGGAAAACAGACGGTCGGACTCAGGTAGTTAACCAGTCATGTTGGGCAAGCATACCAATATTTATAAATGAAAGGATTTCACAAAAGGACAGACACAAACCTCAATATTAGGTTCTTCAAGTGTACATCAGAGCAAGGACAACTGTGCCGGAATCGACGGCCTTTTGACCAATGGTGAGTAGGCCGACTTAAAATTATATAGGGTTGTAATGTTTAATGATTAAGTGGGAAAACAGACTGTTAGAATCAAGTAGGTAACCTGAGATGTGGGCAAGTTTATCAATATTTACAAATGAAATGATCTAACAAAATCAACTCCTCGAGTCACTAAAAAGAGGAAGAACTCAATTTTCACCAATGATAATGTAGGAAGAATTACTTATGGTTTATTTGTCCCATTTATTATCCAACCTATAAACTTAATAATTATTTGAGGACACACTTCATAGACCATTGAGAATGCGGTAAAAGGGAGGCAACTGCAATTTATTTAAAAGAAAAATAATTTGTTCAAGGATTTTCAAAACAAAAAATATTTCATAGTAATGCAATTTTATTGAAATAAGACAATTCAATATGCAGAAGAAATAAACATTATTTTATTGTATATTTCTTGTTAAAGTTGTTGTTTTCCTCCAATTTTCGTCCATTGCTCACATTTTAAACATCATTTCAATCAAATGTAATGTCCAGGGCTTGTTTAAGAATTAAGATTAATTGAAAACTTGTTTCTTGATAGCCGTTCACCACAAATTGCTCGGTCATCAATTTGATACACAAGTAATAATGTCAACAAACAATGATCATAAGCCTTTTTTTCTGGAGAATATAATAATTAGAGAATGCATAGCCTGGACAAACAAGAACAGAAGAAAAAACAATTACGTTCCCCCAGAATGTATAATTAGTACAGACTGTGGCTATCTAATCAAAATAACTGCTTCCTCGTCACGTACAGATTTTGCTAAATATTCAGGAAACGTTAATCTAAATTCATTAAATTAAAATAACTTTACGTTTTGTAAAAAGTAGAAGAAATGGAGATTATTTTTATCTACACAAGAGGTTTTAAATTCTCATTTCCAGTATTTCCAAGCAAAAACTAGCGGGATGTCATGCATTCAGCAGAGGGTATACCGATAAAAAAACCGAATTCATTTTGTTACAAAAACGGGAAATTTTTTGAATTTCTCTGCTCCTCCCAAAAATATACGTATCTTTAATACCAATGACGCCCAATCATATCATCAATAGCTTTTCTAACAACCACGATACTAAAGTTGATTAACTTGGCAAGATTAGGGAGACGAAAATAGCTGAAATGTCAGATTATTATACACCCCAATCCCCCCTAAGAGAACGAAAAGAAAAACACGAATGAAAAGTATTACAAATATAATTGAAAATAAAGGATAGTTTTACAGAATAGGAACACATATTGTGAAAATTATATATTCAAACATAAAGACAAAAATAACCGAGCAACAAACAACCGCCCGCCCCCACAAACAAATAAAAACAAACAGAACTAAAGCAAATTTAATAAGCAAAAAAAAAACAAAAAAAAAAAACAAATACCCCCCCCCCCCCCCTCAAAAAGAAAAGAAAACAAAACAAAACAAAAAAAGGATACAGTAATAAAAGGAAAAAAAACAACAACAAAACTTAACAAAAAAAAAAAAAAACAGAAACAAAACATAACAAAATACAAACCATAATAATCAATTAACAAACATACAAACAAGAAATATGATTGAAAAGTTAACATAGAGATGAACACAAATCTGTGAAATCAAGTTTAATTAAATAGGATGACGAGGTGGAAAATGTTGGAATTACACGAGTATCCCCCCCAAAAAAAAACATTAACAGAAAAGAAAAACAAAATGAATGAAAAGTTAATATTCAGATGAGTTACATACTATTCTTGTGTCAGAGTTAGAACTCACAGATGTGTTTACTTCAATTAACACGCAGGTACTCCTACAAACAGTACAACATTTTTACTCCCGAGTTATCCTAGGAATGGATAACTCATTTTGAGTTCTAGATAACAATATTTAACTATCTTAGTGTAAACATATTTTATTAATCAATACATATGAATATAGTACAACAATTTAAATACAACAATAGTAATGACTATGAATTAATTAAGAGGATCCGAAAACAAGTTATTAAACTTATATAAATCCGTATCTTATATTTAACTATCTGATCCATTTCTAAATGTTCTTTGTTTTGTGTAATACCTTGATGTATATTATATAAATGTAATAAATAATTATGTTTAGCTTATTCATCAATAGTACAGTCATAATATAAACTGTTCATGGTTATATTAAAAACAACTGTTTGCTCTTTAACAGCATAGGTACTATGCTACAAGCAGTACACATTTTGACAGCATCTGATTACCCCTGTGGTATCTTTTAACTTTTCATATTGAGATCATATTTACATGCATCAAATCGTATGATTAATCTTACTTATTGTTATCTTAAAATGAGATTAATCAATATCAAAACTTTGGTAATATAAAGTTAAACTGTCCATGGTTATATTTTTGGTTCATTTTTTTGCTCTTTTACCAACTAACCCCTTTCAACAGGCAAATATTTAAATGAATGATCTAAATGTGCATTGAAGTGTATCAGGTTGTGTATTATTCCATTCAAAATTTTACAATGTGTACTTTAGCATCAGATTTACCTTTATATGTATCACAACCAACCCATAACCGTCCACATGTATCAATATCAAGTGACTGTGGATATATAACCCCCTGATCTGACATGACTTTATATGTAAGAAGTTCTCCTCCCTCTCCTGATATAATATGTAAGGTGTGGATTTTATAATCAGCCACTATAACATTACCTACTAATGTTGTCACGAAATCTCTAGGGTCAAATTGATTATCTTCTGTATTGATTTGTGGATGTCCCTGATAGCTCCACTTTACACCCCCTTCCTTCCCCAGTACCACCACCCTCCCATCATCATCAGATGTACTATCAATAACTACTATATCAGTATTGACATCTTTGATTCTGTATGGGTAAGTAAATAGTCTTTGTTTATGTTTGTTATATTGATAGGATTGTTTTTCCATCTTATTCTCCCCAAATACAATAATTTTCCTACAACTATTATCTGTCGGGTTGTATGCATCTCCACCCTCTACTACACCCAGAAGAATGTCATTGTTATTAGTCACATGGATTCCAGTTGTTATTAGTGGTGCCACAGAGATGAATGATTTGATTTTCCCTGATTTTGTTAATAGTTTGACATCTGAACTGTCAATAATAGAAATAAGAATGTCATTATTTTGTGTCTTAGCCATGTCATATACGCTAACAGGGCTCTCCTCGCTGGTTTGGATCATATCATCCACCACTACTTGTCTTAAAACATTTACCGCATAACTAGAAATCCACGCTGTATTATAATCCAGTGATGCTAAATCTGTAACACTTGGTAAATCTGTTGTATAACTTTTTAGCACTTTAAATTCTGTATCATGTGATTTGCTTGATAATTTGACTGTAGTTAGAATTCCAAATGATTTAGAAATATGTTGTTCTCCTGAAACAAATGCTTCTATTTCTAGACGTAACTTCGTAAAAGATAAGTCTGACATACTGTCTCCATGTTCTGCAGCAGCTGCGAAAATGATTTCTGCACGAGTTGATTCTATGGCTGATCGTATTTTGTCTTGCTGAACTTCTAAAGTAATCTTAGTTTTGTCTATTTCTTTTGTCTTCTGTGAAATCATTTGTTTATTTTTTCTGTTTTTCTTTTCAGTATTTTCTCTCAGTTCTTGAGCATATCTACTAATTTCTTCTTTCATTTTCGTTTCTCTCTTGTCAATGTTTTCAATGGCATCAACAGAAATAGATTCCTACACCAAATCATCCTTTTCAAGGTCTTTATTTTCAGATTCGCATAGAACCAAATTTTGAGAAATTTTGTCTCGAATTGCTTTTAATTTTCCATCTTTTCCATACAAACTTGATCGATGGATTCTAAATCATGCTTCTTGTGAGAACTAGAAATACAATTGGAGCACACCAACACGTCACAAGTTCGGCAGAACATAAAATTTAACTTACTTTTGTGAATTTGGCATGGAATATTGTCCGTGCAGATAACTGTTGGTTGAACGTCTATGAAGCCTCCAGATGTCTTGACATCAATAATTGTATGCTCGATTGTCGTTTGCACTCTTTGATGTATAGTGTTGCATTTATTACACATATACGTTTGACAGTTTAGGCACCTCCATTTAATATTAGTATCTGTTAAGCAAAGTTCACAAGTTTTTGGCCCTTGTGCTTTCGGTATAGACTGAGAATATGCCATCACACACAATGAATTCCTTTACTGTACAAATTCAAAATTATATTTTTATATCATACTTATGGTCAATATAGTTTCTTCATATGCACTTTGAATATATAATACATGTATAGTTAACTTCGAATGTTGATCTTGTCTTCTATGTACCAGGTAACCCGAATAATCCAGTCGTTATATTACGCTTTGCTATACCAGCGATAGTCCCGATAGAGGGCGCAGTATTATTCGAGTTATGTACCAGGTAAATATCATCAAGTCTGTGGAATGGTCTATTACATTGAAGGGGATATACATTTGAAAGCTGATATATGCACACATAAATTAAAAATAATCTTTTCTATATACATTTGTAATATTTTTCATTGTTTTTTTTATTGATTATTTATTCCCAATAAATTGGGAAAATATATGTGCATCTTTTAAAATGTAACAATTTTCCAACTACGTTTGATAAAAGCAATATTTCACCGTGACAAAAATGGACCTTACTTCCTTGTGAACTGAAATATTTTACCTGCACAAATAATAAAACTTTGTTATGTCAAACTAAATTATAGCAATCTAAAGTTAGAGATATATGCTTCAGATATAGATAAATTATCAGGGGACCTAAAGGGGACAGTTTGAGAAACACCAGATCTAAGCATTAACATGTTTGAATCGTGACATAAACTTAAACTGATTAAAGGAAGAAAAAAAGGTCTTCCACAACACAATGCATAGCTAATTAATATTTGCTGTCTTAATCAAACTAAAATGTGTTCCCCGCTAGAGTAACCCACCATTAGATATTGTTCAAATATTCATGCACAAATTTATATTTATTTTGCTGACAATTTAGTAGCATTATCATTACTGAATAAACACTAACCTTATTTGTAAAGCTAGGGCTGATTTTGATACTTAACTTTTATTAAGGAAGTCAAACATGAAATGCTATTCAGCAATAACCCCCCTTTTTGTTTTATTAGCTCCGATCAGTAATATTCATTCCGTGCATATGCCATTAGTTGGTGTCCTTTGAAGTTAAATTTATTCCTTTGTTTTTTATTGCCTTGGTATGTAACATCAAGTGAGCAGTATTGATGCTATGTTCACTACAAGGATAACTGAATCATGTAGGTACAGTAAGAATGTTGGTAAGTCTATGAGTGAGTGAATGATTGGTATGTAACATCAAGTGAGCAGTATTGATGCTATATTCACTACAAGGATAACTGAATCATGTAGGTACAGTAAGAATGTTGGGTACGTCTATGAGTGAGTGAATGATTGGTATGTAACATCAAGTCAGCAGTATTGGTGCTATATTCACTACAGGGATAACTAAACCATGTAGGTACAGTAAGAATGTTGGGTACGTCTATGAGTGAGTGAATGATTGGTATGTAACATCAAGTGAACAGTATTGATGCTATATTCACTACAAGGATAACTAAACCATATAGGTACAGTAAGAATGTTGGGTAAGTATATAAGTGAGTGAATGATTGGTATGTAACATCAAGTCAGCACTATTGGTGCTATATTTACTACAAGGATAACTAAATCATGCAGGTACAGTAAGAATGTTGGGCAAGTCTATTAGTGAGTGAATGATTGGTATGTAACATCAAGTGAGCAGTATTGATGCTATGTTCACTACAAGGATGACTAAATCATGTAGGTACAGTAGGAATGTTGAGTAAGTCTATTAGTGCGTGATTATTGTTTTGTAATATCAAGTGAGCAGTATTGATGCTACATTCACTACAAGGATAACTAAAAGAATAATTAATTACGTAAGTACAATGACTGGGTAAGTTTCTCTGTATTGAATGCCTCTCTGAAACTGATATTATCAACATGCTCGATTTTTTAATTGACAACATATTTGTTATGTTTCTTGGACGTGTTTTTCAACAGACAGTCGGCATTCCTATGGGTACAAACTGTGCTCCTCTTCTCGCCGACTTGTTCCTTTATTCGTATGAGCCATATTTCATGCAACGACTAAAGAAAAGTCCCGGTACCGTGCCATGGCCATGTAATGATGTATGATTGCATGTTCTGGACCTGGGTCTGCTCACAGGAACCGTAACAATCAAAGCAGAAAATGACACAAATCCCTATATATCTGATACAGAACTATTATGCTGAATTTTAATCGACTCATTTCAAAGTAATATCTTGCTAATAACAGGCATAGGGCACTGGCCTTTCTATCCACGGTGGCGTTCTCGGTATCAGGTGAAATCGGCACCTATCTAAATAGTCAAATCGGCACCTTATGTTTTAGTTCTGCACCCGTCATGGTCAAGTTGGCATCAGTATTAAAAGTAATATACAATGAAGTAATAATAAAATATTTATATAAATATAAAAAAAGAAAGTTGAATTTATTAACTAGTATTGTATATAAATCTATACAATCAATCAACGAAACATTGTTAGTTATTACAATTAAATTTGATTGCTTTTAATTAATTTTACTTTTCCTTTAATAAAAATAAATACTTGTAATATAAATTAAATACATCTAACATGCTGCATAATTAACATTTGATGTGTTTCTTTTGAATATACTCTGGAAATCTTTGATGTTGCAATATAGAGGGAAAGACAATACAGCCTACACCTAAGCCATCATAATTATTTTGAGAAAATTTAGAAAAACAGAGGCTTAAATTTGAAATAAAATGTATTAACTCTCCATATCGTTTCTTTATATAATATTATATACATCAAAACAATATTGTGAAGCAGAATATGAACATTTTACACTGATATTAAGACATATTTCATTCACATAAAAAAAATGTACATATACATTCAAATATTAAACATATTTTTATATATATTATATATTGTGGTAAATTTTGTTAAATAATTATTATTTAATTTTGGAAAATACCATTGTGCATTAATCTTGGAGAAAATTCTTATGCATTAATTTGGAATAATCTAATTTTGGAAAAAATTATGTTTTGAATTATATGGTTTACAGGCTGTCAGAATTGATTTTTTATTAAAAGTTGCCAATATTCGATGTTTTATACTAATAAAATATTCTGAACAAAAAGCCAGGTTTAAAAAATCTGGTATTATGTCGTAATTAGTGAAAAGAATTTGAATGTTTAACATTGTATATCTGTTTGTGGAATTAAGAAATAATTCTCGGATGCCGGGCTCTATGCTTATTTTAACTTGGGTAGGCATTATCTGAGAATTATTTCGATTCTAACAGGGCATTTACGATAATTGTATGCATTCAAGCGTTTCTAGACAGAGGTTATTTTTGGGCGCTGTTCCAAATACCTCCCGCTATTATTTACAAGAATATATAACGCTACAGAAACGTTGATAAAAAATTGATAACGATCAAAAATTAGTTTCATCTAATTTTTTTTGTATATTTATTATTTTTATTCTTTTAATTTAACATACATAAAGTACAAATATTCAAAATACGCTGTCGATTAGATATGCCTTCTGCACATGTGCTTATGGTGTTTTGTGCTATTTAGAGCCTCCTATTGTTTTTAAAGCGAAAGTAGCATGCCATGTTAGAATCGCCATTAGCACATGACCTAATTTTGAATCGGCTGCAGTTCCGAAGTTTGCCGAGCAGCGTATGATAACTGCTATAAATAACTGAGGAAGTATGTTGCATGTAAATTCATTAGAATTAATATAATTTAAGAAATATATCTATGAAATTGGATCCCGGGGTAATCAGTTAATATTATATAATGGTATTTAGTAAGAAAGACAAACCCAAACTGTGGAAAGGGGCCCGATAAAGGGAAAATTGTAAACAAATTGCATTGCATATTATTGACAACACTTGAGTTGGCTTGATTATTTTTTTTTAGAAAAAAACAGACATGAAGTTCTCTAATTCAAAAGAGATATCACCTAGCGTTTTCTCCTGAAAAAAAGATCTAAATAAAAAACTAGGATGCAAGTAGATCTTGTACTACGGTTATTTTCTATAAAAAAAATGTGCTGCTTTATCATTTTTACAGAAATAAATTTTGTAAATAATTATTTTAATGTGTTTAAAAATATCGGTTTCCATTGAAGTACACTACCGCTAATTATTACGGTGAACCAAGAGACATCCCGAACATATACATGGATCTATAAAACTATTTGTATTTGTTTTTCGTAAACAAACAACATTTTGGTGCCATTTTGGAAAGGGGATGCAATGCGGTATTGTGCTACGGGAAATGTTGACCGAACTTTTTGTCCGAAGGTACTTTCAACAAAACGAACTTTTGATTTATTTTTTTCTCATTTCTGTGACATAAGATCATAGTTCTCATATCAAATATGTTCATATATGCGAAGATTGGCAATTCAAAATTCGTCGAAATGCACGGGATGCATCCGACATTCGACGCTTACCCGAATGTTTTCACTGTCAGGTCGTATGAATATTGGGCGGGTTAACATTGAATTCTTTCCTGGTTGGAAGAAAATCAAACAGCGACATATTTCCTTCGTTCTATGCTTTTTACTTATGATATTATGAAAAATTTCAACTGCAATTAGGCCAAAAAAAAAATATGTGTTTACAGTCACCCGACCGACCCTACTTTTCAGCCGCCGACCCCAACCTTTTTAATTGGTAATTGTTCGACCCTAATTTTTGCTAGCGACCCTATCAATTTTTTCACTAAATTCGGATAACCATTTTTGTTGTTTAATCAGCACCAATGTTTTATTTATTCAACCGCTAGCTTTTTGTCGAAATTGAGAGCAAAGAAGGTAGAAAAACTGTGTAGCTCATCATAAAACAGCTTCAACAAATGACGGCTTACCGGAAATTTCAGAAATGAAATATCGGATTCCGGAACCGGGAACGACTATTTCCGATTTTGCCGATAGTGAAAAAAAAATGCAGACCGACCGACCCTAGATTTATTTGACATGTGACAGTAAACACACACATTTTTTTTTTGGCCTTAGTATATGACATCGAATAATGGCAACTTTTAATATAAACAAAAAATTCAATTCTGACAGCCTGTATGCCTTTAAGAAAATTATGAGTTTGAATTGTTTAATTTTGGAAATAATTATTATGTATTTATTTTTTAATTTAAATTTGGAAAAAAAATTATGCATTAATTTTGGAGAAGATTATTATGCTTTATTTTTGAATTATTTAATTTAGGAGAAAATTGTTATGCATTAATTTTGAAATATTTAATTTATGAGACAACATTGAACAAAAGAAAAACCAAAATGACATGCATTCAACCTTTGACTTTATGTCAATTAATTTGATTCCAGAGTTAATAAGCTAGTAAAGGTGGAAAGGTTGGGTTTTATTGTTTAACTAGACGATGCAGTTAACAACAGTAGCTTGCGTGGAATGTCATGGAAAAGTAAAATATTCCGGACTGGATACAGGAAATGTCCCGTGAAAGCTTATTATCCAGCTGGTGAATGGAACGTGGAGGATGAATCTTGAATATGATGTCTGTAAAGGAACACCACACAAATCTTATACGGTCTGTGTTTTATGGAATGAGTAGTTAATATTTTAAACCAAAGAGAATAGCCTGTCATTCAATTTTTGAATGATGTTCCATTTAAATCTTATATAGTCTGTGTTTATAGTATAACCAGTTAATATTTTAAACCAAAGAGAATATATTGCCAGTCATTCAACTATTGAATAATGTTCCATTTAAATCTTATACAGTCTGTGTATATAGTACATGTATAACCAGTTAATATTTTAAACCAAAGAGAATAGCCTGTCATTCAATTTTTGAATGATGTTCCATTTAAATCTTATACAGTCTGTGTTTATAGTATAACCAGTTAATATTTTGAACCAAAGAGCCTGTCATTCAACTATTGAATGATGTTCTATTTTGATTTGTAAGATCCATATATACATGTACAAATTGAAAAAAAAATCCTGTAATAACAAGATGTGTCTTGATAATCACTCTTCCTGGTGATTTTTCACAGTGTAGAAAACCCAACGACCTGCCGTAATTCACTGACAAACTTCAACACATAATGTTGTACACCTCACCCTGAGTATGATTCGAACTCACAACATCAGTGGTGATTGACACCGATTTCATAGGTAGTTGTAAATCCAACTACCCTACGATCACGGCCCCTGGCTTTTCTTGAGGGGGACAATATTGTTTAGTTACATTTTACTATCTCATTGCATCTAAATTTAAAACTGGCCTGAAAAGAAGGGTGGCCTTTGTTGGGAGGGTCCTTATAAGAAGGGTGGCATTTGTTGGGAGGGTCCTTATAAGAAGGGTGGCCTTTGTTTGGAGGGTCCTTATAAGAAGGGTGGCATTTGTTGGGAGGGTCCTTATAAGAAGGGTGGCCTTTGTTGGGAGGGTCCTTATAAGGGTGGCATTTGTTGGGAGGGTCCTTATAAGAAGGGTGGCATTTGTTTGGAGGGCCCTTATAAGAAGAGTGGCATTTGTTGGGAGGGTCCTTATAAGAAGGGGGCCTTTGTTGGGAGGGTCCTTATAAGAGGATGACTTCTATAATTTGTAAAATAAGGTACAAATGTATATAAATAGAATTGGTTTCATAATCTGAGGGATGATTTTTTTCAGTTACCGGGTATTTAAATGATCTCAGCTATTTTCCTCTGACAAAAATATTCTGCAAGTTGCAGGACACGGTCAGAACAGTTAAAAAAGGATCTTATGAAAGGGATGTACATTTTGTAGATGGCTTCAGCTATTTTCAGTTATTTTATTTTCTTATCAGTACCGTCCGTGTCATTTATTTCAGCTGTCCCCAGGTGTCATCAAGAAACTGATATGTAAAGCACAGCTAGTGATTGAGTTACACCCTGATGGGCGTGGTCATTCCCAACAAAATTTACATTTAAAACCACAATTTCCTCATCAGATTCCAGAGATGAATCGGTTCTATGAAAAACTACTGGAAATTCAACAGTTAAAAGATGGTAGGTAAAGTATTATTTTTTCATGCCTTTACCGCTAGGCATAGAGAGCATTAAGTTTTACAACCGCATTGGCGACGTAATGGTTAGCTTACTCGCCTTAGTGCTGTAGTTCGTGCGTTCAAGCCCCGATCGAGTCAAACCAAAGAATATAAAATTGGTATTTGTTGCTTCTCTGCTAAGCACGCAGCATTAAGGAGAAGGAGCAAAGACTGGTTGGCTCGGAATCAGAATAATGTGTCCGAGTGGGGCGACATATCTAACCGCGGACTGCTGTTTCAGTGAACTAGCACTATAAAAATCCAATTAAGCATGTTGGTCTAGTACAAAGCAGACTTCATCATCATTTCATTGAAAATTAACTTGTTCTCACCATGAAAAATTACTGAGTTAGCGTTAAACAACAATCACTCGCTCACTTATTAAGTTTTACTCATGTTCGAATATCCGTCTGTATGTCCCACATTTGTTTTCCGCTCAATAACTCTAGTTCCCCCTTGCTAGGTGGCTGAACAAAATGAGGATTTTCTATGGCAAGTCATGTATGCTGCAAGCTAAAAGAAATGAAGGGTTATGGTGTTTAATGCCACTTTCAACAATATTTTTGTAATATCAAATTATCGTGGCAGTCAGTTTTATTGGTGGAGGAATCCGTAGTGCCTGGAGAAAACCACCGACCTGCCACACAAACCATTGACAAACTTTTATCACATGATGTTGTATCAAATACACCTTGCCATGAGCAGGATTCAAACTCACAACTTTAGTGGAGATAGGCACTGATTGCACAGTTAGTTGTAAATCCAACTCCCATGCGATCAAGACTACAACTCCTCCTAAATGAAGTTTAGCTTAAACATATTTTATTGTCTTATAAATGTACAATTAGATTGGAAACAAGTTATATCAACTTAGTATATCCGCTCTATGCAATAATGTTATATACATAAATAAGAAAATGACAGCAAGTTACATAATATAATAAATGTATACATGAATACATTTGATAAACAGAAGTAATGGGAAAAAAAGGGGGGTAAGGGGATTGAGTGCAAATAAATGATAACATCCTTAGTACAGAGTATAATTTCGTATCATTCAAATCTATTAGAATGGTGTATATATTTTTGGACATTTCTAAACACTATTAAATTGTTTTTGTCAGTTAAATTACCTAATTGAAGTGTATCCTTACTATCATGCATTCATGATATTATTTGGTTGAGTGATTTGTTTGCTACCAATAAGCTATGTTGATTTTTGAATGTGCAATGTACGTAGTCTAATAATTGAAGATTATTTTTTTTAGATATTTTATAAACAATCCCATTCTATTGTTTCAACTAGTGATTGGAATCTGTCCAGTTTTCAGAACTGATGAACCACATCCATGGTGTAATGGTTGTCATGCTCGCCTCGATCGGGTCAAATCAAAGACTTTAAAATTGATATTTGTTGTTTCTCCGCTAAGTACACAGCATTAAGATGAAAGAGAAAAGAATGATTGGCTTGGAAAATTGGAAAATCACATTGAAAATTTACTTTTTCTCGCCATGATAAAGCTGAATTGGCGTTAAACAGCAAACACTCATTCACTCACTCAGAACTGTATTTTTTGACAAGTTCAAATGTGTATTGACGAAGTGAATTTGAAGTGCAGGATAAAATGGCAAAACAATTTGTCGGTATGAAGACGAGAAAAATAAAAAAATGAAGTTAAGAATCTTTATATTTAAAAAAAACCCACTAGGAATCGTAATTAAGCACAAACCTTAAATGTCGATCATCGTATCAGAATCCGTTGTCAGACTAACTTGTTGATAATTTCGATGGTCGATCGATGCACCAATAGTTTCATTCCATTTCATTTTTGTATTTAATAGAGCCATTTAAAGCCAAAGCTGAGGTTGGAATGTCGCCATCACAGTTAATATTTTTCAGCACCAGCTCGACGCAATACAAACAGATGTCACCAGATACTTTTACAAGGTAAAGGTAAATTTCGTTGTTCACAAATTCACAAATAAATGAAGGAACGAAGTAAATCATGTCAGCAAAACATCCTGATTTTTAGTTTAAAGAATATTTTTTTCATTAAATTGCAGCATAGATGTATTCAGATATGTATATACTTACAAAGTTCAATGGGATTCAGAAACAAGTTATAAAAGTTATGTAAATATGTCTCCCTAATTAGATATTGATAACATTGGTAAACAGTGGTAAGTAAATGATCACGATGGGGAAAATAGTAGAAAAGCAATTACAGGTTAAATTGAAACAAAATATTAATATTAACAAAAATTATGTATCGAAATTACAAAGACAGAGCTGTCACGCACTATCCTCATGGTCTACAATATGCACAGTTCATGTGCAGTCTGGTCAATTCCTTTCCACATTTTTGTTCTATCAAATCTTTTTGTTCTGGCAATGTACCTTGACATAGTTTCAAATACCAAACTTTCATTTTCCTTTTTTAAGACTATACATCGAAAGTACTTATATTATGTATGGTTTCGTTCCTAATAGATATATAATTTGGACATTGCAGCAAGTACAAATGTAAGCATTAGTTTCTATTTTTCCACATGTACACAGCCCTGAATCAATAATATTTTTTTAAGAGATGATCTTTAAGGGAGCTACATTTGAGACGTACGTGTGTGAAAATAATCTGTTCTTTTCGTGATCCAAAATTAAAGTACATTTTTTTGTAATTTGATATTTTTATTTAAAAAACCTGATTTTTGTTCAATTTAATTAGAATTGTATCTTAAAGTCCTCCCCTTTTGTGTTGCTGGCATAAAGATCTAACGAAACCATGTAAAGGTGACCTTTAAACATCCAATCAAATTGTCACTTACCAAATGTTGAGGTACCACTGAAGACTGAAATTTTAGTGCATCTGAAATCTGTCCTGATAAGAGAGGTGGTCTTTGATGGGAGTGACCATATAAGAGAGAGACTACCATAAAATAAGGTAACTTAGTTGTTTTTACGATTTTATTTATTTATTGTAGTGTCAAATCAAAGGACAGTAGAAAACGTCTGTTGGAAGATGATAGCGATGAGGAAGATTGCAAAGAAAATCTAAGCAGGTGTTAGAGGAGGATGGCTGGTTTAACCCTGCCACTTGTGTATGCTGGTCCCGGGCAAAGCAGGGTTTGACATTAGCGATAGTTCGGTAGCCTGTGACAAGTAAAAATCTGGTTGGTTTGGGCTAATGAACATCGTGTGTTTCTTGTCCAATGGAACAATTAAGTGAACAAAATAAATTAAAATGCTAAATTTACAAAATGTTGTAAATTTCACCAGTAGCAAGTTAGGTTTGGGTTTTGGTGTTTAACACCACTTTCAACTATATTTCAGTTATATTGTGGCGGTCAGTTTTATTGATGGAGGAAACCAAAGACCTGTCGCAAGTCACTGGCAAACTTTATCACATAATGTTGTACAACTTGCCCTGATCGAGATTCGAACTCACAACATTTGTGATGATAGCATAGGTAGTTGTAAATCCAATTACTGTACGATCACAGACACGACGAACCCTAAAAAAATAGAATATTTATTCATCAAAAAGAAATATTATGGAGATGTTTATAATAAATTATCAAGAGGAACAAATTTAAAGTGGCATGAAAATGCATTCACAAAATATTGAAAGACGTCACAATTGATTGTCGTAAATTTTGTCTATATAATATTGATTATTTTTATATTGTAGATCAAAAATAAGTGAAAAGTTTTTGGAAAGAGGTTGCAAGAAGTCTAAAAATTGGCTTTCCACAGAAACTTCACCGATCAAATTTTACGGTCAAAAGTCGCCGTGTAACTCAACTTATGCTTCATTCGGGTATGTATTGTTATCTATGGTATTGCAGTATGGGAAAGTAGGGGACAGGGATTTCAATATTTTTCAAGTGTACTTCACTATTTACAGGGGGTACTTTTTATTTCAATTTTAACATTTTTCACATATATCTTATACAACACTCTTTAAAATCAGGAGGTACCAAAGACCATTTTAAATTGGTAAAAGTACCTTATTGAAAGACCTGAAGAGAGGTGTATAGATTGTTGCCAGGTTTCCATAGGTGTGTTGTGCTGGCTAGAAATATTTTTCATGCAATGTGTAAATTTGAGTACTAATAAAGGTGTCAAATAGATAAGACGGATGGTAAGAAACTGTAAAAATGGTGAAATAGCAGTGCATGTTTAGGTTCTTGCCAAGGCTAGACCTTTTTTTCCTGCAATTGTGTCGTTTGATTTTGAGTACTAATAAAGGGGTCAAGTGAACTAGAGCGACAGTAAGAAACGGTAAAAAACAGGGTAATAGTAGACTGTAAAATTTAAATTGGACCTGATTAAGATATTCTAGATTTTTTTCAAGGTCAAAGGGAACATCGATTTTATATTGGAGAGATTTTTTGCCGGGTTACAAATATACACAAATTTAGTGGTGATAGACATTGATTGCATAGGTAGTTGTAAATCCAACTACCATAACATCACGACCACGACGGACCTTCTCACATTGAATACCTTAGGCTAGTTCTATGCCTTTAACAAGAAGGTACCTATCTGTATGTAATACATGTATATAGGTATTTTGGGATCGACACCATTCAACACCATACATTATTTCTTCACAGTGTCTCTGGATGTGACAAAATGTCAGATTTTTCTTGTTGTTGACGTTGTACAAGTGCATGTTGGGAGAAAACACTTCATCATTGCAATGCCATCATAATTTCTAAATATAGTTCATTAAGAAAAAAGGTTGAAAGTGGCATTAAACACCATAACCCCTAACCCAGGGAAGCAGTCAAATTGAACACCTTTGCAATTAACCAGCCATCGATATAGAATAATGTATTGTTGACTTTTGCAGACAAAAAAAGGGCCCCGATTTGATGCCAGAACCAGCAAGAAAACGACTTACTGATGTTAAATACAGCTGGATAAAGCCAAAATTAACAGCCCCTACAGATACCAACCAACAACAAAATTTACACGGGTAAGTCCAGTTATGTACTATAGCTGTTTCCTAGCAGATGAGATTATGACAAGTAGAACTCAAATTAATCGCAATGATTGTGTAATAATTATTGTGCTTGCCTCTAGTGCGGTAGATCTTGGGTTAGGTCAAACCAAAACCTACAAAATTGGTATTTGGGTGATTTTCAAAAAAATGAAGACTTTGTGTGACATAGAGGGCGAAATTTCAAATTTACATAATTTTGGTCGTAAAATAATGTCAATATGATATATTTTTCAGATTCAGTTGCTCAGTGCAATATATGAAGACAACAATTTTTTTTTCAACTTTTATTAGCAACAAAGTGATAAAATGATAACAAATACAGACTTACTTCCCCAGAGGTATCATTTTCTTTTGGGTATGGTAAACGACCTAAATGTATTTTCATTTGATTATGATATGAAAAAGGCACATTTTGGTACCAAACTTTGTATATATCATGAGAAAACAGTTTCAGTATATCAAAGAAACACTATTTTTTACTGTATACATGTATTTTAAAAAAATCTGGTAATTAAAGTTTTCATACAGGCATAAAAAATATGATCTAATGAAGCTTAATAGATGTAAATCAATTATTTATATATGCCTAATAAATATAGCAAAAGTTAAGTTAAGTTGATCATTGGTGGTATAAACTAAAGGTAACCAAATGAAAATACTGTCCATTTTTTGATGTGTTGTCACACTCTTGACACATTTTTCTAAAAGATAAATACACCAAATATCAAGCTAAATGCAATCATTGTTGGTCACAATAACTTTTTTAAGTAGTAGTACATAATCTATTTTGACTGAAAAAAGGTTTTTCCCTTGAATATATTTCATTTTTGCATTGCTATGATGTTATTTCAATCATATTTGATCATGTTCTAAGTAATACAATGCACTATCATAATTATAAAAAATGACAACTAAATTTTCAACCATGTATACATCTTTTCAAGAGTAGAGTGCTTATTGAGAATTAAATAATTCCCCGAGACAATTACAATCAGTTTTATGGAGGCTATATGCTTACAAAATAATCTATTTCTTAAATAAAATTGTCACACTCCTGACTCCCTCTCGAAAATAAACCTGTCGAGCTGAAAATAATATAACCAACTTATTCTTTCCAAACTAAAAGTTATATTTCTTCAAAAGCTTATATTTCTTACAGCTAACAGTAAATATTTAAAGAAGTTTCAAAATTATGGTTTTTTTTTTCTAATGATTAGTGTGCTAATTATTTGCCCTTTAGGAATTTACCTCATCAAAAATGGTTAAAATGGATTTGAAATTTATTAAAACTAGCAATAGATCATCTTTTCTTAGTATAAAATTACTTTTTAGTGGTTTTCAAATTAGTTTTCCCATGTTTCTC
The DNA here is from genome assembly GCA_963680875.1 of Bathymodiolus brooksi. Classification (NCBI taxonomy): domain Eukaryota; kingdom Metazoa; phylum Mollusca; class Bivalvia; order Mytilida; family Modiolidae; genus Bathymodiolus; species Bathymodiolus brooksi. The sequence continues at coordinate 71,083,988 of OY804589.1, forward strand.
AATAATTTACTCTGCAAAAAAACTTCCTGCTGCAATTGCAATCGAAATTTAATGTTTTTATGTCAGGAGTGTGACGTATTACTGTTGAATGAAAAATTATTGATAAATTTTCAAAAATGCTATATCAAAAGAATGAAAATGTTTTATGAAAGGCAAGATATATTAAAGTAAGTATTCTGTTTATCTAAAGCAACACACAACAATATTTCATTTAGAAAAAAATCCATATTTTGACATGTTTTAAGAAAATATAACCCTTTATCATCACTTATTATGAGAAAGGTCTCATGCAATATACAAAAATACTACAATTATTACTTATTGTTTATATGTAATTAAATTGAAAACATTGTGGAAGTTTGTAGAAGCATGGTTTATTATTTTTTTATTTAAAAGATATGCCTAATAAAAGTGTCACACTCCTGACATTAGTTATTTTGATTTCCTAGCTATGATATGTCATATATCAGAGCTATTTCCAACTTTTTTCTTTGATTGGGTCTGGAGCTTTTGGAAAATAAAGAAAATTATGAACTATTAAAGCATACAACATAATACTATACAACTAAGATAAAATGTCACACTCCTGACATTTTTTGTGTCTCTCCTTATGCAAGCCCAATTTTACAACTATCATATTCATCCAGTCTAATACTACTAAATTATTATAACTAATGTTTTTTTACAACATTTTTTTACTTTTCTGAACTAATTAGTCTCAACAATGAAAAACTATTAAGGTTTAATTTGACATTTGTACAATTTTCCAAGTTAAATTTATTCACGTACACTAATTTAAAAAATAGAATAATTTTTTGTCGCATAATCATAGGGTCACAAAACATCTAGATATTTCAAGTAAAATGGTACGAAATTATAGAATATCATCTTTATTTAATATATTTTATATTTTGTTTTTTTTATCATCAAGGTAAATTTGACCAGTTTTTAGAGGATAACTTTTTAACCGGAAGAGCAATCTCCATGACACTTTACATGAAGATAACTGTTACCATTGTGCTTGTTTTAAGATATTTACCTTTCTTTCATATCATTTAATATTCAAATTATTCTCTGAAAATGAAAAGTCTTCATTTTTTTGAAAATCACGCACCTGCTGCTTCTAAGTTCTCTGCTAATCATGAAGTATTAAGGAGTAGAAAACAAAGATCTAGTTGGCTCGATATCATGATTGTTGACTCGGAATAAGGATAATGTGTTAGAGTGGGGTGACATGTCTATCCGCGGACTGTTGTTTCAGTAAGCTGGTACTATAAACATCCAATTACTGTGTAAGCGTGTTGGTTTAGTACAAAACAGACCTCATCATCATTTCATTGAAAATTAACTTGTCTTCACCTTGATATAGCTAAATGATTGCAGAGTTGGCTTTAAACAGCAATCGCTCACTCGATAGCGGGACAATGTGCCCAACAGGATGTAAATGTTTATCTGTGGACAGTTGTATCAGTGTGTTTAGCTCTATAAAATTCAACTCAGCGTGTTGACATGGTCTAGTACAAAAAGTAACTTGTTCTTGTCACGAAATTGCAGAAAAATGACTCCTTTGGGGATAAAGAACAATAACTCACTGACTCACTCATACTGGCTCCTTTATTTCAGGTTTTCTAATTTAGGCAATACATGTTACATGAATGCTATACTACAGTCTTTGGTACACTTGGATACATTTACCACTGATTTGTTACATGGAAACAAGAAAATGATGAGGACACTTGAACCAACTTCATTATATAAGTAAGTACCCTAAATGTCTGTGTATAGTGTGCCTTAATCACATAGGTGGTGTAATGGGTAGTGTGCTCGCCTCAAGTGTGGTAGATCGTTGGTTCGACCGATCGGGTCAAACCAGGGACGAACTAGAAAATTGGTATTTGTTGCTTCTCCGCTAAGCATGCAGCGTTAAGGAGAAAGAGCAAAGAAGGCTGGCTCAGAATCAGGATAATGTGTCCGAGTGTGGCGACATGTCTATCTGTGGACTTGTTTCAGTGAGCTAGCACCATAAAAATCGAATTAAGGATGTTGGTCTAGTAAGAAACGAACCTAATCATCAATTCATTGAAAATTAACTTGTTCTCTCCATGATTTAGCTGAAAAATTGCTGAGTTGGTGTTAAGCAACAATCACTTCCTCACTCACTCCCATTCTACAGAGATCCTTTTCCATTCTAGATGAACTATCTAATGTAGTTTATTCAAACTAGCGTAGATCTGAACCAATGAAATTATAATGCTAAGATTCAGGGACCTTGTGTGGAATACTGGACCACTGAAGTATTTATTAACAGTGAGTTTAATGTATGTTATTGAATATAAAATGAACCCTCAATAAACAATGATCATACTTGTCATGTGATTTTAGGTATTAAGAAATTAATAACATTAACAACTAATAACATCTTCCTCTCAGTTCACACACAAAACTTTCAGAAACGTGTATATTTTGAACTTGTAGATGTATGGAACTTGTGTTTAACTCAAGAATAAAGAACGTTCCTGACTTTTCAAAACGAGAATATTTAAAGAATTTAAAACAAGCCATCTCATCTTCAGCCAAGAGAATCTCAGGGTACCAGCAACACGTATGTATATAAATAAGTTATCTTCCCTTATCTTCTCTGCTGGCTTATCTCAACGGTATAGTTTCTCCAAGATATGAGATGTATCTAACTCTTCATAAGGACAAGAAATGTCCACGCTTCTTGCGAGCAAAGGACAACTTGCAGCAGAGTCACGGAATGTTGTTTTTGTTAGTATGTCGCCAAAACAACAACAACAATAACAAAAAAAAACAAACAAAGAAACAAAAAGATTAAACAAACATACAATTTCAATTAGATGGGCCTCGTAACAGCATTGTAATACAAAGATTCAATATTGTACCCAGTCTTTGCGCTAACCCACAGATAATGATATGCTCAGAGTGGGAAAGTATTATGAACCGAAAATTCAGAAAGATTTTTGAAAAAAAATGATATATACATGCATCACTCATCGTCAGTCTCTACTAAGCACAATCACTGGCTACTGGTGAAGATTCCTAGTGCTGAAATACTCAGAGCTGCTCAACACATCCCCAGATGGTGAATAGAGGGTTGTCAGGTTATAATACGGAAAGCCTGACCGTGGACCATAGTGAGGAATGTGTTTGGAGAGTGCCACACTCGCAGCATGTTAAAGAAATCTTTTGTAGATTTTAAAAAAGAGTATGTGCTACACCAAAATTGAAATTGTTTTCCATATCCAAATCCCCATACTTTTCCTGTGGCAGTCAAAAGGTGTTGTTGCACCAGTTGGCCATACTGATCGCTGAGTGTTGAGCAGTAATCGATCAATCAATCTAAACACAATCATGGTGTTAGGTAGCAATGACCTATAAATTTAGTTTGAGCTGTCATGGTAATGTTTGCTAGTAGTGTTCTGATTATCGATTATGATCGAAAATCTGTTGATTATTTGCTTTCAACGACAATTGATTGTAATTTTTCAAAATCGAATATCTTGAACTTTCTGGAAATACAGTTTGTTCGAATCTGTTTTGTATTTAGAATGCATGTCTTGGAAACGTTTGTAAGAGACAGCAAATTATCCATTTCAAGGCATAAAACTGACATAGACTCATCAAGGTCATGGAGGCTAGCATGAGGGAAACCAGTCAGACTCCAAAACTTTGTAGATGATTCACAACACTAATATTAGTTAACATGCATAATGAATGGACCATCTTCTTTCATCGAGGGGGTCATCATGGTCGTGATCGTATGGTAGTTGGATTTACGGACAACTACCTGTGCAATCAGTGCCTATCACCACTAGCGTTGTGAGTTTGAACCCTGTTTAAGGCGAGGTGTACTTGATACAACATTATGTTATAAAGTTGTCAGTGACTTGCGACAGGTAGGTGGTTTTCTCCGGGTACTCTGGTTTCCTCCACCAATAAAACTGACCTCCATGATAGAACTGAAATATTGTTGAAAGTGGCGTTAAATACCATAAAATCTAAACCATCTTTCATCAAGTTATCCAAGAAAATATCTGCTCTCGGCTCAATAGGAGGAGGTTCAGCTGTATTAGTGAAAAGCTTTGTTTTTCTATTTTAACAGGATGCTCATGAATTCCTGGGTCAACTATTGGACCAGCTTAAAGAAGAAGTGACAAAAATATCCAAGTCAACTCCTAGTCCACATCGCGATGATCAAAATACTGAAAATGAGGCTACACGTGAATACATTAATCCAACGGTGCAAAACTTTGAATTCGAGGTCACCCATCGAATAAAATGTGAAGAGCATGTTAATAATATCAGTCTTTCCGCAATTCCACTTGCATGAAGCCTGGGACAAGTAAAAATGGATTTGGACAAGTGAAAATTATGCAAGAATTTGTTTGCACAAATAGAACATTTTTCTAAATTTGGCTTTCGGGCACGTTGGTGAAAAAAATTAAGGCAAAGACTGCCATATAAATTCTACACATGGTTCATTTGACTTGTTTTAACATAAAAAAGAGTTTGAAATTTTGGTTAAAATGCATATATACATAATACAATACATAATGCATAGTGACAGAAAAGGTTAAAATTATAATTTAACATTGTATCAATCTATGTATATTTTACAAGTTTCAATCATTTATGGGATCGTGTGGTGATCATTGTAAAAAGGAGTTTTTCTGAAAAATCAAAATTTTTACGAAAAGGGAGGGGTTATGATATTTAACATCACTTTCAACAATATTTTAGTTTTATCGTGGAGGTCAGTTTTATTGGTGTAGGAAACCGGAGTATCCAGAGAAAAACCAAATTTGTTATGAAAAAAAGTTTTGCTTTTCTTTATGTACAAATAAAAAAAATATCTTCAAATTAGTTTGTGTAAGATGTAATAATTTAATTTGATTTGAATACATTGCATTTCAATCTGATTGGCTATATCGCCTGGAGAAAATTTTGGTTATACTCGATAACCTGGGTTGGTATTGTGACGTCACCAACGTGTTCATCTGCCAACGACAAATTCAAATAGTCACATGAAATAATCGTAACTAAAATTGAGGAATCATTAAATTTTGTAGTAAAAATTAAATTTTAAGCAATATTTAATTGTTGAACAGGTTATTCTTGCATAACCTGTTCAACAATTTCAAATATTCCTTAAATAATTAAAGGGAGATAAATCATATGTATTGTAATAAAGGAATGGGGATAATAAGTGTAAAATGTAATACATAAGGGGAGATAAATAATATTGTAAAATGTAATAAATAAAGGGAGATAAATCATATTTGTAAAATGAAATAAATAAAGGGAGATAAATCATATTTGTAAAATGTAATAAATAAAGGGAGATAAATCATATTTGAAAAATGAAATAAATAAAGGGAGATAAATCATATTTGTAAAATGTAATGAATAAAGGAAGATTAATCATATTTGTAAAATGAAATAAATAAAGGGAGATTAATCATTGGCATTGTAATAAAGAGTAAGTGATTGTTTAATGCCAACTCAACAATTTTTCAGTTATATCATGGCGAGTAAAAGTTAATTTTCAATGAAATGATGATGAAGTCCGCTTTGTACAAGACCAACACGCTTAGCTGGATTTTTAAAGTGCTAGCTTACTGAAGCAACAGTCCGTGGATAGACATATCGCTCCATTCGGACATTTTATTCTGATTCTGAGTCAACCAGTCTTTGCTCTTTCTCTTTAATGCAGCGTGCTTAGCGGAGAAGCAACAAATACCAATTTGATAGTCTTTGGTTTGACCCGATCAGGGCTGGAACTCACAATCTACTGCACTCAAGGCGAGCACGCTAACCATTGCACCACCTATGCGGTTTTGTAATAAAAATATGGTGATAAATAATAAACATTGTAATAATTGACATGAATCATAAATATAAAAATTAAAAATTACTTACTCACTTCATAGCAATAATTGTTCTCTGTATTTTGTGACTGCATTCAAATGATAGCTTGCAGGACTGTGATCTTAGACAATCTGTTTTATATGTAATACCTTTATATTTTTAGATGTGGAGAAGAAGTGACAAAAGAAGAACAGTTCAATGATTTGTCTATAGATATGCCAAGATCCAGGTAATTTATGTCAAGATCAAGGTAATTTATGCCAAGATCCAGGTAATTTATGTCAAGATTAAGGTAATTTATGTCGAGATCAAGGTAATATATGTCAAGATCAATGTAATTTATGCCAAGATCAAGGTAATTTATGCCAAGATCCAGGTAATTTATGCCAGGATCCAGGTAAATTATGTCAAGATCAAGGTAATTTATGTCAAGATCAAGGTAATTTATGTCAAGATCTAAGTAATTTATGTCAAGATCCAGGTAATTTATGTCAAGATCCAGGTAATTTATGTCAAGATCAAGGTAATTTATGTCAAGATTAAGGTAATTTATGTCAAGATCCAAGTAATTTATGTCAAGATCCAGGTAATTTATGTCAAGATCCAGGTAATTTATGTCAAGATCCAGCTAATTTATGTCAAGATCCACGTAATTTATGTCAATATCCAGGTAATCTATGCCAAGATCCAGGAAATTTATGTCAAGATTCAGGTAATTTATGCCAAGATTCAGGTAATTTATCAGAACTCCAGATAATTTTCAAGTCCAAAGGGTAATTACCCCCTACTTTTGAAAATGATGGGTATTTGCATATTTCCTTTGCACTGTTGTACTCTCTACTTCAGAAAAGATTGCATACATGTACACTTTTAAAATTATGTTTGACACCAGTGTTATTCAATAAACGCAGGATGCAAGTGAAATGTATATCTCTGTTTAATTTGACACGATTGTGTCATGTTTATTAATAAAATGTTGTAAATATTTTGTTTTTCGTTCTTACTTATTACGTAAAACCGCATTTATTTGTAATATTGACGGCGATTGGATGATTTATCGTAAGCATCCAATCAGATCTCTTTTGACATCGATGCTTAGAAAGGCAAGCATTCGGTACCTCTCAGATGTATACGCTCTCTCCTTCGAAAAGTATAAAGGAAAGTAATTACGGGGAATTTCTCAAAAACAAAAATGTATTGTTATGTACACGACTGTACAAATACGCTCCGAATTTGGAAAGTTTGCTTACACAGCAATATGTATGCGTAATGTGTACACTCTGATCTGATAATACATGCGTTTTTACTCGTTTTCATAGCGTAAAAAGCGCAAATACGCAGCTTATCTGGAGCTCTGTTTATTATCAATTTGTCTCATTTATGATTTATTTAAATAATTCATTAGATTGAAGGACTGCTGGAGTTGGAGGTTCATTGCTAAAAAATATCACTGTATCGAGCCCATATATTTAATTCTAATACTTCTTTATAAAGATCTGACTCATCCCAGATCCTTGCAAGATGCCGTGGAGATGTCTTTGCAGAAAGAATCTATAGAATATACCTGTGAAAAATGTCACTGTACTAGAGCAGTTGTCACACACAAGTTTACAAAACTACCAAGGTAAATGAACAGTGCAATTGTAATGTTATAGGATAATTTGTTTTGCATAAATCTTTCACCTCCTTTCCTCTCTCTTGACTTATCATTGGATTTTTGATAGACTCCCCTGACTTGCAATTGGGGTAAGAATTAATTTTTTTCATATCACCACTTGAAAATTTTAGATTATTGCTTGACATATTGGCCTATGTATCATCCCCAAAACTTTCATATCAGACTGGTTGATAATTTTAGATTATTGCATGACATATTATCCTGTATCATTCTGAGACTTTCATATCAGACTGGTTGATAATTTTATTATTATTGCATGACATATAGGCCTATGTATCATCCTGTGACTTTCATATTAGACTTGTTGATAATTTTAGATTATTGCATGACATATTGGCCCGTATCATCCTGAGGCTTTCATATCAGACTTGTTGATAATATTAGAATATTGCATGACATATAGGCCTATGCATCATAGCGTGACTTTCTTAATAGACTTATTGATAATTTTAGATTATTGCATGTCATATTGACCTGTATCATTCTGAGACTTTCATATCAGACTGGTTGATAATTTTAGATTATTGCATGACATATAGGCCTATGTATCATCCTGTGACTTTCATATTAGACTTGTTGATAATTTTAGATTATTGCATGACATATTGACCTGTATCATCCTGAGACTTTCATATCAGACTGGTTGATAAGTTTAGATTATTGCATGACATATAGGCCTATGTATCATCCTGTGACTTTCATATTAGACTTGTTGATAATTTTAGATTATTGCATGACATATTGGCCCGTATCATCCTGAGGCTTTCATATCAGACTTGTTGATAATATTAGAATATTGCATGACATATAGGCCTATGCATCATAGCGTGACTTTCTTATTAGACTTATTGATAATTTTAGATTATTGCATGTCATATTGACCTGTATCATCCTGAGACTTTCATATTAGACTTGTTGATAATTTTAGATTATTGCATGACATATTGACCTGCATAATTCTGAGACTTTCATATCAGACTGGTTGATAAGTTTAGATTATTGCATGACATATATGCCTATGTATCATCCTGTGACTTTCATATTAGACCTGTTGATAATTTTAGATTATTGCATGACATATTGACCTGTATAATTCTGAGACTTTCATATCAGACTGGTTGATAATTTTAGATTATTGCATGACATATTGGTTCGTATCATCCCGAGACTTTCATATTAGACTGGTTGATAATTTTAGATTATTGCATGACATATTGGCCTGTATCATCCCGAGACTTCATATAAGACTGGTTGATAAATTTTGATTATTGCATGGCATATTGGCCTGTTTCATTTAGAGACTTTCATATTAGACTGGTGACTTTATTTTTTTATCACCTCTAAAACCTAAAATTATTAAGTTTATATTATTACTTGACATTTTCCATATTTGCCCTGGTATTATCACAAGACTTCTATATCGGACTGAGGGCTTTGTTCGAGGTCCGATATTGACCCAGAGATGATAGCCTGATGATATGCACAATGCTTTGTAATAATCTAAAAGATATGATATATTTGTTACTGGAAAGAAAAGTTCAAAAACCATAATTTTTCATAAATAATTTTTAGTTATTTTTTGCCATAGAGAGGTTTAAAATTTAAGTTTTCAAAATGGGGAACAGACAAAATAAATAACTGTCAAACTTTTTAGTAATATAATTTGACACTACGACCTGCACTCAAGTTTGTAGTGATATAATATCAACTCTGCATGTACATCTCTGACACTTTAAATTTTTAGCTCACCTGACCCAAAGGGTCATGTGAACTATTGTCACCACTGAGCGTCCGTCGTCTGTCGTCCGTCCGTCCGTTAACTTTTCACATTTTAATCAACTCCTATGAAGCCACTGGGCCAATTTTAACCAAACTTTGATGGAATGGTCCTTGAATGGCCCCCTTCCAAAATTGTGTCCGGTGATCCCAAATTCCAACCAAGATTGCCGCCAAGCTAAAAATAGAAAAAAGGGGGGATGAAATTTTAATTGTCCATTGCTGCTTTAGTATAAGTCAAAATGAGGTCAAATTTTAACTGCTTCTCCTCTGAAACCACAGAACCAAATTAAACCAAACCTGGCAGGGATGGTCCCTGTGTAGGTCCCTTTCAAAATTGTGTCCGACAGCCCCGCCCTCTATTCATGATGGCTGCTGTTACAAAAAATAGAAATTTCTTCAAAATGAGCTCAAATTTTAACTGCAGCTACATGGCAACGAGTAGTTTAGCATATCTTCCGGGTTTTTCTGTGAAATTTTTCTTTCAGCCGATTTAAGCCGATTATGCAAATTAGGCATATTTTGATAAAAGATGACATTTAAATCTTCTCCTCTGAAACCGCTGAACCAAATTACAATAAGCCTGGCAGGAATGGTCCTTGGGTGGGTCCCTTTCAAAATTGTGTCCGACAGCCCCGCCCTCCATTCAAGATGGCTGCTGTTACTAAAGATAGAATTTTTTTCAATTGTCCATTGAAACCGCTGAACCAAATTAAACCAAACATGGCAGGGATAGTCCTTGGGTAGTCTTATTTCAAATATGTGTCCATTGCTGCTTTATTATAAATCAAAATGAGATCAAATTTTAACTGCAGCTACATGACAATGAGTAGATTAACATATATTCTGGGTTTTTATATGAGTTTTTTTCAGCCAGTTTATTCCGTTTAGGAATATTATGAGATCAAATTCACATCAAAATCTTTTGCTCAGAAATTTGAGTTGAAATGATCTTTGGGTGGCCCACTTTCAAAATCATGTGTAACACCCCCATTTTCTATAAACTTTAGATGTCAAATTGAAAACCAGGTGAGCGATTACAGGCTTCTGGGAGCCTCTAGTTTACCTCATTTTTACGATCTACTAACTTAAATTTACATCAAGTTTTTGTGATAATCGATCCATACATTAATCATTGAGGGTTCATGTCAGTCGGGTATGTGTTGCCTGACTTTTTGACCTCATTTTCACGGTCTACTGACTTAAATTTACATCAAATGTTTGTGATAATTGGTCCACACATTGATCATTGAGGGTACATGTCAGTCGGGTATATGTTACATGACTTTTTGACCTTATTTTCACAGTCTACTGACTTAAATTTACATCAAGTTTTTGTGATAATTGGTCCACACAATGATCATTGAGGGAGGTACATGTCAGTCGGGTATGTGTTACCTGACTTTTTAACCTCATTTTCACGGTCTACTGACTTAAAAAATGTAACGTTTTTGTGATTAGGTAAATTTCTCTATTAACATACAACTTAGGCTTACCCTATTTGGTCCACCCATTTGATCATGGAGGGTACATGTCAACCAGGTGCTTGTCCTCTGACAGTGACCTCATATACACGGTGTACTGACTTTTTTTTTAAAATTTAAATCAATTTTTTATGATTAGTTCAGTTTCTCTAATACCATACATTCTAGGCAACACTATATTTGTTTGGTCCACAAATTGATCATGGAGGGTACATGTACATGTATCCTGACCTTGTCTTCTTTTTCATGGTCTACTGACTTTGTTAAATTTACTTCAATTTTTTGTGATTAGGTCAGTTTTTCTTATGCCATTCAACCTTGGTTTTTCATATTTGGTCCATACATTGGTGATGGAGGGTAAAAAAGGGGGGATCTAGTGTCTAAAGATAGTAAAATCAAACCTGTCTTAAGAGGTCTCCCTTGGGAGAAAGAAAAAGTGGCATTAAAAGACAAATGACCTATTAAGAGAGGTTCAATTCATATGAATTTTTCTATGACAGGAAAGAAAAATGTGACGTTTAAATACAGGTGACTGCTTAATAGAGGTGACCACATGTGCAGATTCTACTGTATTTGCTGCAGCCCTGTTTTTCTGTCTGTTGAGTGTTGAAAGGGTTAAAGTTTACCATAGGAGTGTATGTGTTGTTGCTATTGGTTACATTGTCAACCATAGACCAGGTGACATTGTCAACCATAGACCAGGTGAGCTTTTGTCATGGGTAAGCATCCGTCGTCCGTCCGTCCGTTAGCTTTTCACATTTAAATCTTCTTCTCTGAAACCGCTGAACAGATTTCAACCAAACTTGCCAGAAATGTTCATTGGATGGTCCTCTACTAGATTTGTGTTTTTGGTGCTTATTTGAAATCCAACATGGCTGCCAGGGCCCATAATGTGTTCTGATTGGTCGAAATTTAAAAAATCTTCTTGTTAGAAATCACTAAGCCAATTGAATTGTGACTTTGCAGGAATGATCATTGGGTGGTCTTGTACTAAACTTGTGAATCGTTTGCTGATCAGAAATTAATTTTAACATAGGACCCTACGGGAAAAATGTTTAAACAAAATTCCCCCTGAAACCAGTAAGCCAATTTAAAGTAAACATGGCATGAATGGTCCTTAAATGGTGAACTTTCAAAATTATATCCAGTGACCCAAACCTCCATCCAAGATGGCCACCATCAGCGGACATAGTTTTAACATAGGACCCTATTGGAAATATGTTAAAAAATCTTCTCCTCTGAAACCAGTAAGGCAATTTAAAGCAAACATGGCATGAATGGTCCTTAAGTGGTCAATTTTCAAAATTGTGTCCGGTGACCCTGACCTCCATCCAAGATGAAGGACATACTGTAGTTTTAACATAGGACCCTATGGGAAAAATGTTTTAAATTTTTTCCCTCTGAAACCGCTAAGCCAATATAGCAAACATGTCATCGATGGTCCTTAGGTGGTCAACTTCCAAAATTGTGTTCAGTGATGCCGATCTCGGTTCAAAATGGCCGCCGTCAGCGGACATAGTTTTAGCATAGGACCCTATTGGAAAATTGTTTAAAAGTCTTCTCTTCTGAAACCAGTCAGCTAATTTAAAGCAAACATGGCATGGATGGTCCTTCGGTAGTATACTTTCAAAATTGTGTCTGGTGACCACGACCTCCATCCAAGATGGCTGCCATGAGCAGACAGTTTTAACATAGAACCCTATGGCAGTATGGGATTTGAATAGTAGCTTAGATGTATTCGGCATGCAGACATTCTTAAGAGGGCTTATTTATGTTGAGCGATACATGCTCGCCTGAGCCTCTAGTTTAATTTTCAAATGTCATGGAAGAGTAAGTGAGTGACTCTTGTTTAATGCCAAATGGACAATTTTTCAGCTATAACATGGTGAGAAGAAGTTACATTCAATGAGATGATGATGATGTTCGCTTTGTGCTAGACCAATGCTTAGTTGGATTTTTGTTGTGCTAGCTCACTGAAATAACAGTCCATGGATAGACATGTCGCTCCACTTGTACCCATTATCCTGATTCCGAGGCAACCAGTCTTTTCTCTTTCTTCTTAATGCTGCATGCTTGGTGGAAAAGCAACAAATGCTAATTTTAGTCTTTGGTTTAGCCTGAACGGACGGGGCACACATCCAAGATTTCCCTCACTTGAGGCGAGCGTGCTACCCATTATACCACTGATACAGTTTGTTTTACAAGACTTTGAGATGAAGAACAACAATTAAAATAAAAGTTGATAAGTGATAAAAAAAAAACCAATAAACTAAGCATAGTTTTTTTTTATTAATTCTATAATATTTACAAATGAAGAGAATACATGTCCCAGAAAACTATCTATGTAATCATTGCCATCACCACTAAAATTGGGGGGGGGGGGGGTGTCGTGATCGTATGGTAGTTGGATTAACCACTAACTATACAATCAGTGCGTATCATCACTAAAATAGTTAAGTCGAATCCTGGAGGAGTGTACTTGATACAACTTTATGTGATAAAGTTTGTCAGTGATTTGAGACAGGTCGGTGGTTTTCTCGGGGTACTCCAGTTTCATCCATCAATAACACTGACTGCCACAATATAACTGAAATCATTTTGAAAGTGGCATTAAGCACAATAAACCAAACAAAACTAGTTTCATGGTACTTTGACTTTTACTTATTTTTAGAAAATATTTCATGCAATTTTCACAGAGGCAGGCGCGGCATAGATCTGTGTCAATTCTTGTTACCAATACAATTAATGAAATATTGTTGAAAGTGGCAATAAGCACCCTAAACCAAACCAAACTTTTTTGATGCTGTGTCTTTAGCTTTTATATATTAGACAGAAGTGGCATTAAATACTCTAACCCCTTAACAATTTACCTTTTCAACAGGTAAATAGTTAAATTGATTACTTTATAAGTCAACTTTAGACATATTTCAATATATGGTCGTTGGACTGGTAAATATTTAAATCAATGATCTAAATGTGCATTGAAGTGTATCAGTCTGTGTATTATTCCATTCAAAGTTTTATAATATGTACTTTAGCATCATCAGCTTCACTCTTATATGTATTACAACCAACCCATAACTGTCCCAGGGTATCAATATCAAGTGACAATGGAAGTATAACCCCCTGATCTGACATGACTTTATATGTCAGTAGTTCTCCCTCTCCTGATATAACATGTAAGGTATGGTTGTTATAATCAGCCACTATAATGTTACCTACTAATGTTGTCACGATATCCCTAGGGTCAAATGGTTTATCTTCTGTATTGATTTGTGGATGTCCCTGATAGATCCATTTTACACCCCCTTCCTTCCCCAGTACCACCACCCTCCCATCATTTTTAGATTTACTATCAATAACTACTATATCACTATTTTTATCTGTGATTCTGAATGGGACAGTGAATAGTCTTTGTTTATGTTTGTTATATTGATAGGATTGTTTTTCTTTCTTATTCTCCCCAAATACAATAATTTTCCTACAACTTTTATCTGTCAGTTTGTATGTATATTTCTCTATTACACCAAGTATAATGTCATTGTTATGAGTCACATGGATTCCAGTTGTTATTAGTGGTGACACTGAAAGGAATTGTTTGATTTGTCCTGATTGTGTTATTAGTTTGACATCTGAACTGTTAATAGCAATAAGAATATCATTACTTTTTATTAGCGTCATGTCATAAATCTCAACAGGGATTTCCTTGATTGTTTGGATCTTATCATCTATTACTACTTTTCTAATAATATTGCCTTTATAACTAGATATCCATGCTGTTGTTTTATCCAGTGATAATAATCTATGAACATCAGATAAATCTGTTGTATAACTTTTTAGCACTTTAAGTTCTGTATCATGTGATTTGTTTGATAATTTGACTGAAGATAGAATTCCAAATGACTTAGAAATGTTTAGTTCTCCTGGCACAAACTCTTGTATTTCTGGACGTAACTTCGTAAAAGGCAAGTGGGACACACTTCCTCCATGTTCTTTAGCAGCTGCGAAAATTATTTCTGCCTTTGTTGATTTTTTGGCTGTCTGTATTTTTTCTTGCTGATCTTCTAAAGTAATTTTAGATTTATCTATTTCTTTTGCTCTCTCTGACATCAGGTGTTTATTTTTTCTGTTATTTTTTTCAATATTGTCTCTCAGTCCTTGAGCATATTTACCGATTTCTTCCTTCATTTTGTTTTCTGTCGCGTCAATCTTTTTAATGGCATCCACAGACATGGAATCCCACATGTAGTCATCTTTTTCAAGGTCTCTTCCAATTTTTCTATCTTTTCCATGCAAACTTGATCGATGGGTTCTAAATCATACTTCTTGTGAGAACTAGAAATACAATTGGAGCATACCAACACGTCACAAGTTTGGCAAAACATACAACTAAACTTACTTTTGTGAATTTGGCATGGAATATTGTCCGTGCAGATAACTGTTGGATGAATGTCTACGACGCCTCCACATGTTTTGATATCAATAATTCTATGTTCGATTGTCGTTTGCTCTCTTTGATGGATATTTTTGCATTTTTCGCACATATAACTTTGACAGTTTTGGCACCTCCATTTAATATTAGTATCTGTTAGGCAAAGTTCGCAAGATTTTGGTGCTTGTGCTTTCCGTATTGATTGAAAAAATGCCATATCGGAAATAATGAATTCCTTTACTATATAATGTCTATTTTAGATTTTGATAGACTTATGGTCAATATATTTTCTTCCTATGTACTGGAAATATATCTCATGTACCTGGTAAATATAATCAACACAGAGGAATGGTCCATTATATTGAAGAGTGATATGTAGATGGAAGCTGATACATAAAATTAAATATAATCTTCTCTATATAATTTTATTTATTATTTTGTGATATTTATTGTTAATAATTTTGGAAGATAGCTGTGCATCATTTAGAATATAGCAAGTTTTCAACAACTTGAATGAAAACAATATTTCCCTGTGAACAAAATGGACCTTACTTCCTTCTCAACTGAAGTATGTTACTTGCACAACTATCAAAATTGTGTTATGTCAATTTAAACATAGATCAGTAATTTTTGTAAAAGGATTTTTAAAATTGGTTTTTTAAAATGTAAATCTATTGAACATAGATATATGATATGGGGAATCAAAGGGGATATTTTGAAGCAAGACCAAGATACAGAAAAGCTGGTCGTTGAGGAGTTTCAGCTTAGACGGGTATCACTGTATATTATATTAATATTGGTTTGTGATCAAATACCAAAATAAGCTAAAATTGGCACCTTGCTAAGATAACCCTGCATAGTAAAAAAAAATTGCTTTGCTGACACAATTTAGTAACAAAAGAGAATTTATTGAATAAAATCTTTTGTGTTTAGATCAAGATAGCTTTCTCCGAATCCAATAAGTCTCTTTTGTCAACCTGTGTCAAGCTATTATTAATTTGTCTTGCGTTGTGGGAGATATTTTAGTTATACATTCTTTTTTAAATAAAAGCGAAGTATGTTTTATTTTGTTTTATTTCTAATGGTATTCTAGGTGTCGCCAACATAAAATTTGTTAATACCACGATATAGCTAAAATATTGCTAATGTTGGCGTCAAACACCAATCAATCAATCAATCAATCAATCAATCAATCAATCAATCAATCAATCAATCAATCAATCAATCAATCAATCAATCAATCAATCAATCAATTAATCAATTAATCAATCAATCAATCAATCAATCAATCAATCAATCAATCAATCAATCAATCAATCATTAAACAAAATCTTTGGGAGCAAGTAAAACATAATGCCAACATAAGGACACTTATGTCTGAAGGAGGAGAACGTAAATTTATAATGGTATGCATAGGAAACAGTTATAAAAAAACATTTGCTTGTTTCTGAATCCTATTGTATGATTGCTATTGTTCTGTTTATATATGTTAGGTATACCAATAAAATATGTTTATGCCAATGGTATTCTAGGTGTCTTAGCCAACATGAAATTTGTTCATGCCACGATATAGCTGAAACATTGGTAAAGTTGGCATCAAACACCAATCAATCAATCAATCATTAAACAAAATCTTTGGGAGCAAGTAAAACATAATGCTAACATAAGGACACTTATGTCTGAAGGAGGAGAACCTAAATTTATAATGGTATGCATAGGAAACAGTTATAAAAAAACATTTGCTTGTTTCTGAATCCTATTGTATGATTGCTATTGTTCTGTTTATATATGTTAGCTATACCAATAAAATATGTTTATGCCAATGGTATTCTAGGTGTCTTAGCCAACATGAAATTTGTTCATGCCACGATATAGCTGAAATATTGGTAAAGTTGGCATCAAACACCAATCAATCAATCAATCAATCAATCAATCAATCAATCAATCAATCAATCAATCAATCAATCAATCAATCAATCAATCAATCAATCAATCAATCGATCAATCAATCAATCAATCAATCAATCAATCAATCAATCAATCAATCATTAAATAAAAGCCTTTATTTTGAAAGTTGTGTACACGATATGTTTCTGGAATAATCTTCATCAGGTATGCTCATAATCAAAACATTGGAAAGACAACTAATTTTAAAATCTTTGGGAGCAAGTAAGCCATAATGCCAACATCAGCTAAGGTCACCTATGTCTGAAGGAGGAGAACCTTCATTTTGTAGCTCACATGGCCTTTAGGCCATGTGAGCTATTGTCATCACTTTTCATCCGTCGTCTGTCGTCTGTCGTCCGTCCGTCAACATTTCACATTTTAATCTTTTCCTCAGAAACCACTGGGCCAATTGCAACCAAACTTTGGTGGAAAGGTCCTTGGATTGCCCGCTTCCAAAATTGTGTCCGGTGATCCCGCCTTCCAACCAAGATGGCTGCCAAGCTAAAAATAGAAAAAAGGGGGAATGAAATTTTAATTGTCCATTGCTGCTTTAGCATAAGCCAAAATGACCTCCCTGGGTGGGTCCCTTTCAAAATTGTGTCCGACAGCCCCACCCTCCATTCAAGATGGCTGCTGTTACTAAAAATAGAAATTTCTTCAATTGTCCATTGCTGCTTTAGTATAATTCAAAATGAGCTCAAATTTTAACTGCAGCTACATGGCAATGAGTAGTTTAACATATATATATTCCGGGCTTTTCTGTGAAATTTTTCTTTCAGCCGATTTATACCGATTATGCAAATTAGGCATATTTTGATAAAAGATCACATTTAAATCCTTTCCTCTGAAACCGCTGAACCAAATTAAACCAAACTTGGCAGGGATAGTCCTTGGGTAGTCCTATTTCAAATATGTGTCCGACAACTCCACCCTCCATTCAAGATGGCTGCTGTTACTGAAAATCAGAAATTTCTTCAATTGTCCATTGCTGCTTTATTATAAATCAAATTGAGCTCAAATTTTAAATGCAGCTACATGACAATGAGTAGATTAACATATATTCTGGGTTTTGATGTGAGTTTTTTTCAGCCAGTTTATTCCGTTTAGGAATATTATGAGATAAAAATCACATCAAAATCGTTTGCTGAGAAATTTGAGTTGAAATGATCTTTGGGTGGCCCACTTTCAAAATGATGTGTAACACCCCCATTTTCTATAAACTTTAGATGTCAAATTGAAAACCAGGTGAGCGATTACAGGCTTCTGGGAGCCTCTAGTTTTCCTCATTTTCACGATCTATTGACTTAAATTTACATCAAGTTTTTGTGATAATCGATCCATACATTAATCATTGAGGGTTCATGTCAGTCGGGTATGTGTTGCCTGACTTTTTGACCTCATTTTCACGGTCTATTGACTTAAATTTACATCAAATGTTTGTGATAATTGGTCCACACATTGATCATTGAGGGTACATGTCAGTCGGGTATATGTTACATGACTTTTTGACCTCATTTTCACAGTCTACTGACTTAAATTTACATGAAGTTTTTGTGATAATTGGTCCACACAATGATCATTGAGGGAGGTACATGTCAGTCGGGTATGTGTTACCTGACTTTTTAACCTCATTTTCACGGTCTACTGACTTAAAAAATGTAACGTTTTTGTGATTAGGTAAATTGCTCTATTAACATACAACTTAGGCTTACCCTATTTGGTCCACACATTTGATCATGGAGGGTACATGTCAACCAGGTGCTTGTCCTCTGACAGTGGCTTCATATACACGGTGTACTGACTTTTGTTTTTAAATTTAAATCATTTTTTAATGATTAGGTCAGTTTCTCTAATACCATGCATTCTAGGCAACACTATATTTGCTTGGTCCACAAATTGATCATGGAGGGTACATGTACATGTAGCCTGACCTTGTTTTCTTTTTCATGGTCTACTGACTTTGTTAAATTTACTTCAATTTGTTGTGATTAGGTCAGTTTTTCTTATGCCATTCAACCTTGGTTTATCATATTTGGCCCATACATTGGTGATGGAGGGTAAAAAAGGGGGTCTAGTGTCTAAAGATAGTAAAATCAAACCTGTCTTAAGAGGTCTCCCTTGGGAGAAAGAAAAAGTGGCATTAAAAGACAGATGACCTATTAAGAGAGGTTCAATTCATATGAATTTTTCTATGACAGGAAAAAAAAATGTAACCTTTAAATACAGGTGACTGCTTAATAGAGGTGACCACATGTTCAGGTTCTACTGTATTTGCTGCAGCCCTGTTTTTCTGTCTGTTGAGTGTTGAAAGGGTTAAAGTTTACCATAGGAGTGTATTTGTCGTTGCTATTGGTTACATTGTCAACCATTGGATTTATTCTCTCTTTTTAGCTCACCTGGCCATAGGCCAGGTGAGCTTTTGTCATGGGTAAGCGTCCGTCGTCCATTCGTCCGTCCGTCCGTTTGTTAGCTTTTCACATTTAAATCTTCTTCTCTGAAACCGCTGAACAGATTTCAACCAAACTTACCAGAAATGGTCATTGGATGGTCCCCTACTAGATTTGTGTTTTTGGTGCTGATTTGAAATCCAACATGGCTGCCAGGGTCCATAATGTGTTCTCATTGCCTGAAATTTTAAAAATCTTCTTGTCAGAAACCACCAAGCCAATTGAATTGTGACTTTGCAGGAAAGATCATTGGGTGGTCCTGTACTAAAATTTAGAATCGCTTGCCAATCGGAAATTCAAGATGGCCGCCATGACTCGACTTAGTTTAACATTGACCCTATGGGAATTTCACATTTTCATCTTTTTTTCTGAAACCTCAAAACAGATTTGAACCAAACTTGGTAGAAATGTTCATTGGATGGTCATATACAAGATTTTTGTTTTTGGCGCTGATCGGAAAACCAACATGGCTGCCAGGGCCCGTAATGTGTTCTTATTGGTCGAAATTTAAAAAATCTTCTTGTTAGAAACCACTAAGCCAATTGAATTGTGACTTTGCAGGAATTACCATTGGGTGGTCCTGTACTAAACTGGTGAATCGTTTGCTGATTGGAAATTCAAGATGGCCGTCATGATTCGACTTAATTTTAACATAGGACCCTATGGGAAAAATGTTTAAAAACAATTTCCCCTGAAACCAGTAAGCCAATTTAAAGTAAACATGGCATGAATGGTCCTTAAATGGTCAACTTTCAAAATTATATCCAGTGACCCAAACCATCATCCAAGATGGCCACCATCAGCGGACATAGTTTTAACATAGGACCCTAAGGGAAATATGTTAAAAAATCTTCTCTTCTGAAACCAGTCAGCTAATTTAAAGCAAACATGGCATGGATGGTCCTTGGGTAGTATACTTTCAAAATTGTGTCTGGTGACCACGACCTCCATCCAAGATGGCTGCCATGAGCAGACAGTTTTAACATAGAACCCTATGGCAGTATGGAATTGGAATAGTAGCTTAGATGTATTCGGCATGCAGACATTCTTAAGAGGGCTTATATATGTCAGGTGAGCGATACATGCTCGCCTGAGCCTCTAGTTTAATTTTCAAATGTCATGGAAGAGTAAGTGAGTGACTGTTGTTTAATGCCAAATGGACAATGTTTCAGCTATAACATGGTGAGAAGAAGTTACATTCAATGAGATGATGATGATGTTCGCTTTGTGCTAGACCAATGCTTAGTTGGATTTTTGTTGTGCTAGCTCACTGAAATAACATGTCGCTCCACTTGGACCCATTATCCTGATTCCGAGGCAACCAGTCTTTGCTCCCTCTTCTTAATGCTGCATGCTTGGTGGAAAAGCAACAAATGCTAATTTTAGTCTTTGGCTTAGCCTGAACGGACGAGGCACACATCCATGATTTCCCTCACTTGAGCTACCCATTATACCACTGATACAGTTTGTTTTACAAGACTTTGAGATGAAGAACAACAATTAAAATAAAAGTTAATAAGTGATAAAAAAGAACAATATATAAATATGTAAACTAAGTATAGTTTTTTTTTATTAATTCTATAATATTTACAAATGAAGAGAATACATGTCCCAGAAAACTACCTATGTAATCATTGCCATCACCACTAAAATTGTGGGGGGGGGGGCATCATGTTCATATGGTAGTTGGATTCAACACTAACTATACAATCAGTGCGTATCACCACTAAAATAGTGAAGTCGAATCCTGGAGGAGTGTACTTGATACAACTTTATGTGATAAAGTTTGTCAGTGATTTGCGACAGGTCGGTGGTTTTCTCGGGGTACTCCAACTTCATCCATCAATAAAACTGACTGCCACAATATAACTGAAATCATTTTGAAATTGGCATTAAGCACAATAAACCAAACAAAACTAGTTTCATGGTACTTTGACTTTTACTTATTTTTAGAAAATATTTCATGCAATTTTCACAGAGGCAGGCGCGGCATAGATCTGTGTCAATTCTTGTTACCAATACAATTAATGAAATATTGTTGAAAGTGGCAATAAGCACCCTAAACCAAACCAAACCTTTTTGATGCTGTGTCTTTAGCTTTTATATATTAGACAGAAGTGGCATTAAATACTCTAACCCCTTAACAAGTTACCGTTTCAACAGGTAAATAGTTAAATTGATTACTTTATAAGTCAACTTTAGACATATTTCAATATATGGTCGTTGGACTGGTAAATATTTAAATCAATGATCTAAATGTGCATAGAAGTGTATCAGTCTGTGTATTATTTCATTCAAAGTTTTATAATATGTACTTTAGCATCATCAGCTTCACTCTTATATGTATTACAACCAACCCATAACTGTCCCAGGGTATCAATATCAAGTGACAATGGAAGTATAACCCCCTGATCTGACATGTCTTTGTATGTCAGTAGTTCTCCCTCTCCTGATATAACATGTAAGGTATGGTTGTTATAATCAGCCACTATAATGTTACCTACTGATGTTGTCACTATATCACTAGGGTAAAATGGTTTATCTTCTGTATTGATTTGTGGATGTCCCTGATAGATCCACTCTACACCCCCCTCC